>JANAVB010033817.1:9334348-9736848 GCA_029216955.1 Iris pallida | reverse complement strand
GCCATCATGTCACTATATTCTTGTGCTCGCGCCACTCTCTCCTCACGTAGGGTGTAGCGAGATCCTATTTTCCTTGTGCTTGCAAACCAGGTTGGCCGGCATGACCCTTTCCAGATTTTCTTGTGATTGTCGGGCCAAGTGGATAGCCTGTCCTGTAATATTTCTCAAGCCGATCACATAACGCTCTAATAATTCAAGGCACATTTTATATTTACTTTATCTTATCTTATATCCTGCTCTGTTCTACATTCAGTACTTTCTCACCATGCTATGATATTCAGTTACTCACATGTTCTATATGCCTTTATGTTGTACCTTAATTGGAGACTAAGTTCTGCTCGGGAGAAGGGTTACAACTCCGATCCTTGTTTGGTTTAAGGGTTGTAACTCAGCTTCCGAACGGTTCCCAAGTCTTCCTATATCTTTGTCTTGTATTTCATTATACTGTCTCTTATAGAATTTGTTAATTCATATGGAACTGCTATTAGTATTTGTACTTGCTCATTTTTCTAACAGGATACCGTTGATATATTACAGATGATTCTGAGACAGACTGCTCGACCTATTATGGGCTCGAGTTAGATGGAGTAGTCCAGGACCGTGGCCTGATAGTAGAGCTACTAGACTTTGCACTCCCAGAGTAGTGTAGCTTAGTTGAGTTTGCCTGGACTGCGATCCAGCTAGCACCATCAGACTGTAGCTTTCTATATTAGATTTTGTGACCCAGTGATGTTGTGTATATATCTGGGCTTGTGTTGGACACTGAACTTATTTTCTATTTCATCTATCATATTTCCCTTCTGTGCTATCTACCTTAGTTTTATCTTGTGATTGAGACTGTATTGCTATGTCACCTCCATTCGGAGTGTATATACTGTACAGGTACCTTTATACTGTTAGTCGTAGTATTTATAGACGTTATATACAGCGTTCTACCGTCGATACTGCGGCGTAGGCTGGACGTACCCACGTGCTCGTGCCCCTGATGAATTAAAGGGTTATGTGGACTGATTTAGGATGAGGTGAATGATTGTATGGATGATTGTGTAGATGGATGGATTTATGGAAGCTGTTATGGACTGTAAATGTGAGATGGGGGTGAAATGGACTGCCAATGTGAAGGGGACTGAAATATTGAAATGGTATATGAGAATGGTGAAGTATGTAGATTGATGGAATGAGTGTAAGACTGTAGGTGGACTGAATTGATGAAATGAATGGTAAAATGGTTGAATGAAATGTGAGTGGTGAATGAATGGAATGGAATGAATGATGACTGAAAGTATGAATAAATGGAAGAATGAATGAATGTAGAATGAATGGAAAGTATGAATGGAAGAATGGGAGAAATGAATCTTGCTACAACTGCTGCATTGGCAGCAGCTACTGTTGCTGAATCTCTCATAATGCTGCTGTCCTGAGGACATCAGCTCACCCTCTTCCTGCACTCCATATCCCCTTCCTCTCTACTCTCTATCACTCTCTCTAACCCTCTCCACAACACACCTACATATATACACATCCACACACACATATATATACATATGTATTTACACACACAGACATATATAGGTACATATACACACATATATACATAGACTAAAACACCATGAAACTATATACAACATGATACAAAACCTAAAATTACTTGATACTAACACCTCCAACCAAGTAGAGACACAACCACACCTCACTAACTACTCTCTAACATAACAAAAACTGAAATTAGAATATATATAATCCTATTAGACAATAAAACAAACACATGGGGGTGTCCTATTTCAACAACTACCTATAGGACACAAGACTACATGTAGACACACACTAGATGATTCCAAATGGCCTCTAACCTAGTTCTAATGGTGATTCCAACAATGGGATTTATTTCATGGATTCTAAACCACCTTAAATGCATGGAAACAAGAATTAGAGGAAAGCTTTATACCTATTAGGAGTGAATCCTAATGAAACTTTCTCCGATACGGCTCCGATACGAAGAACTCCTCAAATGGACACGTCCACCTTGCACTTCTCTCCCAAACTTTAGTAGCAACCTTCCTTGGCAATAAGAAGAGGATTTATGGAAGAATACGTGAAGGTTTGATTAGATTTGGAGATCAAATCAAAGCAAAAGGTCCAAAAGAGGGAAGAACACTTGAGAGCTTTTAAAAGGGGCTAATTTCTAAAGAGGAATGAAACAAACTCATCCCCCTTGTGGCCGGCCAAGTAGGGCTTGTTTGGGTCATTGTGAAATGTCCCAAACACCCCTCTCTAGTCCTATTTGGTTGGGTCTAGCCTAGGTTCAAGTTTGAGATCAATCGGGTCTAGTTTGAGTCCCTAATCAACTAATCTAATAAAGGAAAAATAGACTAGTCTAACCAATCTAATTTGTGAACCATATGGGCCATGTCTAACTTAAGTTGAGTCCCTTTTAGAGACTAAGCTACCCGAGTCACTATCTCAAGTCGGAACGAGACGAAACTCGAACCACACTACACAATTCAATTAAAATATTTAATAAAATTATAAAATTTCAAAAATGTTGAAAATTTAAAAATGACCAAAATATCCCTGTTCTTGAAAACTGGGAGTGACAGAGGGCACAACACATCTTGGATGCACTGTGTGGCGAAGGGTCTGCTGTGGCCACAGATCTTTTACATGCAATCACTCCGGTGGTTAACTTATGTCTAGGAGGGAGGTGTCCATTGAGTTTGGCTGAGTTCATAGCGGCACCTCTTACGCCGTTGCTAAAGCCCGATAATGGAATACGTCTTATCGCATTAGGGACTATATGGAGGCGTTTCGTGTCCAAGATCCCCATGAACGGAGTGGGTAAGGAAATGACGAATTATCTTAACGATTTTCAGTTTGGGGTAGGCATGTCTGCTAGTGCGGAGGCAATTTTTGCCACGATCCGCTACCGAATAATCGGACACGAGTCGGACACGCCCGGCCTTCGTCGATGGACACGACGAAGTAAGCTGTACAATTCTAAGGAAAACTCTAAGATATAAGATACATAAAACAACACAGCTTCTATACACATTCCCAGAAAAGATCTCCATAATCTATCAAGTAAATACAACATCATCCAAAGAAAAATCCGGTAACCAGAATAAAATTATACAATCCTGAATCTTCAATGTAAAATACATGATACAACTCTAATAAACTAGAAAATGATCTAATCTAGGGCACTACAACTCTAAGTCCATCCTGAAACACAACTCCACCATCTCCGGGCTCTGACCCAAGGTGGTACCATATCCTCAAGATACCTGCAACGTATCCTGTTAGGAAAAGAGCAAGCACGAGCAGAAGTGGGACCAGAGGCAGTGCAGCCGCAGGTTATTGGAATTCCTGCAACACCAGCAGCGACGACAGTACCAGATGCCGTAGCACTCCTGGAGATTGTCCGAGGGATTCTTGTCACTCACCAACAGCAACAGACTCGACAGCAGGAGCAGAACGTGTTGCTGAACCAGGAGATTCAGTTAGCTCTTGAGAGGAGTGCCGGGGTTGACTCGGGAGCATCAGGAAGGTTCCGTCGCTTGAACCCGAGGTATTTTGATGGCACGGAGGATGCCATCACTGCGGATGCATGGATTCAAGACATTGAAGCCATTCTTGTGGCAGCCAAGGTTCCAGATGATGAGAAGGTTGATCAGGTCAAACTGGTACTTCAGGATCTTGCCCGCGACTGGTGGGCATCAGAAGAAGTTGGTATAAGACGTCCTGTTCGTTGGACCACCTTCAGTGACAGATTCAAGGCCAAGTATTTTGGCGTAGTAGCTCGATATGAGCTCCAGCAGAAGTTTATCAGTCTCAAGCAAGCAGGCAAGACCGTAGATGGGTATGCCGTAGAGTTCTACAGATTGTGCCATTTCGCACCAGCAATGGTGGCAACGGAGCCAGAGAAAGCTATGAGGTTCCAGCAGGAACTTCATTTGGAACTATTACAGCTTGTGGAAGGACACGACTACCAGATGTTCGACGCTGTTTTGACGGCAGCTCGTAGGCACGAGCTTACCCAGCAGAGGTTAGCATCGAGGACTGGAGGTCAGAAGAGATCTTATTCCCAGGTTGGAGGAGGAGCAATGCAGCGAACATCGGCACCAGCACCCGGTGTACGTATTCATGATGCAGGAGCACCGCGGAGGGCGGCCGTGTCAACTAATATAGCGCCAGTTCGGCATCAGCAGCCGAGGAACCAGCAGCAGCGTCAGGGAGCACCCCAGGGCTGTACCTTCTGTGGGAAGGCAGGACACACGAGGGAGGTGTGCCGGTCAGCAAATGGCTTATGTTTGAGGTATGGTCGTGCAGACCACCGTATTTCCACTTGTTCTATGATGCAGAGGCCAGGAGGGCCAGCTCAATAGTTTCCAGTATTGCCAGCTCCAGTGGCAACCCCGAGTGGAGGGCCAGTACTAGCAGTAAGGCCCCTAGCCCAGCGCTTACCAACGTAGGCTCAGATGTTCCGCCAGGCACAGGAAGTCGAAGGCCCTCAGGGGTAGCAACAGCATGGTCGAGGAAGGCCGCAACAAGGGGCTCTGCGGGGCCAGGCTCTCACATTGACCTTGGGAGAGGCTCTAGCGTCTAGTGACGTGGTGGCAGGTAAAATTTTTGTCACCTCATTTCCCGCTGTAGCATTATTTGATTCAGGTGCTACTCATTCATTCATCTCTGCACAATATGCTACATAGATTGGATTAGAGTTTGAGGCATTGCCGGAGAGGGTGGATATACTCACCGGCAATGGGCTCGTAGAAGTTAGCAGAGTACGCTTTTCATGTTCGGTGGAGGTGTGTGGGCATTTACTGCCCGCATCATTGATTGAATTCCCTATGGGGAATTTTGATGTCGTTCTTGGCATGGACTGGTTGAGAGACAGTCATGCGATAATTGATTGTAGAGGAGGTAGGGTCATATTCAGTGTTCCTGGGATGGAGCAGTTCATCTTTACTCGAACCTTGAAGAATCAGGCCGGAGGCGTCATCTCAGTAGCAGTGTCAGAGCCAGGACAGATTCCGAGAGTGGTCGAAGATTTTCTCGACATCTTCCCTGATGAGCTCCCAGGGATACCCCTAGTCAGAGAGGTAGAATTTAGCATTGAGTTGAACCCTGGAACGAGGCCAATTGCAGATAGAGTTTACCGAATGTCGCCGTCAGAGCAGGATAAGTTGTATCAACATGAAGAAGAGTTGAAGTCTAAGGGATTCATCCGAGACAGTAAATCGCCCTGGGCCGCACCAGTGATTCTAGTTCCCAAGAAGGATGGGTCGACGAGGATGTGCATCGACTATCGCAAGCTGAATGCAGTAACAGTGAAGAATAATTACCCACTAGTAAGGATTGATGACCTGTTCGACCAGTTGAGCAAGGCCAGCGTCTTTTCCAAGATCGATCTTAGGTCAGGATACTATCAAGTAAGAGTCCGGGAGCAAGACATACTGAAGACAGCATTCAGATCTAAATATGGGCATTATAAGTTTTTAGTAATGCCCTTTGGACTAACCAACGCCCCCGCAGTATTCATGGATTTAATGAACCGCATATTTCTGTCGTACTTGGATAAATTTGTGGTGGTGTTTATAGATGACATTCTTGTCTATTCAGCAGTGAAGAGGAGCATGAGAAATATCTTAGGACTGTCTTACAGACATTGAGGGAGCATCAACTTTATGCGAAGCTTGACAAGTGTGAATTTTGGTTAGATCACATTTCGTTCCTGGGGCATATAATTTCTGGGGCAAGAGTGTCAGTGGATCCGAAGAAGATTGAGGTCGTAGAGCATTGGCCAGTTCCGGGAACGGTTGCAAAAGTGCAAAGTTTCTTAGGATTAGCTGGTTACTACAGAAGGTTCGTGGCGGACTTTGCCAAGATCTCTGCGCCCTTAACGCGTTTGACGCACAAGGACGTAGAGTTTGTTTGGTCAGCTAGCTGTCAGGCATCATTTGAAGAATTGAAGAAGAGATTGATCTCAGCCTCGATCTTGACACTTCCAGTAGGAGCAGGAGGCTTTACCGTATATTGTGACGCATCAGGGAAGGGTCTTGGATGTGTATTGATGCAGCATGGAAAAGTGATAGCATATGCGTCTCGGCAGCTTCGAGACCATGAGAAAAATTATCCGACTCACGATTTGGAGTTAGCAGCTATGGTATTTTCACTCAAGTTGTGGAGGCATTATTTATACGGGGATCGGGTAGAGATCTATACTGATCATAAGAGTTTGAAATACGTATTCACGTAGCGAGATTTGAACATGAGGCAAAGAAGGTGGTTAGAACTGCTGAAGGATTTTGATTTAGATCTTCAGTATCACCCAGGCAAGGCGAATGTAGTTGCAGATGCACTGAGTAGGAGAGACAGTGCCTTTATCTTGACCTCGCAGAAGCATATTTTAGATGACCTTCAGAGTATGGGAATCGAAGTAGTTTTGCCAAGGGATATAGGAAGAATGACCAGTATGCAGATTCAGTCAACCTTAGTAGAGAGGATAAGGGCAGCACAAGCAGGAGATCCGCAGATTCAGAAGTTGCGATCGGAGTGTGAATCAGGCCGTAGGAAGGAGTTAGTGATTCATGAAGATGGTACGCTCAGGTTTGGAAATAGACTCTGTGTACCGAGTGGAGACCTTCGGCAAGAAGTTATGTCCGAAGCTCATAGTTCTATTTACTCCATTCATCCAGGAGGAACGAAGATGTATCGAGATATCAGGCAGTTCTTTTGGTGGAATGGCATGAAAAGAGAGATAGCGAGCCAAGTGTCTGGTATGTCAGTAGGTGAAAGCTGAGCAGCAGAGACCAGCAGGGTTGCTACAGCCGCTTCCTATCCCAGAATGGAAATGGAAGCACATCACGATGGATTTTATGACCGGTTTACCTAGATCCCCAGCTGGCAAGAATGCAGTCTGGGTAATAGTAGATCGACTCACGAAGGTTGCTCATTTCCTTCCCTTCCGAGTTGGACAGACTACTGAACAGCTAGCAGACATGTACATGAAGCAGATAGTAAGGCAGCACGGTGTTCCAGTTAGTATAGTATCAGATCGGGATACGCGGTTTACTTTCCATTTTTGGCGGAGCTTACACCAAAGTTTGGGAACCAAGTTAAGATTCAGTACTGCTTATCATCCACAAACCGACGGGCAATCAGAAAGAACCATTCAGACATTAGAAGATATGCTACGGACGTGTACCTTGGATTTTGGCAGATCTTGGGAGGATCACCTTCATCTAGTGGAGTTCTCCTATAACAACAGCTATCAGGCTAGCATTCAGATGGCCCCGTTCGAAGCATTGTACGGAAGGAAGTGCAGGTCCCCTTTGGCATAGGACGACGTCGGAGAACGAAAGTTGTTGGGGCCAGAGATGATCATGCAAACGGTGGAGATAGTTAAGTTGTTCAGAGAGCTCCTTCGAGTTGCACAGGACCGACATCGTCATTGGGCAGATCAGCATCGTAGGCCTCTAGAGTTCAGAGTTGGTGACCAAGTGTTTCTGCGGATTTTGCCTACTCGGGGTATCATCAGATTTGGAACCCGGGGAAAGCTTAGTCCAAGATACGTTGGTCCTTTTAAGATTCTCGCTCGGGTAGGCGATATGGCTTATCGACTTGCCCTTCCGCCTTCGTTAACTGGCATACATGATGTGTTTCATGTGTCCCAATTACGTGGGTATGTCCCAGATCCGAGTCACGTCCTCGATCATTCTGAGTTAGTCGTTGGTACCGACCTAACTTACGAGGAACAACCCGTATCTATTTTGGACCGGCGAGAGAAGGTACTCAAGAATCGGACGATAAGCCTTGTCCGTGTTTCTTGGAACCATCACTCTTCGGGAGAGTCAACCTGGGAGCGCGAGAACGAGATCAGATCTCGTTATCCGTATTTGTTTGACTAATAAGGTATATTTATGCACCTTATTGACACGATTCTATGCTTTTCTGTACCTGCTTATTTTGTACTTTGTGATGTATGATAATAACTGCTATGATAGTTAACTTATATATATGATTGTGCCTTGCTTGTCCTGATTTCACTATCCTGTCTTGGCTGGAATTCCGAGGACGGAATTTTTCTAAGAAGGGTAGAGATGTCACTCCCCAATCCTGGAATACGTATTTTAATACGTAAACCCATAAATTGTATTTATCTTGAATTTATACGATATTTATTATGCAGTATTTCTTCATGCATTTCCCAAAAATATTCGACAAAATATTATTTCCTAATATATTTTCTGCATTTGGGCCTACAGTTTTGGCTCATTTGGGTAACCTATTCTTGGTTCACCAATGGTTCATCATGAACCCTTTGGTTCATCATGAACCCATGGGTCCAAGATCTATATATATAACTCATCTCCTTCTCTCTCCTCTCATTTACTTCTTCTCATTTACTTCCTCCACCAACCAAGGCAAGTACCAACTTGCTCAAGAGAAGGATCCATTATTTTGTTAATGATTCTTACAAAACTATTTGCCAAAACATGTTCTTCTCCTCAATCTATACTAGTTTAGAACTTGAAAATTTCTATTTTGAAGCTTTGATTTTTGTAGATCTAAGTTTTAATCATTTTCGGATTTTGCATGGTTTGATCTACTTTAGTTGGATTTTATGGGTTTTTGATGCTTCCATGTGGAAGAGAATTCCATTTCACCCAAGTTGGAACTTTGGAAATCCGGATTTGGAGTTCGGATGACCAAGTTATGTTGTTTTTGAAGTTTTGGGTTCTGCCATAGTGTTCTTGCTGTTTGGAGAAGACAGTGAGCAGTGTACAGAGCTTCTTAGCTCACGCATACTGAGCTACGCGCGCTCTTTAGCGCTGCGTACGCAGACTTAGGTACGTTTCCTGTTGGAAGCGTGTCTCCCTTGAGCTTGCGTGACTTTTCACGCAGCTCTTTCCCTTGAGCTTGCGTGACTTTTCACGCAACACTTTCCCTTGAGCCTGCGTAACTTTTCACACAGCTCTTTCCCTTGAGTCTGCGTGACTTTTTACGCAGCTCTTTTCCTTGAGCTTGCGTGACTTTTCACACAGCTCTTTCCCTTGAGCCTGCGTGACTTTTCACACAGCTCTTTCCCTTGAGCCTGCGTGACTTATCACACAGCTCTTCCCTTGAGTCTGCGTGACTTTTCACGCAGCACTCTCCCTTGAGCCTGCGTGACTTTTCACGCAGCTCTCTCCTTGAGCCTGCGTGACTTTTTACGCACGCTGCCTTGTGTAAGCTTGCGTGACTTTTCACCCACGCTACCTTGTTGTGCGTATGCTTTTGATATTTTATTAGATATTATATACCCATTTTATATCCTTACGCCTTTTGTCCCGAGCATGATATGAGCACTGATGTGACCCCGAAGAACAAAGTGTTCCTACCTGATACATGTACCTGAATGTTCCAGTTCTTGTTCATGCTCGACAAATGACTCGTAACTCCATGTGGCGTATTTGTAGTGATGCATTACACTAAAGAGGGTAGCACATGTTGACATACTGATTGACATGGATCCTCACTTAGGGTACTCGTACTAAAGTATGACTTTAGGAGGATAATCATGCAGGCCACAGCATGAGAGTCCAAGATTTCACCTAGGGTTAAACTAGGCAACTGAATATACTAGATGCATGGGGAGGGCAGAGTCCCGAGATCGTGTTACACCAGTCGCCCTGAGATATTGTCTTGGCGCGCCGGCTGGTCTCCACGGATACTGTGTCATCCGCAACGAGTGGATGACTGTATCCGATTAATTCCTGCTATATATTACATGTCTTGGCAAGGTGGCCTCACGAGGGACCTGTGCTCCATGACACCTGTCTACGCGAACCCCTGGGTTGGCTAGCCTTGCTGGAAAGATACGATCTGAGGATTTTTCTAATAATATGACGCGAGGATAACCTCGTTCCACTAGAAACTCGTAGACTTGATTGGCCGTGAAAATGACTTACATGTTTCCTATTTACCTTCCGTGAATAACTGAGGGAAGCAGACTGTCATGGTGCGTGATGCAACCCATGTTCTTGTTTGATTGTTGGGTTGGTTATCGTACTATGACAGGCTGTGGACCGAAGTTATGAACGGAAGACTTATTCTGGTTGTGAAGTGCTACTTCTGTGAATGACTGAGGAACATGGTCTATCATGGTACATGATCCAACCCATGTTCTTGTTTGATTGTTGGGTTGGTTATTGTGCTGCGATAGGCTATCGACCGAAGTCACGATCAGGAGATTTTATGGTTTATACCTTTTTAACTTATGTGAAAGTTATAGAGTACGACACGTCCCGACTCCATGCGGCACCTTTTGTCCTTGTTTGGTTGTAAGGGTGCCATATGGGTTCGAGGATGTTGCGCTACCCTATAATGGTAGCATAAGTATTACTATTATCAGTCATTCTATTAGTTGGGTTTTTAATCTTAACTCTTGTGCCCCTTTGGCGGTACTTGCTACTCAGGGCTGACCCCGCTGGTTTTGTTTGGCCAGATCTCGTAGCAGAGCCAGAGGACACGATCTTCCTCCCTGACATCCATGGTGCATACTAGGAGCATGGCGGTTCGGGGACTCGAGTGGGTTTTCTTCTCCACCACTCCTGCTTATACTTTTGCGGCATTTAGCCACCGGCACCTGTTAGCCGGATTACTTGATATTTTGTGTTAGTACATAATTGTAATTAAACAGACTGCAGCTGTGTATAATTTTGTACTCCTGACTCTCTGAGATAGCTCAATTATAAAGCTAGTCTCTCATGATCATTTTGATGAAGCGTCAGGGACGCCTTACTGCTTTATCTTTAATGTTCATTTAATTGCTGATTTGACTTAATTGATTGAGACATAGAACTCTGTGGGACCATAGGAGACTTGATTGTAGCATGTACCCCCTAGTCTCTCGACAGCCACGATCGCCGTATGACGTTACGTACCTCATATGGAGTAGCTGGCCTAGTCCGTCCCCGTATTTCGGTACTGGGGCGTGACAAAAGTACAACCCCGACAAGAAGTACTAAACAATGTAAACTGAAATGCATGAAAAAGAATCACAATATGAACTATGGTACAAGCAGGAATATGAAACTGTAGTACATGAATAACGATGAACTATAGTACCAGATCCTGAATAATGAACTAGACTATCAGTGTAATATGCATTTGAAATAACTATCATAGTATGTGACCGGCTGGGTAAACAATGAACAAGAGCACATGAATAATGGTAATGCTTAGAGTCCCACATGCACGATGTGAGACCTAAGCTATTAGTCAATGCCTAGCTAAAATAGGATTAGTCACATATTTGTAGTATTTTTCTACCCCAATGTACAAGTAAAGAACACTGAACAATGAACGATGAACAATCGTGTGTACAACGTGTCAATATGAGAACATGAAGCAAGACAGAAATACAGAGTAAAGAGATCGAGTCGGTGTACTTGCCTTGCTTAGGGTTATCGAAAATAGGAAGTAAAGCTGGATGTCCTCCTGATATAAATACAAGTTGGTTAAGTTCTACCCAATATCAACTAGCTATCTAATCACAACTATCTATAGTATAATTATACATAATATCCCTAATTATTAAATAGTAGTTATCTTTAATAGCAAAAGGTGGCTAAATATAATTATCTAACAATAGGCTAAATATCTCTAATCTAGTTTAGATATTATTATTTCTTTGAAATATAGTTGGTAGTAAAAATAATTATACTGAGAACTATAATTGTTCAAACAAAGTATTAATACAAGTATCATAATACTCAACTGAATTAGCAACACAGACCACAAGTGGTAACCGACTGCTAAACATTCCACATAATAATTTAATTCAAAAGTCTAAGACCTAGACCAAAATGAATTACTAATCGGCTCATCTCCTGGCCCTAATAATACTCAGTACCAACTCAGGAAACAAAAATAGTGGTGAAATACTTTGAATCCTCTACAGCTAAAAGCTTCCCTTGCCAACACATACCCAATCGAGCAACCTTCTAAAACAGACATTTAACTAACACACACACCAAGCAGAGCACAGAAAGGGGGAATGTACAGAACTCCTTCTCAATGCAAATTTTCAGTTCAAGTAATGTGAACTCCACAAGAAAGGAATATAATGGATTCTTCACTATTGAACATACTATTTCAAAATTAACGGCTAACTGACCTCTCTAACCAAACCAGCATACTCCAACCAATTCCCAGAAACACACATATTCAAATAGCTCCAAACACAACCCAGATATCATACAAGGAAAAAAATATACAATTAATTTTCAAATAAGACTCCCGCCTCGCTCTTCAATTGAAATGAGCACACAAAATTCCCAGGAACACGATCGAACATGAGTCAACATCAAACACGAGCAGATACGAACACACCCGACACGGCTATACTCCCTATGTAGGAACGATATAGTAAAGCGTAATACTCTAGAGGGGGGTGAATAGAGTTGGCAGCGGAATAATGCTAAATAAAAAATGTTAGCAACACAATCACAGTATATAATCACATGGCAGAGTTCAGAAAGCAAACGCAAAGACAGCGATGTATACTGGTATCCCTCTGTTGAGGACTAATCCAGTCAGTAGAACTCTTGCTACCAGTTGAATCCACTATAGGAAAAACCGCAAGTTTTCTTACGAAGTCCTTGCAACTTCTACAACGCGAGCTTTGATACGAAGAACTCGTCCAACTTCAAATGTGAAGAGGTATTCTTCAATCAAGCCTTCTGATTACAATCTCTCAGAAACTTCTAGACCGTACCGCACTGGCAAATCGACTAGAGGATTGTAACTGGCTTGGGATCTGAAAATGAAAGCTCTAGAAAACTCTTTGGAAGGCAGAAAGCTTTTTAGATAGAGAGAAGATTGAAAGTGAATGAGTGAATTGAAATGATCGAAATCCATCTCTATTTATAGGAATTCCAAAGGGAGAACTCTGTCAGAATTCGGACAGAATTCGGGCAGAACTCGATGAGCAAATCTCGGTCAAATCCGCAACTGCAGGAGGACCAAGTTCCAGAGAATTCAAAAATCAAACGGCCACCAACCGAACTCTGGCCGAACTCTGGTCGAGTTCTGTCAGGGTTAGGTTAGGGTTTTAATAAAAGATTTTTGGTGATTTTTGAAAACCTTTTTGTAAATATTTTGATAGGTCATTTTAAAAAACATTTTGAACTATTTGGGAGTAGCCTATTTGCCAGTACGACTCGGTGTACAACGTATTCCTAGACTCAAATAAAATGAAAAATTATATTGTATAGGAAGTACAGACTCAAGTAGGCAAACAGATCTTCAGTCTTGAACGGAGTGAATATCCAATCTTGCTTATGTCCAAGGAGCTGAGATGTCCCAACAAGCTTCGTATATCCAGACAGAGTTTTGATCAATTATTAAAATCAGGTTGACTATGACCAATGGGCCAACAATCTCCCCCATTTTGATAATTGACAAACTATGAATGATATAACATTAAGCTTGTTCAAGCTTGTTCAAAAATATCAAAAAGTAGAAATTGTTCATAACCTGTATTTAACTCAAAAAAATGTTAGATCATTTTTAATTTTCTCCCCCTTTGTCACTTAGCAAAATAATTGCACAAGAGAAGGCTCCCCCGCAATCAATTCATAAGTAACAAATAGCGAGAAAATAAAAGAAATATAGTATAAGAATTAGAGATATAGCATCACAGGAATGTAAAGTTGTTACAAATTATCATCACAGGCATGTATTGCTTCAAAAACATAAAAAAATCTCAGGCATGCTATTTCACAGGCAGTTTAAAATGGAGAAGCAGTATAAAAAGATAGTGCTTAAACAAAATACAGAAATAAACTGAGATGTCATAAATAAAACATCAAAAACATGTCTATGAAGATAAAAAGTACTGATATCAAACTACAAAGTACTGATAAAAAGTAAATAATAAAAACTTGGAATGTCGGAGCATTTCCAAGTATACAATAGAATATCACTAATAATCAGATCTGATCTCATCATCACTATCCTCATCAATATCATCAGCAGCGTGGCTAGCATGACCGGAAGTACCAGCACCAGAAGTACCAGCGCCAGTAGGATGAGTAGGGGCGCCAGCATAGAACTCACCAACGTAATCTCGAGGTGCACGATACCAGTCATAGGCGTTACCTGGCTGGAAGTAGGCATGAACAGCCTCATCCTCACAGCGGTAACCCGAAAAAGCTGGATCACGAGGGATGGAAGCAGCAGAGTGACCAGTCTGGGCAAAACGCAGATCGGCCAAGGAGTTTACCATCGCCTGGTAACGGGTGACATCGCGGAACTCTCGCTCGCGAGCCATGTCCGTCATCGAGATGTGCAAAGCTGATAAATACTGATGTATGCCCTCAAAAGTCATGGCATACGGCTGATGTGGTGAAGATGGTGCAGTAGGAGGAGCAGGAGGTGGAGATGAAGCAGTCCGGCTGCGACGAGAAAGCTGGAGTAACTTGGGCTCAGAGTCCTGAGTACAAGTCGATAGATCGATCTCGAATCGCTGAAAGATACGAGGAAGAATCATCGCATAAGAGAGATTTCGATCTCTAGCACGACAACGTCCCATCATCTGAATGATTGTCTTAGGGGTGGAAAAAGGAATCCCCTTAAGAATATGGTACATGGCGGACAGCTCAAGCGAAGTCACATCATCCTTGGAAGTGGATTTTGGAAGAAGAGTAGAGTAGATGATGCGATGCAATTCGTAGTTGAACAAGTTCAGGTTGTTAGCCTTGAACTTTCCAGAACGTACTCTGTCAGGTGCACAAAGTTTCGTTTTGAAACTCGTGAGTGTAGTGCCTTCGGGGAAATCGAATTCCGTGATATCAACTAGCGGTTCACCTTCATTGGGAATACCAAGAATCTCCGCTAGAAGGACATCATTGAAGTCAATGTCTATGCCTCCGACACGTGTGCTCACGTCAAAAGTGTTAACTACGAGATTGCAATAGAACAATCTAATGGCATTAGTAGCTATTGGGAAGCACAGTTTAACAAGTAAGTGTAACCCTAATGCCTCAAATAAGTGACGATGATCAGGGAATACCGTCCATTTAACCGGAGCGCCGCTACATATGAAACGGGTAGAAAAGTCACCGTACCATAATAAAGCTTGATCGAGGGTTTGAAAGAAGAACCCATCGAAAGCGCCGTCGCTCTTTTGGACCGACGAAAACAAAGAATTCGTGTGAGGATTCGAAGAGGACCCTTCCTCACTAGGAGTGGTCTTCTTCCTCTTTGACGGATTAAATCTAGGTGCCATTGAAATAAAAAGCACTAATATGAAAGGTGGAGAGAGAGGGAGTTATACCTCACAAAAATTAGATATGTTGTAGAGAAGAACGATCTCCGCACGATTCCAAATTTTGGAAGGATTTCACCAAGTAGATTGGAAGCAATAGATTGGTGAAGAACTAGGGTTTGGAGGTCGGGGTCGGCTGCTGCTGCTGTTGTAATTAGTTTGGAAGTAATGAAAGAGAAGAAGCTCTCGGGTTCTGTATATATACACATACACCCTCAACCGAACTCGGGCCGAATTCGGTCAGAGCTCTGGCCGAATTCGCCTAGGGTTCTTTCAGGTTGATTTTTGCTACTTCTTTTTTATTAACTCGTTGCAAATATTTAATTCAAAGATTAGTTATTTTTGTCTTCAAATAACATAATTAATAATATTTTATGAATTAAATGTCGTTACACAGCGACTGTCTCAGATTAGCTGTAGGAGTACTGTCCCAGCTGGCGGAGGTTCACCGGGGAACTCTTAAGTACCGCTTCGCTTCAACCGTAGTTGTGGTGACAGACAGACTCTTTATTAGCTTGTCTCTATCACAGTTTTTGCATAATGATATATAATCATAAAATAAAATCAATTAATATTATTGACGTCCAAAATTCCTAATTCTCGACGTAAATAATTGAAACGATCTTCCGCTAGAGGTTTAGTGAAGATGTCAGCTAATTGATTTTCAGTATCTATGTACACAAGGTTTATATCTCCATTTTGATGACGATCTCTAAGAAAATGATGTCTAATCTCGATATGTTTAGTACGAGAATGACATACAGGATTCTTAGTCAAATTAATGGTGCTCGTGTTATCACAGAAAATAGGAATATGTGTGAAAAATAAATCAAAGTCTTCTAGGGTTTGTTTCATCCACAAAATCTGAGCGCAACAACGTCCTGCGGCGATATACTCAGCCTCTGTTGTTGATAAGGCTACAGAATTTTGCTTTTTACTAAACCAAGAGACTAGAGCCTTGCCTAAGAAATGACATGTACCGCTAGTACTTTTCTATCAACCTTGTATCCCGCAAAATCTGCATCCGAATAACCAATAAGGTCAAAGGATTTAGTTTTGGGATACCACAAGCCGACAGAAGAAGTGCCCTTAAGGTATCGGAAGATACGCTTAACTGCGGTCAGATGTGATTCCTTTGGGTTAGCTTGAAAACGTGCACACAGGCAAACACTAAACATTATATCTGGACGACTAGCAGTTAAGTAAAGTAAACTACCAATCATACCTCGATACTTACGTGTGTCGACTGGCTTGCCTTGTTCGTCAGAATCAAGTTTTGTTGAAGTTGCCATCGGAGTGCCAATAGGTTTGACATTGTCCAGATCGAACTTCTTTAGCAAATCTTTTGTGTACTTGGCTTGATTAATGAACGTCCCATTGTCGATTTTTTTGATTTGCAATCCGAGAAAGAACTTCAGCTCTCCCATCATGCTCATCTCAAACTCATTCTGCATATACTTAGAAAATTCTTGACAAAGAGATTCATCAGTGGATCCAAATATGATATCATCAACATAAATTTGAATTAAAAGCAGCTTGCCATTAAAAGATTTAATAAAAAGTGTAGTGTCAACCTTTCCTTTTGAAAAACCGTTGTCAAGTAGAAAAGAGCTTAGACGGTCATACCAAGCACGAGGGGCTTGTTTCAAACCATATAAGGCTTTCTTCAACTTGAAAACATGGTCAGGATTTTTGAAATCCGTGAAACCCGGAGGTTGTGCTACAAAAACTTCTTCTTTTATAAAGCCATTTAGAAAAGCACTTTTTACATCCATTTGAAAAAGTTTGAAATCATGAAAACATGCAAATACACATAACATTCGAATGGATTCTAATCTTGCAACTGGGGCATAAGTCTCATCGTAGTCGATACCCTCTTCTTGATTGTATCCTTGAGCTACGAGTCGAGCCTTGTTACGAGTTACTAAACCATCCTCATTTAGTTTGTTTCGGAATATCCAACGGGTGCCAATGACCGGATGATCAATAGGCTTGGAAACAAGTTTCCAAACTTGATTCCGTTCGAATTGGTTTAATTCCTCTTGCATGGCATCTATCCAGAAACTATCACTACATGCTTCATCAATAGATTTAGGTTCTAGCTGTGAAATAAATGCAACACTAGAAATAATATCTCTACTGGATGATCGAGTACTTACTCCTTTGGTAATGTCACCAATTACCAAATCTTGTGGATGATCAGCTGTGAATTTTAACCTCTTCGGTAGACTCTGTAGGTAGCTGGTTCCTGGATCTCCTCTAGGGGGTTCAGCTAGTGCAGAGCTTGGTTCAGGTTCAGCTGATATTGAGCTTGATGTAGGCAGATCTTCATCACTGTCATCGAGAGTCATTTGGTTCATTTCATCAAAAGTGACGTTGATTGATTCTTCGATGATCATGGTACGTTTGTTGAAGACTCTGTACCCTTTGCTCTTGGCCGCATAACCTAGAAATATACCTTCATCGGCCTTTTCGTCAACCTTTCCCAAGTTGTCTTTAGTATTAAGAATAAAGCACTTACAGCCAAATATCTTAAAGTATGAAACTGAAGGAATTCTATCAAACCATAACTCAAATGGAGTCTTCTTCGATTTGGGTCGAATTAGAACTCTATTGAGCACAAAGCAAGCTGTATTGACAGCTTCAGCCCAGAAGTATTTGGGTAGGCTAAATTGATTTAACATCACTCTGGCCATTTCGGTTAGAGTTCTGTTCTTACGTTCCACAACTCCATTTTGTTGTGGAGTTCTAGGGCAGGAGAACTCGTGTATGAAATCGTGTGTGTCATAAAATTGCTCGAAATCAGCATTCTCGAATTCGCCTCCATGATCGCTTCTAATTCGAGTGATCATGTAACCTTTTTCATTTTGTACTTTCTTGCAAAAGGCGACAAATTCGGATAATGCGTCATTCTTGCGTGTCAAGAAATATACCCACGTGTATCTAGAAAAATCATCTACAATAACAAATGCATATAATTTACCTCCGAGACTAGCAACTCTGCTAGGACCGAATAAATCCATGTGTAGCAATTGTAGAGGTCTAGTAGTACATACTGCATTTACAGACTTGAATGTGGATTTGGTAGCCTTGTTCTTTTCACATTGGCTGCATACCGAATCCTTCTTGAATGTTATGTCTGGTAAACCGCGTACTATCTTCTTTGTGGATAATCTTGAAATTGTATCCATGTTTGCATGACCGAGTCTCATGTGCCAAAGATGACTCTCATCACTTTTGGCCATTAAGCATCTACCTGAAATGTTAGCTTCTTCCAACAGATAGAAAACATATATATTGTCTTCCTTGATTCCTTCAAAGATAGTACTACCAGTTGAGCTATCAACTATAGTACATTTGTCTTTGCCAAAGTTGATACCATAACCATGATCAGCTAGATGACTTATGCTGAGCAGATTATGTTTCAACTCGGTGACCAGACAGACATCTTTAATCACTGGATAGGGAGACTTACCAACATCACCGATACCAATAATATACTCTTTCAAATTATTACCGAAGGAAACATAACCTTCCTTCTTCTTCTTCGACAGTGTTGCAAATAGGGTAGCGTCACCGGTCATATGCCGTGAGCAATTGCTGTCGAGGATCCATTTGCTTCTAGCATGTGAAGGGTGTTCCACCTACAAAACAGTTTGCAGATGAAACCTTTGGTACCCATTTCTTGTAGGGTCCTGAATTGTTAGCTTTAGGTATCCAAGCATAAACATTTAAATATACAAGCTTTCTCATTCTACATGCAGATGATATATGACCAATGAGGCCACAATAATGACATTGTGCATGTCGAGTGTTGAAAGCTGAGTGGTGTGCATGGTTGGTAGGTTTGGGTTTTCTAGTATAGAAGAATGCATACCTATGATCATGTTTGGGCTTAACCTTTTGGTGTAAAGGTTTTATATGGTTTGGTCTGACAGTGTTTGGCTTGGGAATATTTCGAATTCTCGGTAAGTGACACGTGTTAGGATAGGAAGCAGCAGGCTCAGGCTGTTTTCCTAACCTAATTTCCAACCTTTTGGAAGTGTCATATAACTTAGTATAATCAGAAGTGAGTGATTCCATTCTGATTTGTGCAGATTGAAGACTTTTCTTTTCTCTAGAAAGATCTTCTCTCAATTGGTCTATAATCTTGTCTTTCTCTTCGGATGACTGTTTAGTCTCGTGTAATAAGAGCTTTATAGAGGAAAGCTCACCAGACTCACTAACATTAGCTCTAACCTCAGCTAGTAGGTCGGTAAGTCTTCCTATTTCTCCTTTGTACTCTTTGAGTACCTTCTTAGCGGTCTGATATTTACTACGCAGTTTCCTGTAGTCAAGCATCAGGTCACTGAAGGCATCTCCTAATTGCTCAAAGGTGAAGTCATCATATGTTTCTACAGGTTCAGTAGGTACCTGATCGATTGCCATGAAGCAGATGTTTGCAGCATCCTCTGAATGTTCATCTTCTGAGTCGCTAGCTTCACTCTCATGCCATATGCTGGTGTTGGCATATTTCCGAGACGTTGATCTTTTCAGGTTGCCTTTTTCATACCTGTTGTTCTTCTTGCTCGATGATGAGTTGATGGGACAATCCTTCTTCATATGTCCCTTTTTCATGCAGCCATAGCAGACAGCATCTTCTTGGTACCAGTTGTTGCTGTTGTTCTCTTTGACTCTCTTCTCATGTCTCATGAATCTTTTGAACTTCCTTGCTAGGAGAGCTTGATCTTCAGCGTCAGATCCACTGCTGTCTGAGTCATCTTCAGCATCTTTTCTGTGCTGAGCCTTGAGGGCGATAGTCTTCTCCTTTGGTGCAGGTTCTTCAAAATCTTGTAGCTCCAGTTCATGAGTGAGTAGTTTACCCATGAGTACTTCAAGTGACATTGTGGTGAGGTCGTTTCCTTCAATGATAGCTGTAGCCTTCGGAATCCAGTTCTTGGTGAGAGCTCGCAGGAGTTTGCGAATCTTTTCGTGGTTACTGTAATCTTTGCCTAAGGAGGACAAAGGGTTTACAATATCCAAGAACCTCTCGAACATTTGTGTGACTGTTTCATTTGGCTTCATTTTGAACGCCTCGTACTCTTGAGTAAGTCTGCTGACTTTTGACTCCTTGACTTGAGTGGTGCCTTCATGTGTAACTTCGAGAAGCTTCCACACACCATTTGCTGTTGTGCATGTAGATACCCTGTTAAATTCTGTTCTGTCTAAGGCACAAAAAAGAGCATTAATGGCACGTGCGTCAAGACTGGCCTTTTTCTTTTCTTCTTCTGTATAACTGCTTTGGGGTTTTTCAACCAAAACTCCCTCGACATTTATACGAGGTGGCTTCTGATAGCCATCAAGAACAATAGCCCATAAGTCAAAATCAAGAGATTTCAAGAAGAAACTCATCCGTGTTTTCCAATAAGTGTAGTTAGTACCATCAAACAGAGGGGGTCTGTTTGTGGCCTGACCTTCACTTGTGAATTTCATAGTTGCCATGTGATGTGCTGTGATCTAATAAATAATGAATAAATAATAGCACTATTACCTCGCTTTACCTGTAACACCCGCTCTGATACCAATTGTAGGAACGATATAGTAAAGCGTAATACTCTAGAGGGGGGTGAATAGAGTTGGCAGCGGAATAATGCTAAATAAAAAATGTTAGCAACACAATCACAGTATATAATCACAGTTAAAATAATGTAAAGACAGAGTTCAGAAAGCAAACGCAAAGACAACGATGTATACTGGTATCCCTC
The DNA here is from genome assembly GCA_029216955.1 of Iris pallida. NCBI lineage: Eukaryota > Viridiplantae > Streptophyta > Magnoliopsida > Asparagales > Iridaceae > Iris > Iris pallida. The sequence continues at coordinate 9,715,791 of JANAVB010033817.1, read as the reverse complement.
TGTTGAGGACTAATCCAGTCGGTAGAACTCTTGCTACCAGTTGAATCCACTATAGGAAAAACCGCAAGTTTTCTTACGAAGTCCTTGCAACTTCTACAACGCGAGCTTTGATACGAAGAACTCGTCCAACTTCAAATGTGAAGAGGTATTCTTCAATCAAGCCTTCTGATTACAATCTCTCAGAAACTTCTAGACCGTACCGCACTGACAAATCGACTAGAGGATTGTAACTGGCTTGGGATCTGAAAATGAAAGCTCTAGAAAACTCTTTGGAAGGCAGAAAGCTTTTTAGATAGAGAGAAGATTGAAGTGAATGAGTGAATTGAAATGATCGAAATTCATCTCTATTTATAGGAATTCCAAAGGGAGAACTCTGTCAGAATTCGGGCAGAATTCGGGCAGAACTCGATGAACAAATCTCGGTCAAATCCGCAACTGCAGGAGGACCAAGTTCCAGAGAATTCAAAAATCAAACGGCCACCAACCGAACTCTGGCCGAACTCTGGCCGAACTCTGGCCGAGTTCTGTCAGGGTTAGGTTAGGGTTTTAAAAAAAGATTTTTGGTGATTTTTGAAAACCTTTTTGAAAACCTTTTTGTAAATATTTTGATAGGTCATTTTAAAAAACATTTTGAACTATTTGGGAGTAGCCTATTTGCCAGTACGACTCGGTGTACAACGTATTCCTAGACTCAAATAAAATGAAAAATTACGTTGCATAGGAAGTACAGACTCAAGTAGGCAAACAGATCTTCAGTCTTGAACGGAGTGAATATCCAATCTTGTTTATGTCCAAGGAGCTGAGATGTCCCAACAAGCTTCGTATATCCAGACAGAGTTTTGATCAACTATTAAAATCAGGTTGACTATGACCAATGGGCCAACACCCCATTCCAGCAGATCCTCTACACCAAACTTGACTGGACACGAGCAAAACTTGATACTAACAAAATCGGACACGAACACTTGCATCCCCACGACCCGATCCCTGCCCATACACCCCCATCAATCTAATCCACACAGTGCACTATTAATCAGTAGGAAACATATAATGTTACCTAAGAAGCGATTGATCTGGAATGCAGACACAACTCCAAGGTGTCAGATACTATCCCCTCGTATCCATCTGGTGTTCAAAGCCCTATTGAAACCTTTCATCGAACAATTTCAAAGCATATTAGAGAAACCAAAATTGTGAGGATCATATATATTTCTTCCAAAATTTCATAGAAAGAAAAACAATCAGAAATCACAGGAACTTCAATTGATCCTTACCAAAAACACTATCAAATCACTCGATTCAACTTTCCAAATTGAAATTCTCCAATCTGATGAAATATCAACCAAGACAAAGAACCAAGGAATAAATTGATCATCGAGAACCACATTGGTGAATCAATCACTAAATTCGAAAGGAAATTTGGTTTAGAACTCACGAGGGTTGGATTCGATCAGGGAAGAACTTGCCGATCGATGACGAGGTGGCCTGGATCTGGCGGCTGGCGTCGGAAGAAGAAATCGCCTGAGTGAAGATGCGCAGTCGTCGAAAAGAATCGCTCAGCCACTCGTCGTAGAGGAACGGATCTCGTCGTCGTCGGGAAGACGAATGCCGGAGGAAGCTGCACCTAATTGTCGGTGAAGTGGATCAAGCCTAGTCGCCGGAGAAGAGTGTCACGCCACTCGCCATGGCCGGCTCTCCACAGAAATTAGGGTTAGGGCTAGGCTCAGATTGGGGAAGAATGGAAGGGAAGAGGAGGATTCGAGAGCTCAGCTCTCAATTCTAACAGAGAATTGAGAAGAGAGAGAGAGAGAGAGATGAGAAATATAAGGAGTGAGTGGTTAGATTATAAATAATGAATGTGAACTTTTCACATAAGCCCCTCCACTGAAATGGCAAATTACACAAAAGTCCCTCCCCTTTCATAAATTGCAAGAAATACAAAAATTCAGTTAGAAAAATTGGTTACAAGTTGTTATGGGTTGTTACAAAAGGAGGGAAACTAAATTTGTACAAAATTTGAATTGCTCCTTTTAAAATCATTAAAAAAATTTGTTTTAATAGGAAACCAATTAAATATTTATTAGAGCTATAATAACTTAACAGCCAAAAATGCTTTAAACTACGTCATGATACAAGTAAAAATTAATATTCCTTAAACAACCATAAAATAAAATACGAGTAGATTATAAACCCCAGAAAAATACAAAATTCAATAATTCGGAAAAGCGGGATTACAATTTTGCATAGTGTCAACATGATGTTGAGTGAGCGATATGAAGATGGATCTCTAGCCATGCTTATAGTAGAATTTCTCAAATGCTTTGAATCTAGTAGACATGACATCACTACTTCAGGAAGTGAGGGCGAGGTGTCTATTTCTTTGTGGGTGTAGTTTTTGTATGGTCAAGCAGCAAGGTTGTACCTTGGAGACGGACATATCTTGTCGACAGCCAATGGAGTACAGCAAGACGACCCTCTCGGGCTACTTTTTTTTTTTGCTTTTGTGTTGCATCCACTAGTACATAAAATCAGGGGCAACTGTAAGCTTCTTCTCCATGCATGGTATCTTGATGATGGGACTGTCATTGGGGATTCAGAGGAGGTGACCAAAGCGCTTGACATCATTTGTGAGACCGGTCCAGGAAGAGGTCTTGAATTGAACATATATCCACAAAACTGAGCTCTTTTGGCCTTCATGTGATGCCAGGAAGCTTCGAGAGGGGTTGTTCCCTGTGGACATTGCGAGGCCACCGTTAGGTGTGAAGTTGCTTGGAGGGGATGTTAACAAAGATAGTGGATTCAATGAGGGGTTGTCAATGAAGAGAGCTACCAAGGCTGTTGAGTTGATGAATCTTCTTCCACAGTTGAGTGATCCTTAGAGTGAGCTCCTCTTACTCCGCTCTTCTATGGGTATTGCCAAAAAATTGTTTTGACCTAAGGACATGCCAACCGAGGTATATGAAGGAGACAACATCTTGTTTCGACCGAGGGTTGCGAGGTTCGATTGAGGACATTACGGTTTTCGGAGGCCAGTTCTTTAGAGATTTACAGTAGCGCCTAGCTTCTTTACCTATTCGAGTCGGTGGCCTTAGGCTGTACTCTGAAATAGAGGCTTCATTGTATACTTTTGTGGCCTCCATGTCCTAATCTTGGGTGCTACAAGATCATATCTTGCGAGACAGTGGGATACGTGGTATGGACTCTAATTTCAAGACTGCAGTGGACTGCCTTCGTGTTACGATTCATGCTTTCGACCTTAGTAGGATTACTAGTAAGGACACCGTCCCCCTAAAGTCTAACATGCTTTGGTGAGTGCCCTTTTTAGTAAACTTGTTCAAGACATGGAAGTCAAGTTCGATATGACCGTTAGGCTTAAAGCAATTTTTGGATGTCTACAAGCAGCGCATGCTCAAGATTTTCTCTTGGCTATCCCAATTGACGGGTTAGGCCAACACTTATGTTGAGAACTAACAAGGGACTTTAGTCCCACATCGGAAGTTGTATTGGGAAGAGGAGGTGTACTCTCTATAAGTAGTGGCAGGAGCCCATCAATAAAATCATCTGAGAAATTCCACTCATTTCAACTTGGTATCAGAGCCAGGTTCCCAAAAAAATTTCCAGCCCCCCGCCCCCCGATCCACTATTCCAGCTCCTTCCCCCCCTCGGACCTGCGGTGCAGCGTCCCGGACCAACCCTCCCTCCCTGACGCCTGCCTTCCTACCCCCCGATCTACTATTCCAGCGCCCCCCCCAACCGAACCTCCCCCCCGCAGCGCCCCCGGGCCTGCCCCCCCCCCCCCCCCCCGAAACTGCTGTGCAGTGCCCCAATTTTTTATTTTTTGTACCTTCTTTGGAAGTGCTTGCAAAAGTTCATTATTTTCGCACAGCTCCTACTCAAAGTTCTAGAAATATCGATCATGCACGAAGTCACGGTCCAATTGGTTATTCTTGCACTATCTACCCTCGTCATCATGACGCGGTTCTAATTACTCGTATGCCTTAAGAATTTCTGTGACGAGGCCACTTGTTGTTCTCCTTGGTCTCTATAGTTGATGACATAGACACCCGAGATCAGGACACCCAGTAGTTAGCAGACAACGACGAAGACGACGACTAGGGATACAACAAGACCTCCCTACTCACAGTTGAAGATGTCATGGATTCTATCAGTGGTAAACTGATGATAGAAGAGATGAAGGCCCTGGTTGATGAGATCTTATCAAAGAGATTAATCGAGGCAACCCCACGGGTGACCCATACTGATGTGGATCCTTCACCCTACAAAATGGAGAAGTTAGAAAAGCTGGAGACAAAGTTGGAAGGAACGTCCAACTACTTGAAATGGTCGAGGCTGGCGATGCGGACGCTGAAGGGACGTGGCTTGGTTGGCTATGTCAATGGCCAAACGAAGGCGCCATCCGATCCCTCCTCAAAGAAATTTGCTATCTGGAATATTGTCAACAACATCGTAGCTGGGTGGTTGACAGCCTCCTTGACCGACCAGGTGTCGGGCAATGTCGAGGCGATGGAGGCTGCCGCTGATATATGGCGAACTTTGAAGGATATGTACTCAGGCTCGGGCAACCCTATGCGGGTCTTCCAACTTCAGGATGAACTTGATAGGGTGGCCTAAGACGACCGTACCATCTCTGAGTACGCGGCCCTATTGAAGAAGTACTGGTCTGATCTGGATCACTATGATCCTCTTGGGATGGAAGAGGCACAAGTCGAACCGACATTTGCGAAGTATTTTTAGACGTTCCTGGCTTATATTTTACGACAGCAAATGATAAAGTTCCTGAAGGGGCTCAACCATGTGTTTGAGCAGAGAAGGAATATTCTCATGTCCCAACCCATGCTTCCAGTCTTGGAGGAAGCTATGGCTCTCATGACACAGGAAGAAGCTCGATTGAAGTTGATGCCCAACAAGGGCTCCTTCCAGGGGGCAAGCCGCAGTTGAAAAGTCTGCCCTTGCTGCCTTCACTCAGCCTCCATCTGTGAGTGGTATGTGCCACAACTATGGTAACTCCGGACATTCTATCAGATTTTGTCCAAAACCCCTACGAAGTCAGTCTATTGATCGCGGACGGGGACGTAGAGGACGTCGTAGTGGTAGAGGAGGATATACTGGTAGAAGAAGAGATTATTTTGGAGGACACAAAGCACATCTGGCAGAGGAAGGGGAAGAAAATCAACTGACAGAAATAACCCCGCTTGAGCGGGAGTTCCTTGCGAAGTTGCGAGGCACAAAGCTGGGTTCGGCCGACAGTCATGTCACTCCTTGGGCGTCATCTACCTCGGGGGATCACATCATTTTCTTTGCCCAACCTGGCACAGGTATACCTGTACGTGCTCTTGCATCTGCCCATCAGCCAGGTTGGATTATGGACTCTGGACATCTCGCCATGTCACGGGATCCCGTGGTGAGTTTCAGGACTATACTCACCTACCATTACCAAGAGTATTCAGACTGCTGATGGTACATCCAGACCTGTAATGGGTAAAGACACTGTCGCATGCAACCCTTTCCTTACTCTCAACAATGTCTTACATGCTTCTTCTTTTTCTGTCAATCTTATATCTATTAATGCCATTATCCTTGATCTAAACTGTATTGTTTCCTTTGACATTCCTAAGGTAACTTTTTAGAAGAAGGGGACAGCTAGGGACTGGCACATGGCATAAGGGGATATGGTACTTGGACAGGACCGGACTGGACAAAGCATTGGCATCTCTAGTAGCAGACACACAACCGGATGCTTCACATAGCAGTATAGAAGACAAATTGCTCCTCCATCACCAGCGTATTGGGCATTCTTCCTTTAAAGTTATTAGTCGAATGTATCCGTCCTTATATCAAAGGGCTAATAAAGAGAAGTTATTTTGTAATGCTTGTGAGTTGGAAAAATATACCAGAAGCTCGTATGTGAGCTCCGGGAATAGAAGTTCAGCTACATTTAACATGATACATTCGGACGTATGGGGTCCTTGTCCTACAACCGGTATTAACGGTTTTCGATGGTTCATCACTTTTATTGATTGTTATACTCGCGTGACTTGGTTCTACCTTATGAAGAATAAAAGTGACGTCTTTGAGGCATTTCGAGATTTTTATCGTTGGGTAGAAACACAATATGACACTAAAATTAAGTGCTTACGGTCTGACAATGGGACGGAGTATACTAATATGAAGGTTGCTGAGTATTTATCCACTCATAGAATACTACACCAAACTTCATGTGCCTATACACCGGTACAAAATGGTGTGGTCGAACGGAAGAACAGACACCTGCTGGAGGTCGCACGGATGATAATGCTGGCTATGAATGTTCTAGAACACTTATGGGGACAAGCTGTCTTGACGGCCTCTTATCTCATCAACAGAATGCCATCTCAGGTATTGGACTGGAAGACACCGTTGGAAATGCTTACTGGTGTAACCACTTACACAGTTCCACCGAAAGTATTTGGGTGTGTGTGTTTTGTCCAAGATAATAGGTCGAAAGTTGGTAAACTGGATCCTAGAGCGGCTAAATATGTCTTTATCGGGTACACGACGACTCAGAAAGAATATTCATGTTGGAGCCTGGTTGAGCGGAAACTGTTTGTAAGCATGGACGTTACATTCCGAGAACTGGAACCATACTATGGTTCAGATAAAGGTTCAGCATTTGGTGACACACCTAACACGGAGGGTGTTAGACGTGAGGGGGAGAGAATAAGTCCAAACGTGGTAGTCGGATCGGTCCCGTGCCCGATCGTGGAGAACTGGACGAAAGAGGGAGACAGCAGTGACTCCGATGAAGAAGATGATACATATGTTACGCAGGAGGAGAAACCGTGCCTAGTTTCAGTGCCTACTGTACCAAGTCCAGTACCTACCATACCAAGTCCCTCGTCTACTCCTGCCCTGGCTCTTGAAGATGTTGCCCCCGTACTGAATCACTATGATTTCGATACGGATCTCTCTGACTCTGATGGTATGTCCTCTCCACCACTTATTGCTCCTTTGAGGAGATCTTCTCGCATCAATGCGGGTAAGGCTCCTCGTCGTTATGATGATTATGAACATGACATTGCCAACTTCTTGTCTTATTCTAACATTTCTCCAAATTATCGAGCCTTCATTGCATCGTTAGACTCTACTTCTTTGCCCAAGTGTTGGTAGGAAGCAAAAAAAATCCAAGGTGGAAAGCTGCAATGATGGAAGAACTTGGGGCACTAGAGAAAATAAGACATGGGAGCTGGTTCCATTATCCAAAGGAAAGAAAGCTGTAGGATGCAAATGGGTGTACACAGTAAAGGAGACGCCAGAAGGAAAAATAAAGCGATACAAGGCGAGGTTGGTTGTAAAAGGATATACACAATCATATGGCATTGACTATGATGAGACGTTTGCCCCAGTAGCGAAAATGAGCACGGTAAGAACTCTGGTCTCCATTACAGCAAACTATGGGTGGAAGCTATACCGGTTAGATGAGAAAAATGCCTTTCTCCATGGGGACCTGCAAGAAGAAGTATACATGGAACCCCCGCCAGGGTGCTATACGACAGAATCAGACGGAGGGACGTCGCATGGTAAAGTATGTAAACTAAAGAAGTCACTATACGGACTTAAGCAATCTCCTCGAGCCTGGTTTGACAGATTCAGAAAGGCTGTTATAGGCATGGGGTACCATCAAACAAATGCAGATCATACGGTCTTTCTCCAGCATACAAAAGGCCATATTACTATACTTGCTGTATATGTGTCACGCCCCGATCTCGCAGAGTCCCTTTCGTCCTCGCTTCGGGCTCTTTGGGACCGTTCGTCCTCGCTAAGGAGTGATGTCGTGCAAGCCTAAGTCGTGCTTGCACAAGGCCAAGACCTGGAACAAGACAAGATAGACAAGGTTGACAATACGCAGCGGAACGTATCGTAGATAATTGAAGCAGCATCGAACATATTTCAGAATAGAAGCATTGAACACAATGGTAACAAGAAACAATTCTCTTTATTGATTTCATTTGAACAGATTACAAGCTCTCAATTCTCTCTGATACAATGTTACATTCTCTCAGAAATAATACAGATTACAATGATCCCGTTCCCATACATTACATCCTTTTATATACAAAACCAAACTCTTACACAGATGTCATCTCTTGGGCATCTTTTCTGATTTCTGGCTCCTGAGGATGAGGCTCGGGCTATCGCTTCGGACTATCCTTCTCGATGCCTGGTGCACCTGCATGCAGACTGATGATGGGTCAGTATATCAGCATACTGGTGAATTGTGAACAAAGGAGCTACATTTTTCTGAAACGATTACTGTTCATTTAGTGAGAAAACATTTTCTTGTGATGTGATCTTGCTACTCTTTACCTAGATTCATTTCATGAATGCATTAGTCAGTTTACATTCTTTTGAAAACACATCTTTGAAAAGCCACAATCATTTCCATCTTAGCCGCTGTGCCTCCCACGGGTTCAGCTCGTCGCTAACCGCTGTGACTCGCATGGGTTCAGCTCGTCGCTAGCCGCTGTGACGCTCTTGGGTTCAGCTCGTCGCTAACCGCTGTGACTCTCATGGGTTCAGCTCATCGCTAGCCGCTGTGACTCTCTAGGGTTCAGCTCGTCACTAAGTGGATTCCCCAATGCGCATGCGATATCAAATGAATCATGCATAAATCGAGCAAGTCATAAACAATTCCATCTTCTTTTCAGGCAGGATACAGATCTCTTTTCTTAGCAGACAAGGGGCAGGTTCTCTTTTAAGCATTCTCAAGATTTCAGTCTTGTTATTAACAAAAGCATTCAATCAAAAACTCAGATTCTTAAGGCGTAAGCGAATCATAAAATGAGTCTTTGTCCACTCACCCAGATTAATCGTCTTCTGTTGCAGAGCCAGCAATCCGATCTTTCTGTTTATCTAGTGCCTTTGCGGAGCGGGGCACTACATAATTACCCACCGAAAAGAAGTTTCGTCCTCGAAACTTAAGGAGAAACTTACGATATCCTTAGCAGCGATAGTCCTCATCCTTCACCATCATAAAATATTTACGGACTTTTTGTATGGAACGTTCATCTCATTATTGATATCGAGTAGGCAACGGAATTTCAATCAGAAGACATATACAAATTCAATTGAATCAAAATTGGCCAGAGGATCGTGTTGCTCTGATACCATTCTGTCACGTCCCGATCCCGCAGAGTCCCTTTCGTCCTCGCTTCGGGCTCTTTGGGACCGTTCGTCCTCGCTAAGGCGTGATGCCGTACAAGCCTAAGTCGTGCTTGCACAAGGCCAAGACCTGGAACAAGACAAGATAGACAAGGTTGACAATACGCAGCGGAACGTATCGCAGATAATTGAAGCAGCAGCGGACATATTTCAGAATAGAAGCATTGAACACAATGGTAACAAGAAACAATTCTCTTTATTGATTTCATTTGAACAGATTACAAGCTCTTAATTCTCTCTGATACAATGTTACATTCTCTCAGAAATAATACAGATTACAATGATCCCGTTCTCATACATTACATCCTTTTATATACAAAACCAAACTCTTACACAGATGTCATCTCTTGGGCATCTTTTCTGATTTTTGGCTCCTGAGGATGAGGCTCGGGCTATCACTTCGGACTATCCTTCTCGATGCCTGGTGCACCTGCATGCAGACTGATGATGGGTCAGTATATCAGCATACTGGTGAATTGTGAACAAAGGAGCTACATTTTTCTGAAATGATCACTGTTCATTTAGTGAGAAAACATTTTCTTGTGATGTGATCTTGCTACTCTTTACCTAGATTCATTTCATGAATGCATTAGTCAGTTTACATTCTTTTGAAAACACATCTTTGAAAAGCCACAATCATTTCCATCTTAGCCGCTGTGCCTCCCACGGGTTCAGCTCGTCGCTAACCGCTGTGACTCGCATGGGTTCAGCTCGTCGCTAGCCGCTGTGACGCTCTTGGGTTTAGCTCGTCGCTAACCGCTGTGACTCTCATGGGTTCAGCTCGTCGCTAGCCGCTGTGACTCTCTAGGGTTCAGCTCGTCACTAAGTGGATTCCCCAATGCGCATGCGATATCAAATGAATCATGCATAAATCGAGCAAGTCATAAACAATTCCATCTTCTTTTCAGACAGGATACAGATCTCTTTTCTTAGCAGACAAGGGGCAGGTTCTCTTTTAAGCATTCTCAAGATTTCAGTCTTGTTATTAACAAAAGCATTCAATCAAAAACTCAGATTCTTAAGGCGTAAGCGAATCATAAAATGAGTCTTTGTCCACTCACCCAGATTAATCATCTTCTGTTGCAGAGCCAGCAATCCGATCTTTCTGTTTATCTAGTGCCTTTGCGGAGTGGGGCACTACAATATGTGGATGATATAATAATCACTGGTGATGATGAAGTCAAGATTACTAGCGAAGGAGTTTGAGGTGAAGGATTTAGGAGCGATGAGGTATTTTCTGGGTATCGAGGTGTATGACGGCGAACAGAGAATTGTTCTCTCACAGAGAAAATATGCACTAGATCTGCTAAAGGAGACTGGGATGCTGGGATGCAAAGTAGCAGTAACTCCAATTGACCAGAAGTGCAAGCTGGAAGTAGAAGCATGAGAGCCTGTTGATCGTGAAAGGTATCAAAGACTTGTAGGAAGATTGATTTATTTGGGGCACACTCGCCCGGATATCTTGTTTGCGGTGAGTGTAGTGAGCCGCTACATGCATGATCCAAGAACGGGTCATATGGAAGCAGTGTTTTAGATCTTGAGATATCTAAAAGGGACGCCGGAAAAAGGACTATGGTTCAAGAAGAATGGACACATAGAAGTTGAGGGATACTGCGATACAGACTAGGCAAGCTGCATAGACGACAGAAGGTCTACCACGGGGTACTGTCACTACCAAAATATCTCGATTTAGCGACGGCCAGATTCGTTGCCCATCCATCGCCAATTTGTATTAGCGACCGATCACTGACAGATCTTGGTTAAAATAATCCGTCGGCAATCAGCTTGTCGCTAATAATGATCCGTCGCTAAGTAGTCGTCAAGCGACGGAATAGCGACGGCTTTTCGTCGTCACAATACGATGCATTAGCGACGACTTTTCGACGGTCTTTCGTCGATTTCAAGTATTAAATACTGAACTGTGTAGAAGCTAGCGACGGATAATCCGTCGGTAAACCGTCGTAACAGCGTATCAGAGGGTATCGTTCCGTCGCTATTCCGTCGAATGTCGTCGCTAACAAAGGACGGATTAGCGATGGAATGCTGACGGATAATCCGTCGACCATGTTTTGGAAATGCTTGGCATTTCCAGAACCATGGTGACGGATAAGTCGTCGCTACTCCGTCTCTCATCCGTCGATGAAACGACGGACTAGTGACGGATAATCCATCGCCATTGTTATAGAAATATCATGCATTTCCAGAACCTTGGCGACGGATGTTCCGTCGCTATTCCGTCGAACTATGTATTTCCAGAACCCTGGTGACGGATTTTTCGATGCGAATCCGTCGACCACCCGTCGCTAACTGGAAAAAGTTTTAAAACTCCAGGTAGCGACGGATATTCCGTCGGAAGGTAGTCAGAAACTGGAAACATCCGTCGCTAAGCGGCCACTAGTCCGTCGCTAACTGAGTTTTTTTTGAAAAAAAAAATGCAGAGCTTTCCCTGTTCAGCATAAACCAAACCAATATATAACACACACCAATTATCCAACAATCACATAGACCAAATATATAATGCACACCAATTATCCAACCAATCACATAGACCAAATATATAGTGCACATCAATATAAAATTATCACAAATATTCTATAATCATAAACTAATATTCGTCGCCAATAATCCGAAATTCCCATAAATATTCCAAAATTCCCACAAATATTCCAAATTTTCTTAATTAAATACTTTAAGGAGGAGGAGGAGTTCGATTGTCCGGTGGTGGTAATCCCTGCTGCGACCGACGAATATACTGCTCCACTAGGTACGGCGACAAGTCATCGTAGACACTGCTCGAAAGTCGGCGTAGCTGCTCTGGTGATATGAGATCAAGGAGTATCATCACAGTCGAAGGTGGTACCAGAGAGGCAGCAGGGTTGAAAGAAAGATGACCGACGGAAGACGGACCGGGAGCAGCAGTCGACGGACCGGCACCAGTAGAAGACGGACCGACACTAGCAGCAGATGAACCGACTGCAGCAGACGGAGGCGGAAAGTACGTGGCAATTTGCTCCCGTAAGGACGATACCGCCTCGTGCAGCTGCGTAAACTGTGACCTAACATCATCGTCTACCGGGGTCGCGGAAGGAGGCAGTGTCGGTAGAAATCTCTGCGTCGCCATGTACAACGGCCCTAGGGAGCCGACTCCGTACAGGTGCCCTTTCTTAAAGCCGCCGACGATATCTACGAACAATTTGTTACGAGCGGCCAAAGAAGAGGACGTCCGGACGGGCGTTGCTTCACCGATATCCTCGATCTCAGTTAACTAAGCCCGACTAAGGGCCTCATGATACGCAGCCTATCAAATGAATGTGTTTTTATTATAAGATTTACCTAAGTTGTAATCTAAATCCTATGTTTCACTAAGCTAAGTGTGAATCCTAAGTTTACCTAAGTTATAGTCCGAATACTTTTAATTATAACGTAAATCTCATAAACATAAGTACTTACATCAGTCTCCTTGGCCCTCTCATCGACGAAGCTCCCATCCTTCCGTCTCTTGTGCGTATGCTGGAAGACATCGTGCATGGTGACCGACTCTGGTGCCCTTCCCTCCTTCACCGCTCGTTGGATCTGCATACAAAATTTTCGTAGAACTTAATTAACTCCGTATATTAATAATACCTATTCGATAGTAAAATAAATTTATGGTATCTCACCAGATCTGCAAGCGTCGCTGCGTGGGGCCTGGATCCCCCCTTATGAAGCCCCGCAGTCCGTCGGTTTGCCTTCGCCTTCTCCGATTTCTTCTTGTACGCAGGAGTATTCATCATATCTAGGAGGTCCTCATAATAGTCTTGCTGGATCCAATTCAGCCTCGTCTGCCCCATTTTCAGGTCATGAATCATATCCCGTATCTTCTTCGAGGCAGCGCTTTTGTAGGTCCTGCGGATCACGTCCTCGTGATGAAGGGGCCACCAGTACGTCGTCTAACATATAAATTCAATTATCATGTAATTTTAAAAATGGTTGATTAAAGAGTAACTAATAATTAACTTGAAGATATAGATATATATCCTCAACTTATTGAGCCAGACGTACTTCAAGTTTGGGGACACCGACGAAAAGTTGAGGTAGGGACCATGGAAGTTAGCCCTAATAATTTCTCCAAGAGCCCTGGCAACATTAAACGGAAAAAACCTACAAAGAAGAAACGACTGGATTATTAACTTGAATAAATGAAAGAAATTTAATAAATTATCTTAAATTTACTTACGAGGTCCCCGCGGGCCATAGCTCTCGTCGGAACTCGCCTCTCGGCCTCTTTGGTACCGTCGGAGGATCTGCGGGTCCGCGCATGTACTCTCCAGTAACTGGATAGAATCGAGTATGGGGGTACTCTGGGGCCCACTGTGCAGTAACTGGGGGATCCACTGGTGGATCTGCTGGTGGGTCCGCTGGTGGGTCCGATAGCGGAACGGATCCGCTAGCAGATCCAGACTCATGCCTCGATGAAGTAGTCGATCGACGGCGGGATACGTATGTTCCCGGGGTACTCTCCGGGTCGGGCTCGTTGGATGGGGTCACATCCTGGGAAGATTGAATGCGACCACGACCACTAGCACCACTACGACGACGACCACGACCACCACCACCGCCAGCACCAGCACCACGACCACCACCAGCACCACGACCATGGCCAGCCATCATGACCTGTAAATAGAACACATAAACATAATTAACAATATAAAAGTGTAAATGAATATAAAATTCTAAACTAAAATATACATACCACCAGTAGGGAGACGAGTGTCGCCGCGACGAAAAAGACTATGAGTGCCATCTGCAATAAGTAAATAATCGAACGAAAAAAACATTAATTCACGTAATTGCTTTTATGAGGTCAAACTTAATTCACGTAATTGAAAGTATTTTTAATATACAACAATATTTAACCTAATCATCGTCTTCGTTCTCATCCTCGGCCTCGTCTTCATCATCATCCTCCTCCTCATCCTCATCCTCATCCTCATCCTTATCTTCATCGTCGATTTCATCTGTATCCTCATCCCCATCAAATTCGTCTTCTTCTTTCTCTTATTCTTCTTCTTCTTCTTCTTCTTCTTCTTCTTCTGCCCCAATATTTGGGACAAGACGCCTCTTTCTCTCCTGGTTGATAGCTAAGTCTTGTGTATCAACCTCTTCCTCCCCTCTATTTTCTTTAACAATATTTTCAACATCCATTGTATCCGAGTGTTATCCCAAGTATTGGGACTTTTTGATCTGGTCCTCTTGGTATGCTGGGTCTCCAACGTTGAATGTATTTCTAGATTTAATCTTGCATACTGTCCACCAGTCAAATCGATCTCTACGACGCCTTGGGTAGCTTGTATAGTAGACTTGAACAGCCTGATTTGCTATCGCAAATGTATCGGACCCTCTATACCTCCTGCGATGATTTATATCGACAAATCCAAATTGTTTATCGATTCTCCAACCGATATTTGGTGTCGTATCGAACCACTCACATTCGAACATCACAATATGCATATCATATGGGCCAGTATATTGTAAATCTACAATATCTCGAAGCACTCCATAATAGTCAAAGTCCGGTTCGTCGTCATAGATGGTGCCTCTTATGCAAACACCAGAATCCTTGGTACTGAAGCCGTCATTGATAAATTCGACATTTATAGCATTCTGAGTTGCCTTAAACCTGAAGCCATTAACGACATAGCCTGGCCAAGTCTTTGTTTGCCTCTTCGATCCCAATGCCAGATAACGAACACTCTCATTAGTGAGTGTTGTTTTAGGCAATAAAACCTGTAAATAAATATTTATAATTTAAATGTTTTAGATTATATATTTCTAATCTCAGTTACTTACGTATTTTATAAGAATATATAAAATCAACCTCAATTATAATCTCAGTTACTTACGTATTTGCGAAACCATGACGAAAATGTACAATCAACCTCTCTTTGAAGTCCCTCATCGGTAATATCGGGTGTCCTCATTTTGACTTCATCTCTAAATACACTATTAGAGAAAATAAGAATATATAAGTGTAGTCACTTACTTCATCAAATTCGAGATTATAATTAACGAGTGCAAGTGTACTGACTTACTTCTCCAAATCTCTCACTTCTTGTATGTCACAGTTTAGCAAGACATATCGGTGAGCGGCATCATACTCGTCGTCAGTCAACCACCATTTTTTACTAGCCCCAACAGGCTTGCCCCTTACATTGAATATGCCTCCATCCTCAACGTCCTCATCATTCCTTTGATGTCTATTTCGATTTGTCTTAACATGAGTATCGAAATAAATGGAGCAGAAGTTTGACACCTCTTCGATAAGATATGCTTCGCATATCGAAGCCTCTATATGAGCCTTGTTGCCAACTTTCTTCTTAGCTGGTGTAGGTATCTAGAGAGACAAATTATCTTGAGAATTAAGAATGAATTTTAAAACCCACTGAAATTTAACTTAAATTATATCGATTTTTATGTACCTTTTAAATGGATACATCCATCGGTAATGAACAGATGCACCGACACGGGCTTCGTATGCTAGATGAATCGGTAGATGCTCCATGCTGTCGAAGAAGCCAGGAGGAAATATTTTCTCAAACTTGCAAATTGTTAAGATAATCTTCTCCTCAAGTTCAACCATGTGTTGCACAGTCAACTTAGTTGAACAAATATCCCTAAAGAATATAGATAGTTCGGCCAACGAAACCCATACAACAGAAGGCAACAACTCTTTCAAAGCAAAGGGCAATAATCTTTTCATAAACACGTGGCAATCATGACTCTTCATTCCCGTTAGCTTTCGTTCATTGAGATCAACGCATCTAGACAAATTCGACACATAGCCGTCGGAAAATCTTAAAGTAGATACCCACTTGCAGATTATTAATCTATCTTCCTTGCTCAATGTGTATTGTGCTATCGGCTTAGTTATTTGTCCACCAACTCCCTTTTGTATCAAGTTCAGATAATGACGCTTGCATATCTCGGCAATGTCTTGTCTTGCTTTTGGATTGTCCTTCGTCTTTCCTTTAATATCCATGACGGTATTGAAGATATTATCGAACACATTCTTTTCGATATGCATAACATCAAGATTATGCCTTATAAGATTATCTTTCCAATAAGGCAAGTCCCAGAAGATACTCCGTTTGGTCCAGTTATGGGTTTGTCCGAATCCATCGACACGATTGTTCGATGGATCTTCCATTACAGTGGGCAAGTCCTTTACATCTTCCCAAATATCGTATCCCGAGAATCTGGCAGGCAGATGAGAAAATTTCTGTTTTCCAGCTCTGAACGCGTCCTTGTTCTTTCTCCAAGGATGACTCGCAGGCAAAAATTGACGATGACAATCAAAGAAAGAAGTTTTTCCTCCATGCTTAAGGTGGAACGCCTTACTATTTTGCATGCATATCGGACAAGACATGGTGCCGTGAGTACTCCATCCGGACAGCATACCGTATACAGGAAAATTATTGATTGTCCACATCAGTGAAGCTCTTATCTGAAAGTTCTGTTTCCTGGAAATATTATAGGTCGCGACGCCGATCTCCCATAGCTATTTCAGCTCATCCACCAACGGCTGTAAATATATATCGATATTCTTCGTCGAATTTTTGGGACCCGGTATGATAGCTGTCAAGAACATATAAGGAGTCTTCATACACATCCATGGTGGCAGATTGTAAGGGGTCAGAATGACCGGCCAGCAGGAGTATTAAAATCCCGACTGCCCGAAAGGGGCGAAGACATCAGAACATAGCCCCATGCGTACATTTCTAGGCTCTGCAGCAAAATCTGGATGACGAAAATTAAAATATTTCCACGCCTCTCCATCCGAAGGATGTGACAATTCTCCATCGTCCTTTGTGCGTTCTTCGTTGTGCCAGGTCATGTGTTCTGCTATATTCTGAGACATATACATCCTTTGCAAGCACTTCGTGATCGACAAGTAATGTATATACTTGTACGGACATCGTTTTCTAGTTGACTTTCCTTTTTCCCTGACTGGCTTGTAACGATCCGCATTACAGAAGCTACAACTTTCTATATCCTCGTTCTCCTTGTAGTACAACATGCATCCGTTACGACAACAATCTATCTTCTCGTACCCCAGTCCCAGTTGTCGGACCATCATCTTCGACTTGTAGAAGTTTTTTGGAAGCTCTTTTGATTCCTTCGGTAATACCTCCTTGATTAGTTGTATAATCCGATCATAGCAAGTTTGTGGCAAGTTAAAATCGGACTTTATGTTCAACAACCGCATCGTCACTGACAGTACGGAATGTGGCTCACAACCAGGATATAAAGAAATTTCAGCATCCTGAAACATATCATAGAACTCCTTCGCCTCGGGATTAGGATCCTCCGGATCAAAATTAGGCCCTGCCGCGTCGTACACCATATCTCGTACAAGGTTCTGCACGTCTCCATAATCAACAGAGCATTCGTCGTCTTCGACGACAAAATCCGTTGCAGCATTATCATCAAAAGCATAAGTAGCAGCATTCGCAACCTGTCTTTCCGCATATAGTTCACCTTGCGATGACCAAAAGCCGTAATCACGTACGAAATCCTTATGGGTCAAATAATCTCTTACACTTACCACTTCTTCGTAACGTCTATTACGACAATTACGACATGGACACTTGATTTTTTTTACCGTCAATAAACTGAGCTTTGCTCATGGCATACTTAAGAAACACTTCCACACCTGCCTGAAAATCGCCACTCACACCTATTCTGCTCTCGTGTTGTCGTTTGTACATCCATGTACGATCAACGAAATAACGATCCATCACAGATTGGATGTAAAAATCTGTATAGTAAGACAAACTAAACAGAATTAGTATATAATCATGTAACTGGTGGATCCGCTGGTATATAGGCCGGATGTACTTAGTATCGACCGCATCAGATTAGTATCGGTCTATAGGTTTGGTATAGGCTGTATCAAATTGGTATTGGCCTTAGCGAATTGGTATCGTCCTATCCGATATGTATCGGCCGTATAGCTAGGATTCGTACCGGCCTTATCGATTCGGTATCGGCCATATCCGATAGGTATCGGCCGTAGCGACGATATGTATCGGCCGTATCAGATTAGCATGGTGGAAGGTTTAGTAACAACTGTGCTTAGATTTTTCTCTTCTCGAGCTAGAATACCATTGCAAGAGAGTCACGAGAGAGTAAAAAAAATCTCCTACATATTGATGTTTACGAGAGTGATTGGCCAATTACAGTAACACACATGCTGTATTTTCCATCAGGAAATGAGAGATTGAAAGCAATAACATATAGAGTTGTATTTTGGGAGAAGAACTCGTACAAACTCTTTGTGAACAAAGAGTTTATAGGAGTTTATCTTCTTCCGAAATACAACTCTATATGTTATTGCCTTCAATCTCTCCTTCCCTGATGGAAAATGCAGCATGTGTGTTACTGTAATTGGCCAATCACTCTCATAAACATCAATATGTAGGAGACTTTTTTTACTCTCTCGTGACTCTCTTGCAATGGTATTCTAGCTCGAGAAGAGAAAAATCTAAGTACAGTTGTTATTAAACCTTCCACCATTCTAATCTGATACGGCCGATACATATCCGATACGGCCGATACCTATCGGATATGGCCGATACCGAATCGATAAGGCCGGTACGAAGCCTAGCTATACGGCCGATACATATTGGATAGGACGATACCAATTCGCTAAGGTCAATACCATCCGATACGACCTATACGAAACCGATATACCGATACTAATCTGTTACGATCGATACTAAGTACATACGGATACCGATACCGATAGTTCGATACCGATACCGATAGTGCGATACCGATACCGATAGTCCGATATCGATAGTGCGATACCGATACCGATAGTTCGATACCGATACCGATAGTTCGATACCGAAACCGATAGTCCGATAGTCCGCTAGCGATACCGATAGTTCGATACCGATACCGATAGTTCGATACTGATACCGATAGTTCGATACCGATACCACTAAGTCCAAATGATTCCCCTTAAGCGTCGAGCATGTTATACACGGTTTAACTTGACGAGTCAGTATATATATATATAATTCATGGTTTAAAATATCAGCCGATACCGATCCGATACGGCCGATACCGATACGGTTTGGCATGTTCCGATCCGATACCGACCGATACCAAATATTAACCGATGCCGACATTGGGGGTCTTTGTTCCGATCAATTTGGCAAAAAAAATTAAACAACATTGGAATAGTCCGATACCGATTCCGATACTGATATTGTGAACCTAGGTTGAAAGCATAATAAGGTTGTAAAAGCATGTAAAAGAATCCGATACTACCGATAATTATTTGTTTCCCAATACCAAAAAATCTGATACTCCGATCCGAAACTGCCGATACTACCGATATCGTCGATACCAATACTCATAGGAAAATTCTGATACCGATACTTTGAACCTTGATATATATATATATATATATATATATATATATATATATATATATATATATATATATATATATATATATATATATATAGCTAAAATTAACTAACTAACATTTACTAGTTAAATAGCATAAAGCTAACTTGATAGTAATAAAAACAAAACATTCTATTAAAGACAAGCCCGATTCCGATTCCGATACCGATACCGATCCGAAACTGCCGATACTACCGATATCGCCGATACCAATACTCATAGGAAAAGTCTGATACCGATTCCGATATCGATACTTTGAACCTTGATATATATATATATATATATATATATATATATATATATATATATATATATATATATATATATATATATATATATAGCTAAAATTAACTAACTAACATTTACTAGTTAAATAGCATAATGCTAACTTGATAGTAATGAGAACAAAACATTCTATTAAAGACAAGCCCGATACCGATTCCGATACCACCATTCACTTATTAGTCATCTACTTCTCAATTTGGGACTTGTTTCGTTAATGTTTTATCTCGGAAATCTTTTCTGCCTAATACTCCGAGACGGAACCATGTAGAGTTCGGGGTGAGCATTTTTTTCCTTTTCGATATATATATATATATATATATATATATATATATATATATATATATATATATATATATATATATATATATATATATATATATATATGTTTTTTATATGAGTGAAATTTTGATTTTATCCTCGAAAATCTTGCATAATGGAATGTGAGATTTCTACTATTTAAGACCTTGATACAACGCAAGCAAAAGTCATCCTTTTTCTATGACCCAAACTCCCACAACATTCCGAGCAATAGGCCATAAGGCCTCGTTTGGTTCCGGAAAGGAAAGGAAATCAATTCCTTGAATGCATGTAACCATTTTTCTTCCTAATTTTTTTCATTGGAAATCACTTTCCTTTCTTCTCAATTTATTCTTTGGATTGTAAAAGAACCAAACGAGACATAAAAGAAAGTGATATCTCCTCCAAGTGGTCAAATCTCGCCTCTTTATCGAGGAGCGCCACCCCCGCCGCCCCCCGCTGCCCCGGAGCGCGTTGCCCCCCACCGCAGCCCCGCGCCACCCCCGCCGCCCCCCCGCTGCCCCGGAGCGCGCTGCCCCCCGCCGCCCGCCGCAGCCCCGCACGCGCCACCGCCCGCCGCAGCCCCGCGCAGCCCCCCACGTGCGCTGCCCCACGACGCCTCCAGCAGCCCACGACACCCACGACCACCGAGAGACAGAGAGAGAGAGAGAGAGATTACCTTTGGGAGAGAGAGAGAAGAGGTCGCCGATCACCGCCACGAAAGAGAGAGAGAGAGGAGAGTGAGGTCGCCAACCGCCGTGGGAGAGAGAGAGAGGAGAGAGAATGAAATTTGGGGGGAATGAAAAGTTTCCCCCGTCATTTCAATTTAAGTCTGGAACGTATATTTAGCAACGGACTAGCGTCGGATTTTATCCATCGCTAATCCGTCGCTCTATTTGATACTTGCCGACGGAATATCCGTCGCTACGTAGTCGAAGAATTGTCCCGCCACTTCTTCCAACAATTCCCGCCAAATAATCGACTGCATAGCGACGGCTGTGTATCCGTCGCTATATGTCCGACGACCTAGCGACGGATGAGCGACCTTTTCTCTCCCCTTAAAATGAAATAAAAAATGTATCGGCATGTCGTCGCCCATCCGTCGGCTATTTGTCGCAAATCCGTCGCTAACGTCGACAAAAAATTTTCGTCGCCAAAGTTCCGTCGCTAATTTACTGTATTTTGGTAGTATGTGTTTTTCTAGGAGGAAACCTAGTCTCATGGAGAAGCAAGAAACAGCTAGTGGTAGCACGGTCGACAGCTGAAGCAGAATACAGGGCAATAGCTCTGGGAGTGTCGGAGTTGCTATGGGTAAGAGCACTGCTGACAGAGTTGAAGCTGGACAAGGGAGCACCATTACGTCTTCTGAGCGATAGTCAAGCTGCAATAAGTATAGCTAACAATCCAGTTCAGCACGACAGAACGAAGCACATCGATATCGATCGATTCTTCATCAAGGAGAAGCTGGAATAAGGGATACTAAAGATTGACCATGTTCGCTTAGAAGAACAAGTTGCAGACTGTCTGACTAAGGGTCTTAGTTCATTGAGTCTGTCAAAGCTATGTAACAAGATGGGGATGATTAATATCTATCGTCCATCTTGAGGGGGAGTGTTGAGAACTAATAAGGGACTTTAGTCCCACATCGGAAGTTGTATTGTGAAGATGAGGTGTACTCTCTATAAGTAGTGGCAGGAGCCCTTCAATAAAATCATCTGAGAAATTTCACTCATTTCAACTACATATCACCAGTAGAGTACCGCACTATCCTCCTCGTGATTCCTCTGTTTCCAATGGATGAGCCATGTCCAGTGTGCCGTTAGGTGTGTTTGGACACCTTCGAGGAGCATGTAGTTCATTATAAGGAGCTTTCAGGTTTCAAATACATGCATAATCTTGTCAGAGATGTTCTTTTTGATTTACTTAGGCGTGCAAGGATTTCTGCAAAAAAGAGAGACACCTGTGAACTTCTTGTTTGATCCGCAGGAGGAAAGATCGACACTCAGACCGACAGATGTTCTGGTTTACGGGTGGATAGGGGAGAAACATGCATGTGTGGACCTAACATGAGTTTTTCCACTAGTGGGCTTGGGGAGTGGAGGCTTTACTGTGGGATAAACTGCTCTCAAAGCGGCCTCAGCCAAAGTGTCCAAACACGAGAAAGCGTGCACCGACAATCAACACGTTTTCATCCCGTTCGCATTTGACACGTTTAATTTTTTAGCACCAGACGCTGTGGAGCTTCTTAAGAGAGTCCAAAAATTTATGCACAATAATGTCATGTCTCCTAGTTCTACGGATGTAGTGTTTAGGATGATTAGTTTTGCCATCCAAAAAGGGCTAGCAGTATAGTTTGTTGTCTGCTTGCTATCTATTTCAGTGTAATCTTTCTTTCTTAACTAATTTGAATTTATTATCTTTACATTTCATGAGAAAAAAAGAATTATATAGTAGATGAACTTTAGGGTAGAGGTACTGCCCAATCAGTTGCTTCTGCTCTAGAATACTAACGCGTTGCAAGTCCCTTTAGGGAGCATTTGGTTCAAGTTTTTGTGGCTTGGGAATGAATGAATTCCTTATCCATGTTTGGTATGTTTAGGATTGGGAATAAGGAGGGAATAGGAGGGGCTTGGGGGGGAAGCTATTCCCATTGAGTTGGGAAAGCTATTCCCAAGCACCCCCTTGGGGATAGTGTCACGACCCGATCCCAAGTTAATGGGTCGAACCGGACCATGCCCAGCCTGCACCGTGGTGAGACGGCGGCAGTAAGCTGTTCCATTGCAGGTATTCACAACAACACAAGTACATTTGTCACAACTGTTATATTCAGAAATTGAAACTTTATAAAATATTTCGAAGTACAACTGGAAAGGAAATGCTGAAATAAAACTACAAGATCCAAATAAAGAAGAAAATGCAGAAAAGAAATACTATCTAAACATCTGGTTCAGCAGTCCCAGGTTCAGCGTCCTCCGGAGACGGCTCCGGTATCGTCGCAGGGTAGAGAACCGGGTCATAATAGCTATTATAATATAGCTCATCATCCTCAGTGTTACCTAAAAATGTTGTCTCCAGTCAGGAGGGAGCAAGAACGAAATATGCATCTCATAACTTAAATAGTAATTGGAAAGTGCAGGATAAACAGTTTGAAATAACAGTTTTCAGCGGTTTTAAAACAGTTCTGTGTGTTTTGAATATGCAAACGTCTATGACCGGCTTGGGTTGAGCAGTAGTATCTTAACGATACGATATGGCTTATCCCCGTGTGTAAGAGGGGCAAGCTAATACAGTTATGACAGTAGGGCTTTGGTCATAAATGCCTACACTATTCCCCCAGTCCCACAATCAGTAACAGTATCAATCAGTAGTTGAACCCCAAGATGGAGTTCCGTGTCAGCAGTGTGGTTTAACATGCAGCTTAACTTTACTAAGTAAAATACAAGAATACATAATCCGAAACTTGCCTCGTATTGAATGACTGGAAAGACGAGTTGATACAGAGGAGGAACGTCAGGTATGTCTTCGAGTTCCTACAGTTGAGAACTCGACTTAGATCCGTTGTATAACCATGCTAAGTGTGCTAGTTGCAATCTCTAGTAACCAGTCCTAGTCAGAATTTAAGTTGTTATTAAGCTACAGCTAACGATTACGTCGCAAGCTACGTGCGTTGATTAAACCAGTTAATTTGATTATTTAGGAAATAATATCAAGAACCAATTATCTTTGGAAAACTTTGTGCTTTTGTAATATATCTATAAAAAATAGTTTCTTCCAGTGACAAAACATAATCTAGTTATCTTACCAATATTTTATCCATTTATTTTACTTGGAAATTCTTAATTAATTTTATACGAGAAATAATTACGTTCTATCTACGGTTACACGTCCAATCCAAAACCACCCAAAAGATCAACATCAACCACCCAGAAAAGAAGTAAAACTTACACTATGCAATACAGGGGCACAGCTAATCATCCTAGAGTTATGGGCTTATGCCCTTTACATTTTTTTTACATAAAATAAGATGAAACTGTTTAATTTCTAAACAAAATGTGCAGTAACCAATTATCGATAATAAATAATTTAAACATTAAATAAAGTAATTTAAATCAAAAGTTTGGGAGTCTCAGACTTGGTCCATCGTCACATCTAGCTAATACCTCAACGCCCGGTCGGACCGGTGCGTTTGTATTTCGCTAGGGCCCACAGACCGGTACGGTCGTCGCCCGAAAATCAGTTTTAAAAACATTTTCGAAAACCAATTTGAAATCCTAAATAGATAAAATTTTGTAAAAATTTGGGCAGCATTCCCTCTATTCCGGGACAACCCAAAACTGGGAAATGCGCCAACAACAAAATCCTGCAATTGCCCCAACCAAAGAATAACCTATTTATACCGAAAATATAACCACAGAAAATGTTTCCGAAACCAACAGAATCTTCCCGAAATACTCGGGAATTCCGAAATTAAACCAACAGCAATAAAAATCTCAGCAGACAATCATCACAAAATGCTAACGTAGATAACCGAACTACAACGAAGCTAAGCCGGATTTTCGAGGGGAAACTGGAGGACCGTTATCATCATCGACTACCAATAAAATGCAACGGGGCAGAGAATTTATACCTCGAGGTGCTCGGCTAGAGCTCTCAGATGATATAAATAAAAGAATATAAAAGTCCAGCAGCGACGTTCCCGCAATAACGTTGAAAATCAGCGACGTCGAAGCGACGCCGTAAACTCCAAAGCTAGGGCACGCTGGCCAGAAGAAGGAGACGCTGCGAAGAGCAGCGCTGTCGGCGGACAGCGACGCTGTCGGCAGCGTAAAGGGAACGGGTCGCCGGAGAGTCGACGGGAACGACGAAAAGGCGTGCGGGGTGGTGCGCGCCGGAGAAAAGGCCGCGCGGGCGGATCTGGACGGCGGGCGGGGAGCTTGGGGTCGTCGCGAGGGGGTGGCGACAACGGGTAGGCGCTCGGTCGCCGGAGAGAGGCTCGGCGGGCGGCGCAGAGGGGCACGCGTGGCCGGAGGGGCGCGCGCGGAGGCGGACCCGCGGGGAGCCGGCGCTGGCTTAGCCGCGCGGGGTGGATCTGGACGGCGGGGATCCGCGGGATGGCCGGACTTAGGGCTCGAGAAAGGAGGGTTTGGGGGTTAGGTGGGGGTAGTGGTTTGTTCCAGAGAGATGAGCACAGAGAGAGAGAGAGAAAATGGTGAGAGTTTATTTCCTTTCTCTGTGAGATTCGTGGGAGAGAGGAGAGTGTGAGAAAGAGAGAGTGTGAGAATTCTGAGCTTATCTTCTGTTGAAGAGATGGGAGGAATAGTAGAGTAAATAAAGGGGTAGTGGGGGTGATGGGTTGCTGGCGTGTGGTAGTGAGGAGATTAGGGAGAGAAAGACTAGGGAGGTGGCAACCAAGTCCAACATGTGCTGGTCCTTCGGGACCAGCCACAAATAATTTTTTTTATATATACATTAATAACCAAGTCAAATCTGGATTTGAAAAAAGAAAGGATTTGGGCTCAGGCCTGGGTCTGGGCTCGGACTCGGGTCTGGGTCCGAAAATCAAAAAGCCTTGTTATTATACTTTTCGAAATTCTTTTTCACTCAAAAATATTTAATAATATTAATAATAATAATAATAATTTTGAAATACTAATAATAATAATAATACCAAAATATTATTTAATTATTAATTACAAACTATGGGTTTCACAATCTTCCCTCCTTAGAAAATTTCGTCCTCGAAATTTAAAGTAAGGTTAAAAAAGACAAACAGGTACGGGTACTGTGCCCGTAACTCAGGTCCAACCATAAGAATTTCCAAGGCAGTCGTGGATGAGACGGTTTAGGGACAAGTTTCTTTTACGATATCATCCACGCAGAAAAATATAAAAGAGAACCAAAGTACACGAGGTTGATCAGACCATCATGCACCGGTCCTGATTAGACAATATATTAGTGGGTGCACCCAATAAAATATCGTCATGATCAAGCTTGATTAAAGAGATAGCTTGCAAAACTAGGCTAACTTAGCAGCATCAGTTAAGTTTAGAATGGGAAAAGAAAAGATAAGGAATAGAAGTTTAAGTGATGGCTCAAATTCTGATTTTCTTCTCATCTCTGACTAGGCTTGCAACGGGTTTCTCTGGCACTGAAAGGTTGAGTCCAATCTTCAGCTCTGAATTATCCAAAACGTAACTTGGATCTGAAATGTAGCATCTGAGCTGTGACGTAGAAGACGTTGCACACTCTCAAGATTAGCTGTAGAGCTAACTGGTACGCTACTTCCAACTCGTCTTAAACTTCAAATGGCCTGATGTACCTGGCCTCAATTTCCAGCTCCGTCAAAACTGATTGTTCCTCTGGTAGGAGAAAACTTCACCAAAAGCAATTTGGTCTTCCCAAGACCTACCAAATTTCCAAGACGCAAAATCTCAATACATCTTCAAGCGTCTGGATTGACCTCTCTGCTTGCTCGTCCTGCGGTACTCCATGAATCCGGTAGATGTGCCTCTCGTGCAATGCTGCCAACTTCTTAGTGGATAAACCAACTTGGAAGGGAATAAAGTGTGCTGACTTAGTCAGTCGGTTTACTATAATCTAATTGGTGCCCTTCCCTCCTTGGGAACAAGGCAATCCTTACTCAAAGTTCATTGTTATATGCTTCTACTTCCACTCCGAATTGTCCAGCAGCTCCAACAAACTTGTTGTTCTCTTGCTAAATTTCTCATGTTGACAAATTCACATCTAATCCCATACCTGGAATTGTCCTTCTTTATTCCATAACACCGATCAATGGAGGCATATTCCGATACATCTTATTATCTCCTGAATATATGGAATACTGCGACTGGTGCATTTCTTTTATCAACTCGTTCCTCTGTTTGTCAGCCAATACGTAAAGTCTCGTACCATTCTTCAGAGTTCCACTGCTGATCAATTTAGAAACCCTCAAGTGTTCCTGCCAACACTTGATCTCTAAGCCTGCAAAGTGCCTCATTTTGAAACTACGATCTCTTGATTTTGTCCCTCAGCCTCGAACTTCATCAATACTGGATCAGCATCCAGCTTCGTCCATCTATCTCCAGGTAGTATAACCTCCAGTCCAAACTTCTCGATGTCTTCTAGCAGGTGCTAGTCTTTGGTTAAGAACTTTGCCATCAGTATCGACCAAGTGCATCAGCGACCATATTAGCCTTACCTGAATGGTACTGCAGGTTGATGTCAAAATCCTTCATCTGCTTCAGCCATCTTCTCAGTCTAACATTCAGCCCTTTCTGAGTGAAGACATATTTCAGACTTTTGTAGTCCGTATATATTTTCACTCCCTTTCCATAGAAATTATGCTTCCATAGCTTCCAAGTAAAGATAGTTGCAGCAAATTTCAAATTAGGTGTGGGATAATTCTCCTCATGAGTCTGTAGTTGCCTATATGTGTAAGCAATTACTTTCCCATGTTGTTGAAGAACACAGCCCAGTCCTTTTTCAGAGGCATTACTGTAAATTGAGAACCCACCGGTTCCTGCGGGTAGCGCAAGGATTGGTGTAGTGGTAAGTCTCTTCTTCAGCTCCTCAATGCCGCATGGCAATCTTTTGTTCAGATGAACTCTTCATTCTTCCAAGTGAGCTTCGTCATCGGCTCAGCAATCTTGGCGAAATCCTTCACGAACTTTTGATAGTAGCCGGCCAAGTTCAAGAAACTTCCGAATTGAACTTGGGGTATACCACTCTTCAACAGCAGCTATCGAAATTTCTTCTCTTGACAACATGGCCAAAAGTCCACCTTGTCAAAGAAAATCCACGTTTAGATAACTTACCATAAAACTTCTTTTTCCTCAAAGTTTCCAAAACTTCCTCAGATGTTCTTCATGCTCTTCTTCAGTCTTCAAATATCAGAATGTTATCTATGGAGAAGATAATCTGATTCAAATACTCATGGAAAAACTCTGTTCATGAGATTCTTGAACACAGCAGGAGCATTTGTCAGTCCAACGCCATGACCAAAACTACCCATACTTGGTGTTTGAACGCCGTCTTGGAAATATGTCCTCCTTCCTGACTTTGATTTGTTGGTAGTCAGATCTTAAGTCAAACTTTGAAACACCCTAACCCACACAAATAGATCAAACAGATCCTCGATCCGGGCAGAGAGTACTGGTTCTTTAGTGTCTGGTAATCGATGCACATCCGTTATTCCATCCTTCCTGGGCACAAACAAGATAGGTGTTCCCTAAGGTGAAGTTCCACCCTGAATAAATCCTAGAGCCTTCATTGATCTGGTCCTTTATCTTCTTGGCCACCTTCGGGTTGACTCTGTAATATCCTTTAGAATTAGGGTAAGAGCCGGGGACTAGGTCAGGGGTGAATCCTATGTCTAGATCTGGGATAATCCGGGAAGACTATCAGGGAAACATCTGCCATAAAGGTGTAACTAAGAATTTTTTCATTCATGTGGAGATTTACAGCAAAAATTCTTATGATTGATCTAAGGACATCTTGTTACAACTTCCAAAAAGATAATGCTATTCAGCAGTCCTTGGTACTATTCTTCATGGTTCTGGCTCTTGCATGAGCAGTCTCCAACTGCTTCACCTTCTATGAACCTCGAGTATGCATCATGCCTTATTGTAAGAGGCAGGGTCTGCTGGATAGGAAGAGGGTCCCTAGGTTGTGGCCTAACAGGTGTTGCTGGGATATGAGCTCTGGTTTGATGGAAAGATAAGGGCAGTCCTTTACCGATGTTTAGCAGATCCATATGCCAAACATTGTCCCAAACTCTTGCGGCAACTAACGGCCTGATGACCAGGCCTCTTGCAGTAGTTACAAGCCCATAGCTTCTTATGACAAGACTGCCGGAAAGTAGAGTACTTGATGGGACCCAAAAATCTTCTAGATTCAGGGGTATCCTTCCTAGGACAAGGTTCTGCTCTAACTTGGTTGGAGATAACTAAGGCTACAACATTGACGTTCTTCATGTCTTCTCTCGTGATATTCATCTGTTCCTGCTGGGCTTCATCTTGAGCTTTTTGGAACTCCAAGATTTCTTAAAATAGGGCAACCATTTGGAAGATGTTTGCTGGTACTGGTGGAGCAACAAAAATAAATACTCCACCAAGGAAATGCAACTTAGTTGAGATGAGATAGGAATCGCCAGTATAGTGAAAACTTCACTGGATGCATTATGAGGACGGTCAAACAGCCGCGAGGGAAAAGACCCTGGGCTTGGTTGAGGAGATGGGGTATGATCCGGAGATGACACCTCATCGCCAGCAGGATTTGGTCTTGTCAATGGTCATTCTCTGGAAGGTTTAGGATGCACGCATAAGCAAGGTAGCCTACCAGTCTATAATCAACCAAAAATATTTATTTATATATAAATCGGACCTATATTGTGACAAATCAAATGTTCTAGTGTTCTAATTGTTTCTAGGTATATTTTCCTAAGTTGTTGTACGACCTGCATGGGCCACCACTGAAAACATGTCACGACCCGATCCCAAGTTAATGGGTCGAACCGGACCATGCCCAGCCTGCACCGTGGTGAGACGGCGGCAGTAAGCTATTCCATTGCAGGTATTCACAACAACACAAGTACATTTGTCACAAATGTTATATTCGAAAATTGAAACTTTATAAAATATTTTGAAGTACAACTGGAAAGGAAATGCTGAAATAAAACTACAAGATCCAAATAAAGAAGAAAATGCAGAAAAGAAAAACTATCTAAACATCTGGTTCAGCAGTCCCAGGTTCAGCGTCCTCCGGAGACGGCTCCGGTATCGTCGCAGGGTAGAGAACCGGGTCATAATAGCTATTATAATATAGCTCATCATCCTCAGTGTTACCTAAAAATGTTGTCTCCAGTCAGGAGGGAGCAAGAACGAAATATGCATCTCATAACTTAAATAGTAATTGGAAAGTGCAGGATAAACAGTTTGAAATAACAGTTTTCAGCGGTTTTAAAACAGTTCTGTGTGTTTTGAATATGCAAACGTCTATGACCGGCTTGGGTTGAGCAGTAGTATCTTAACGATACGATATGGCTTATCCCCGTGTGTAAGAGGGGCAAGCTAATACAGTTATGACAGTAGGGCTTTGGTCATAAATGCCTACACTATTCCTCCAGTCCCACAATCAGTAACAGTATCAATCAGTAGTTGAACCCCAAGATGGAGTCCCGTGTCAGCAGTGTGGTTTAACATGCAGCTTAACTTTACTAAGTAAAATACAAGAATACATAATCCGAAACTTGCCTCGTATTGAATGACTGGAAAGACGAGTTGATACCGAGGAGGAACGTCAGGTATGTCTTCGAGTTCCTACAGTTGAGAACTCGACTTAGATCCGTTGTATAACCATGCTAAGTGTGCTAGTTGCAATCTCTAGTAACCAGTCCTAGTCAGGTTTTAAGTTGTTATTAAGCTACAGCTAACGATTACGTCGCAAGCTACGTGCGTTGATTAAACCAGTTAATTTGATTATTTGGGAAATAATATCAAGAACCAATTATCTTTGGAAAACTTTGTGCTTTTGTAATATATCTATAAAAAATAGTTTCTTTCAGTGACAAAACATAATCTAGTTATCTTACCAATATTTTATCCATTTATTTTACTTGGAAATTCTTAATTAATTTTATACGAGAAATAATTACGTTCTATCTACGGTTACACGTCCAATCCAAAATCACCCAAAAGATCAACATCAACCACCCAGAAAAGAAGTAAAACTTATACTATGCAATACAGGGGCACAGCTAATCATCCTAGAGTTATGGGCTTATGCCCTTTATATTTTTTTTTACATAAAATAAGAGGAAACTGTTTAATTCCTAAACAAAATGTGCAGTAACCAATTATCGATAATAAATAATTTAAACATTAAATAAATTAATTTAAATCAAAAGTTTGGGAGTCTCAGACTTGGTCCATCGTCACATCTAGCTAATACCTCAACGCCCGGTCGGACCGGTGCGTTTGTATTTCGCTAGGGCCCACAGACCGGTACGGTCGTCGCCCGAAAATCAGTTTTAAAAACATTTTCGAAAACCAATTTGAAATCCTAAATAGATAAAATTTTGTAAAAATTTGGGCAGCATTCCCTCTATTCCGGGACAACCCAAAACTGGGAAATGCGCCAACAACAAAATCCTGCAATTGCCCCAACCAAAGAATAACCTATTTATACCAAAAATATAACCACAGAAAATGTTTCCGAAACCAACAGAATCTTCCCGAAATACTCGGGAATTCCGAAATCAAACCAACAACAATAAAAATCTCAGCAGACAATCATCACAAAATGCTAACGTAGCTAACCGAACTACAACGAAGCTAAGCCGGATTTCCGAGGGGAAACCGGGGGACCGTTATCATCATCGACTACCAATAAAATGCAACGGGGCAGAGAATTTATACCTCGGGGTGCTCGGCTAGAGCTCTCAGATGATATAAATAAAAGAATATAGAAGTCCAGCAGCGACGTTCCCGCAATAACGTTGAAAATCAGCGACGTCGAAGCGACGCCGTAAACTCCAAAGCTAGGGCACGCTGGCCAGAAAAGGGAGACGCTGCGAAGAGCAGCGCTGTCGGCGGCCAGCGACGCTGTCGGCAGCGTAAAGGGAACGGGTCGCCGGAGAGTCGACGGGAACGACGAAAAGGCGCGCGGGGTGGTGCGCGCCGGAGAAAAGGCCGCGCGGGCGGATCTGGACGGCGGGCGGGGAGCTTGGGGTCGCCGCGAGGGGGTGGCGACGACGGGGAGGCGCTCGGTCGCCGGAGAGAGGCTCGGCGGGCGGCGCAGAGGGGCACGCGTGGCCGGAGGGGCGCGCGCGGAGGCGGACCCGCGGGGAGCCGGCGCTGGCTTGGCCGCGCGGGGTGGATCTGGACGGCGGGGCTCCGCGGGATGGCCGGAGTTAGGGCTCGAGAAAGGAGGGTTTGGGGGTTAGGTGGGGGTAGTGGTTTGTTCCAGAGAGATGAGCACAGAGAGAGAGAGAAAATGGTGAGAGTTTATTTCCTTTCTCTGTGAGATTTGTGGGAGAGAGGAGAGTGTGAGAATTCTGAGCTTCTCTTCTGTTGAAGAGATGGGAGGAATAGTAGAGTAAATAAAGGGGTAGTGGGGGTGATGGGTTGCTGGCGTGTGGTAGTGAGGAGATTAGGGGGAGAAAGACTAGGGAGGTGGCAACCAAGTCCAACATGTGCTGGTCCTTCGGGACCAGCCACAAATAATTTTTTTTTTATATACATTAATAACTAAGTCAAATCTGGATTTGGAAAAAGAAAGGATTTGGGCTCAGGCCTGGGTCTGGGCTCGGACTCGGGTCTAGGTCCGAAAATCAAAAAGCCTTGTTATTATACTTTTCGAAATTCTTTTTCACTCAAAAATATTTAATAATATTAATAATAATAATAATAATTTTGAAATACTAATAATAATAATACCAAAACATTATTTAATTATTAATTACAAACTATGGGTTTCACAGATAGATTTGTTTTCCTAGGAATAATGTTTGCCTATTTTGTTTGGACGGTTATACCCTTTTTTTATTTTTAAATTTTCAACTTCTATCCCAAACATGTAAATTATCATGAAATTAATGAAAGGGTATTGAAGAAAAACTAAATAAATTAATATTTCTATCCCTTTGTAAACCAAACATGGAGATGAAATTTTTAAAAATTTTGAGCTACCTATTCCCAACCTAACCAAACATGTGTATGAAAATGTTGAATTTCTTTTTCATGGAAAAGGAATTGAAAACCTATTCCTAGAAATATAAAAACCTGATCCAAGCGAGCCCTTAGTGTGGTGTGCACTCTTTAACCCACTTTCACACATGTATAATTTTGGCACCTTCTTCAATATCCTCTTATGATGAGAAGAGTCTTCCCATATAGCCGGTAACCATTTTGCTGTAAGAAAATAAGATCTACATGGTAAACTAAGGAAAATAAAATCATATCTGTCAATAAGGAAAATGAACAGAGTAAAGAGGGAAATTCATCAAATAAATGCGTAAAGAGGGAAATTCAAACTCCTAACAAATCCTATTATACTAAATCAAGAACCATTGCACCCTATATAAGATCAAGAAACCCGCCCAAACAAAACCCAAAAAGAGGGGAATTCAAATAAGCGATGACATAAACCCCACATAGTACATAGAGTATATACAAGTTGGAAGGATTGTAGTGTGACAATTCCGAATTTTATTCTTTTTTCAATTTCCAGTTGGTTAAGATATCATTTTGCATTCACAAAATTTTGTGATAAAGTCTTTATTTTCCTTGAAATGTAGTGGGGACTTGAGCCTCCACTCCCTTTTACTTGGGTCCATCCATCCATCCATTGTGCGTGTGCGAATTGACCTTGGCCAACACAACACATGCTCTTCCCAGAGGTAAGGGTCTGCTTGGATTGAGGGGAAAAAATATAAGCAGGGTTACGTGGGATTAAATGAGGGAGAGTTAAGCGAGTGGGAGTAAAGTCAATATATAGAAACTTGCTTGGATTGGAGGAGGGTGATTAATAAAAATATGATAGTTACCAAAATAACCTTATTATATATGTCATAAAATTAAATTTGATTGAAATTTTAATTAGAATTTGTCAAAATATCTTCACAAATTAGGAAGCTACGGATTAACATGTTGAGAAAAAAAAATGGAGAAAAAATTATGATATTTTATACAACAAATAAGGGACATTCATGACTTTTTAAATAAAACCCCTCAATCACCCTCGTTAACCCTCCGATTTGGGGGTTAAAAAATAGACAGAAGAGGGTGAAATAAAACTTCACTTAACCCTCTATAACCCTCCCTCCTAAACCTCTATCCTCAAACCAAACATAGTTTTAGTTTTTCCTCACTTAATTTTCCTTCACCTAACCCTCTTAACCCTCAATCCAAGCAGACTCTAAAGCTTGTTGTAAGTTCTTAATTCCAACTTCTTGCGATTTCGCAAACCTGGCAACCTGGGGCTGGTTTGGGATACTCCCACGCCAGGTAGTATATATAGAGAACATACAAGTTGGAAGGAATGTAGTTAACACTTCCAAAAAAAATACAGAAAAGAAAAAAATGCTTATAAATTTTCTAACATTTTAAAATGTATCCAACCTAGTTGGAATCAGTTGTCAAGTTACCAAAGTCGGTCAAGAATTCGACTTTTCGCATTATTGGACCGCGATATCATTTCTTACACAGAATAAATCAGGTACATGTAGAAATCAAGTCTTGTGTACCCACTACAAAAATATGGTAAATTAGCGACGTTTTTAGCGACCCCAGAATCAAACGTCGCGACTCCATAAAAAATATCGCAACACACCGATGTTTTGCGACGAATTATGACGAACAACGAATAAATGTTAGTATTATGAAAACAGCGCTGTTAGGAGTCGTTGAACGTCATTAAGTTTTTAATAAGAGTGATGTTGATGTCGTTTATGTCACGTTGCAGTATTTAGTATATTTAATATATCGGCGACATTTAGCGATATGTCTTTGTAACGCCGCTAACTATTTACACATGAATTAGGTTAGAAAGCACTAGGGCTGCAAACAAGCCAAGCTGAGCCAAGCTTTTTTGACCTTGAGCTTGACTTGACTAGAATTAATTGAGCTCGAGCTTGGTAAGTTTTTTATTTTTTAGAGCTTGAGCTTCACTCGAGCTTGTTTATATTAAGCTTGAGCTTGGCTTGGTTTGAGCTCGAGCTTGGCTTGATAAGCAAGCTTGATTCAAGCTTGATAACAAGCCCGATAAGCTCAAAATCAAGCTCGTTAAGCCTGAATTCAAGCTCGTTCAACTTTATTTCAAGCTCATTAAGATTAATTTCATGCTTAACGAGCTCTATTTCAAGCTAATTAGGTTTGTATTCAAGTACCTATATGTTTAACAATTTATTTATAAAAATTTAATTAAAAAAGTTTCTTAAGATGACCTTAAAAAAAAAAGTTCCTTAAGTTCAATTATTAGGGACATATAAATATATAATGCACACAACCATATTGTTATACAAACATATATAAAATTAGAATTCAACAAAGAACAAACGAGCTTCTAAACAAGCTCCTAAACGAGTCATCTTGCAAGCTCATAAACGAGCCAACTCGCGAGCTCAAACGACCCGAGTACTTCCAAGCTTGAGCTTGGCTCGTCTATAAAGCGAGCTCGAAAATGAAGCAATGAAGAAGATGAAGACGATGACGAGTTGCCTTTTGCTTCATGCTACATGTCATGGGGACCTCCTCATAGTAGTCCTAATCTAGGAAGGGGAGCAACCGATCCTGCTGGCGGAGGTCGAGAAACTCCAACTCCTTCCCGACGCAGGACTCCTAGAAATAACGGGCGAGCTATTTCTACGGAGGGGGTGTATCTAAATACTCGCTCCAGATCAAATTCTTAGTCTGAAAATGAAGCAATGATGGCAACCTTTCCTGAGGACAATGAGCCTCAAGATTAATCAGAAGCTGACATTGTAGGCTCTAGATACACTACCCCATCCATCATTCCACTTTTAGTGTATATGACTGATAACAACAACAATAAGGAGGGCACCAGTGGTCGGCAACGACTGGAGTCTCTTGTAACGGCAGTTTCAACCATGGACGTTGTGCTGCAAGCCATCCGCGCGCCCTCAACGCTTGTTTGGAATCTATGAACAATCGGGAGAAAGGTAACCATATCCTCCGGAGTGGAACAACGTTGTTTGTCCACCCGAGTACAAGCCGTGGTTCCTAATTCCATCTGACGGAAAGAAATCACCCTGTCAATTCATTAATTACTTTGAATCCCAGATAGTGCATCTGCCATAGGATGACGCATTGCTCACTAAGCTATTTGTCGGGGCCCTCATCGATCTAGCTTATGAATGGTTATGTAGTCTTCCGAACAACATCACAACGTTTGATGATCTCTGGGGATTGTTCCAATCTTGATTCTACAAAGGAGGAATGGACATGACTATGTCAACCCTCATCGCCACAACTCAGAGCGAAAAGGAGTCTGCATGTGCTTTCATAGAACGCTTCAGACAGCTAGCTTTGAAGCTACCTCATGGCATCCATAGTTCGTGCTTATAAACACTACCAGATATAACTTATTGCCCGTAGTAAAAATTATCATCAGGACATCGCAATGTGATTAATGGTCAACATTTATCGCAAGGAAAAAGACTTTTTTGCCAGCAAGCGGGCCAGCCCTCCCGCCTACATGACACTTTTCCATTGTCTCCATGTTAGCATGGGTCCCACGTAGTTGGCCTGCCAATGGGAGAGTGCCACGTGACGGGCAGGCTGGCCCGCCCGCAGGCCAAATAGATCCTCTCTTATTGCTAATACTGACATTGCTGAAAAGAACGCTAGTAGTATCCCACCTCTCGGGCTCACAATACCTTGATTAGATCACAGAGGCAAACACCCTCAAAACAATAACAACCGCAATGGTAAGGGGAAGGAAGCCATTGCCGTGAAAATATCTAAAGGTACTTCCCAGTCCAAGCAAAAGCCAGGGCCGGTCCTGAGCAATTGGGGGTCCGAGACAATTTTTTTAAATAGGTCCCATATATAATGTAAAAAAAATATATAAATAAAACAAAAAATTGTTGTAGTCAAAATTGAACCAATGACCTCTTAAATAGAAGTCTAGCATTGTAACCACTATACCACAATATTTTTTGTTAAAAAAAGGCACATGTTACATACTAGTTCTATTATAGACAGTTTCATGTTGGTGCCCCCTTTTGTCAGGGAGCTCTGGACCGTCGTTCGGTCTGCCCTGGGCCAGGGCCGCCCCTGGCAAAAGCCTTCAGAAGAGTCAAAGCATAAGAAAACATTCTCCTTTGAAGATGAAGACGTTATCGACATCTTCAATGTACTGCTTGTTTCATCGATACGTTCATCATCCTACAAAGTGTTGTTACATATTTATAAAGAGGCATATCCAGCAGTTGATCGATTCTAAGTCTATCGCACTGCAATTTAAGATGGGCACGACAACTTGGTGTCTCTTCAATTCAGTGACTTGATCAGTAATGAAAGTCCAAGATGTCGTCATCCCGATTCCAAGGCCAACCTTAGAAATTGACAATCTCCCACCAACTCGCAACCAAGTAGAGGGGTTGGTACCAGTCACTACACCACACGGTAAAGTTGTGTGGGTTCATCCGGACCTTATTCCAGACATCGGACAAGAAACCAATTCCCAGAGTAAGCAGATGAAGGAAAGGAAGAATATGGCTAAGAAGATCCGTGGTGTGAAGAACCACAAAACATGTAACATGGTTCTTCAGGCCGCCGACGAAGTCCTATATAGTGAAACTCGGTTTGGTAAGTCCTACTTACGAACCTATGACCCAGTTCAAGAGGATTTTCTTCCTTCAAACCCTCCACCTGCTTTTCTAGTAGTACCTAAGGTAGGTCCGTCTAAGCCTACAATAACGAACAAGTCAAATCAAAAGGATACTCGCTTCAATAAGTCACTGAAGAAGAACTCTCCACCAGGACTTGGCAAG
The DNA here is from genome assembly GCA_029216955.1 of Iris pallida. Taxonomy (NCBI): domain Eukaryota; kingdom Viridiplantae; phylum Streptophyta; class Magnoliopsida; order Asparagales; family Iridaceae; genus Iris; species Iris pallida. The sequence goes on along the minus strand of JANAVB010033817.1, from coordinate 9,678,020 downwards.
CCTTACAACTTTGACATATTGGCACAGCTTGCCAATACGTCTGCACAATTGTTAATTTTCGAGCTACTGCATCTCTTAAAAGAGATCCAAGGTATTCTGAACGAGGCATTATTGTAACCCCACTTCCCAGAGATTAATAAATATAGTATTTTTTTCCTTATGGTTTGAAAGGAATACTTATATAATTATTTTTGGAAATATTAATAAGTCTGAAATAACGGATAATGTTATTATAAGTGGTTACCTTTCATTTCCTCAACTATTGATTTATTTGGGCTTCACTCATGGCCTAGTTATATGGCCACACTACAAAAAAAGAGAGCTTTTGGGACGACACTATTAGATACGCTACTCTAAAAAGTCCTAAAAAATTAATATTTGAGACATCTATTTTGTAATAAAAAATAATATTATTTAGGACAGATTTCTAAATGGAACATAATAATTTATCTTTTTTTAGGAATATGAATTATTTTTGTCCCAAATAAACTTTCGGACCGTCCCAAAAATATTGGCAGGATTGTAAAATAATTGGCCGCCTAAATTTTGGGCCAATACCATATGTGTTTTATTTTATAACTTTATTTTTGCATTAATCTTAGCCATCTAATATGAATAGTTCAATCTGAACCATTGAGGTTAATTTTAACACTCCAGAGATCACCCCCTCTTTTCTCCCTCTCCATTTTTCCTCCTCCTTCCAAATTTCCCTAAGCCCAAGCTCAATACTACTCCCTTACAGTTCAAAACACACTCTTTCCCCCCTTCTTTCTCTCTCTAGCCATGGAGAAGTTGAGCTCGACCAGGCTCTTCCATGGTAGGATGTCCTCCACATTGTGGCATCTGTTTCCCCTCTTCTTGACCATGGGCGGAGGAGAGTCGGGATTTGGTGACCCTTTAGTGAGCGTAAGGGAGAAACAGGAGGTGGACGAGCTTTACAGAGTCGACGACACCTACTTCCTTCCCGATATGGAGAAGAAGTCCTCCAGAATCTAAACCCTAGCCAACTTCGTTCTCTCCCTCATTGTTTTCTTTCCAATAGGTAACACCACTCCCTCCAAAAGTCCAAATCAAGGTTTCTTTGAATCTCGATACGATTTAGACACGGAGACACGGACACAATTTTGGTGTTCCGTAGTTTATTCAGGAAGTCCGTATCATGTTCATACGTGTCCAACATTTATATGGCTCGTACACGATACTGACTCCTTTCGGCCACTTATCTCAAGTCTCATAGAATTAGGGTTTCATTATGGAACGACATTCCTGATTGGGAGGATCTTGTTGAGGTTTTTGTGTTGGAGGATGTTGAGAGGTACTTAGGCGATATTGCACAGACACAGTTATGACATGGACACGGTAACACCGAACCTTATTAGATTTGGTGTGTCATAATGTATTTAAGGAGTTTCTTCGCGATAATGGGTCGGTGAACCTTGGTATGGAGCTCCACCAGACTGTTTACAGAGCGAGGCTCGGCTCCGATCTGTTTGTATAAACAACTTTTGTCCATATATTTGTACTAGCGGAGGTTGTCGATATGTTCACGAAATGCGGCTATGTGGAGGTTATGCGCAAACTGTTCGACAAAACTTCGAAGAGGGATATGGTTACTTGGATGGTCATGACTTGGTAGATAGTTGTCTTTTATTAACTATTAGAAAGTATCTTTTTTTCGTAGGGTATTTTTTTCTTATGGCTATTAGAAACTATGTATTTTGGAAATGCCAAGCAGTGTTGGATCTTGGGAATCAGATTGATTTCACTACATCGAAACAGACCATTTGTGACAGTTAGAGTTGCCTAACAATGACGTATTAAAATCGTCGTTCCATTTTCGACGGATTAAAACTGTTGGTTAATATTAAAATCCATTTCACCAAAATAGTAAATTTATATTTGACGGACTAAAATAGTTGTTTATGATCAAAATTCATTTGAAAATTTTGATTACCTACTCCATTGAAAATTTTGGCTCTTAATTTTTTACTAAAACCCGTTGGAACCTTTTCTCAAAACTCCAAAACCCGCGTACTTTCCCCTTCTCAATTCCTCTCTCCTCACTCTCACCACCACCCTCACATTTGCTGCCACCACCCTTACCGGAGCCATCACCACTGCCACACCACCATCTCGAGGCCGACCTCCTTTCTCCATCAAGCCGCCTCCACCCTGTAGCCACCACGAGATAGGATTTCACTTCTTCTCCTCCTTCAGTTTAAAAAATTAGGGTTAGGGTTTTGATTTGTATGTTCTTTATCTCGATGGCACTGCATCCATTCTCTGTAAATGGTAAGCGCACACACACACACACACACACACACACGCACACACACACACATACACTCTCTCTCTCTCTCTCTCTCTCTCTCTTTCTTCCTCATTATTTCTTGATATATGGTTCTATTTGGTTTTAGTTTCGTTAAAATGATGTTATTTATTGAATTGCTTCGTCTAAATATAACATCACCTTTCCCCCAAAAAAAACTTGAGTTATGGACGAAATTTTTTTGTCTAAATGACAAATTTTTTGTCTAAATGACAACGCAATGTCAAAGATTATGATTTAATTGAAAATAGGCTTTTTACCAATCCCATCGAGGTCTTTATGTTGGAGGACACATGTGCGACACGGTACGGTATGGATAATCGTCAAACACGGATTCAACACCAATTGTTGGTACGACATAACCTATTTTGGGAGTATTGGTGCTTCCTAGGTCTACTTTCTGGAAAGAATTTTTTTCACTCAGAAAATAAGTCTTTGTTCTTCTTTATTTTATGGACTTTACTAGATTTTTTCAACCCCCATACTCATATTATTTTACTGCTTATGCTTTTATTGTAGTCGTTGAGTAAGTTGACTGTAAAAGAAACTATCTTGAACGAAGAAGAATATGACATCATTGGGGAGTCCTAGTACACATGGAGTGTCTTTGTTGTGTCTCGTACGTGCCGATTGTTTTTGGACTCTCTGTGTTTCCTACCTAAATGTGCTCAGCTAGCTCAATTTAAGGTAGAGCTAGCGCTACAAGATATACATTCTTGCTTTTGTATTGATTGATAGTTTTGCTCTTTTTTGATGAGACTTGTAATGTTTTCTCTCCTCAAGTTTCTTCTCTTAAGATTATTGTACAGCAAACTCTGAAGAAATTAATAAAAATGTTTTATCACTGATTTTCTTTATTCCTTTGATTAATTTGGTGTCTCTCTTCTTCTTAATTCTCAGCTTGATACCAATCGTGAGCTGTTGGTAGGAGATCTTGAGGACGAAAATCGCTTGGAAGGAAGCACTAACATACTCTGCCATCTATCTTAAGGTTCTTCTTAGAAGCTTTGGCTTACATTAGAAACATAATTGACCTTGTTTTTGACTCATCTTGTAAAGCTACTAGTGAATATACCTGACTCAGATTATTGTTTTGTGAAATTGTTGTTCAACTTTTACTTGTCCATAGTGGATTAACACGGGACAGATTCCATGCTTTGAAGATGGCGGACATCATCGCCCAAACAAACATGTTGAAATTTCAAGGCTCATATTTCGTGAGAGTGAAAGGATATCATATGGAAGAGATAAATCATCTCAGGTTGGTTGATTATCTTATGTTCATCTTAACTTGCTATTTCTTCTATGTTTTGTTACTGCGTTAAATGTTTATTGAATTTCTGAATAACCCTGTAAAGAAATATGTAACTAAATGGTTTCTTAGTTTCTATTGATGTTAATCTTTTCATCGTCTTCTGCCGGAAACTTTAATCTTTGTTCTTGTATTCGCATTTACTAACGCTACTTTCATCTATACCCTCAATTTTCTTCTACTGTGAGACATGTTTTTAACCTTAGTATGAACTATGGAGTATGAATCAGTCAACTTATTGATATTGGTATGTCAAATGATTTGTACAATCCTGTTATTTTCTTTGAGTTCCTAATTCCTATGTGAACTATCTACTCCATATGAGGTGATATTGTGACCTTAAACAAACCTAGGAAAGAAGGATATTCTAAATCCTCCAGAATTGATGGATTCTTCTGCTTTTTTACATTATAGAAATTTGTACTAGAGAATTATAGTTCGTCAGAATTCAATTATATCATCATTAATGAATCTTGCAATCTTCGTTCCCAGCTAAAGCAAAATTGTTTGCAATCATACATGATCAAACTAAAGCTCATTGTTGTAGTACCATCTAAAGCTCATTGCTAATCGCCATCACTATTGAAGACTTTCTTGATGTGATCACTTTGAACCAGAAGTAGATTACCTTAAATTGGATGAAGTTTTACCTGCTATCATTATTTGCCTGACTGCAGGTTTCCTATTTGACACCAAATTTGTAGGCCGTTTCTGATAGGGCCCTCAAAGTCGACCAAAAGGGTTGATAACACATTGACTTTTCCAACATTCGTTTCAAGTTTCAGTCTTCTTGTATTTCATAATGGTTTCTCCCAGATGGCAGTTCATCGATAAATCCTACCTTTTGATATCATGTAGGAAAATGGTGAGCAGACTTTGTTGGATGGTGAGACTATCGTGTCCCATTTCGAAGCACTAATGTTTGAAGATAAAGAATTGGTATGTTTAAATATTTGTGACATGTTACTTTTTTTAATACATATTCTATTCCTTATGGCATTGCTCTTCTGGAACTCAGATTCTCTCAGGCGAAGCAGAGGATGAGATGGTGATATATAGAAGAGAAAGATGGGGATGGTAATTAGGTACCTCTCGAAAAAATGATGAAAATGCTGAAGGCACAGTGGGAAAGGCACAAGAAGAAAAGTTATTTAAAGGGACTAATGAATCTACTGATTCTGATTTATTGGTTTCCTGCTTGCCAACAATCAAAAGCATGCTGTCCTGGAGTGATAAAAAAGATGCCGAGGGATCAAAAAATGGAGCTATCAGTAACCTAAAGGTATAGTCTTTCTTTTAACTTGCACATGTTTCCTTATCAGCCATGTGGAATTTCTATGACTTGTAAAATTTTTTTGCAAAATTTAGCAAATAATGACATGATTTTGCAGATATTTAATTTGTGATTAATTGCCACAAAATATTATATAATACTTGTAGGAATGCATGTATTTATGTTTACATTGAAATATTTGCTTCATTTGAAAATATGATTATTGTTTTTCTGCACTCAAGTGGCATATTCTGATTCATCATGTAAAAAAATAGGACTTCCTGAGTGCCACAATTTTCCTTCTAATCTTGGGCCTAGGGGTCAAGATATATGGGGAGCTAGTTCTCTGACTTGAACCCTTATCTTCTAGGATGCCAAGCCCTGGGAAACTATGATTGTTTCATGATACCATAACTCTAAGAAGTTCGGATCAGCCAACCATTTATTTTTCGAGGGGTCATGTTTCATGTTCACTCCAACTTGACTGAGACCAGCATCCAGCTTGATCAGCTAGTTTGGCTAATTAAGTGCATTTACATATTTGGTTATTGTGTTTGAACATATACGTGGTCGTGTTGACCAAGCACCCATATCCTGATACTATATGAGTTTTGAGCTCAAATTAGTATTTTAGCGCATGGGAGAGATCTAGAAGATCTTTAACATATTTTGAAATTGACATCTAGGATTAAAGGTCACTAACCAAATAAAGCATGCACAAGGTTGTTATTTTCCAAGTATTCATATATGAGAACTAATTGGTTTCCTTTAATGCAACATCCATAAAGCTTCACTAGATTGGGGTACTATAATGAGTTATCATTCCAACCTCATTTAAAAATTCATGATTCCCTTGCTTAGACTTGTCAGATAGTTGTTCGACGGCAATTACCATACCATTCAGAAGCACATCCTGAGACCATGCCCATCTAATAATGATTTTTTAAATCCCCTGTTGTGTCTATTTGGTGATTGGATTGATGGGTTTTTTATATTCTTGGGATTCAATGTTTGGATCAACTGGAAAATTGTGATGCTTGAAGTGAAATTCATGTCTGGACTGGCTTATAGAGAGTTGGAAAATTGTGAACTTTGAAGTGGAATTAATGAGTTTTCTTATTCCTTTTCTTGATGATTTTTTAGTTTGGGGTTAAGACAACCAAGGTTAGAAGGAGAAAAATATTTATCGATCGTTGATGAATTCATGGAAGCTGCATATTCCTACTGGGTTTGGGCCCATCCCTACCTACACCAGCTAATTTGCAGCAGTACAAATGCATAGGTCACTACTTGCTTAAAAATGCAATGCCTACCTACTTTCTGAAATTTCCATGCTGCTTATCTACACACTAGTTACTTGGTAGATGATTATAACAAACAAAAATCTAGAAAGTAAGCAAGATAATTATAATCGTCGTATCTCTATACAACATATTTGTAAACAATGTAGTGTGTATGGTCATGGTATTCTCATATGCATTGCCATAAATTGTATACATAAGTTTTTTAATTTTTGCCTAAACATTGTACACACAGGTTCATGGTATTCTCATATACTCTGCATAAATTATTGATGTATATATGGTCTTTTGTTAACTAGTTATTTTTTATTTTTATTTGCAGGTCCTTCAAAAGAGTTTGGGCTGATTTTACAAAAGATGGAAGATTTGCTTAATGAAAAAGTATTTTGGGTTCATTTTTCACTACAACAAAAAAACCCTTTTAATGACGGCTAAAAAGCGTCATTAATGATGAACCATGACGTTTTTTTTTCCACAGCAACCGTTATGAAAACGGGTGTTATAAATGTTTTCTAAAAGCGTCATAAAGAAATCGTCATGAATAGTTTCTATAAAAGCGTTATGAATAGTTAATATATAGTGCACAATTCAGAACAATTTTAAAACGTCATGAATAGATAATATGTATAGGCTCAATGCAGCACATTTATAACACTTTATACTATTCAAATTAGCATATTTATAATGCTCTATACTGCACAGAATATATTACATTCCAAAAACTTAACATTATATATCACCATCTTTATTACATTTCTCAAAATAGAGTACATATCAACATCTTCATTACATTGAATATCCAAATACAGAATGTACCCAAAAAATAGGAATAAATCTCTCTTTTGCTAACCAAATTATTAGAAATATTTACTTAAGTAGATTCTGACCATGGATCTTCTTTCTGCCATCTCTTGAAGATATCGGGAGTCCCAAAGAGAAGTAGTGTCACAGCTGAGCGACGACTTGGTGCTGCTGCAGCCGACGCCGTCGTGGGAGAGCCTCATCCTCTGATCCCTGAGCCTGTGCCACAAATCACCCATAATCTGTCATTGGCACCAGAGCCATAGCAATCTACAAAGTAGTCAACCTGCTAGATCCAGTAAAGAGAATAGAGTTAGATAAAAGGAAAACTCCCAGCCCAAAAGGGGAGGCGCCACGTGGTGCGGTTTCAGTTCAAAACCCCTCCCCCTTCGGTCTATTAGGAACTATTCTAGATAAAGATGTGTGAGGTTTCATTGCTACTCTCAGCTATTGGTTGTCGAACTTCAAACCGATATTATAAATTTTATTATAAGATTAAGCTAACAAGCAAATCTAGAAAGGGATAAAGATGCCTGTCATAGAGTTAATATGATGAAGTTTGATTAAGACAGCTTACAAAAATATGAAAAAGACGAGAGGGCTTCTAGAATATTACAACTACAATATGCTGGTGATGATTGTACTAAAATTAACTAAACGACTTCATATTTAAGCACCTCTTGATAGTTTCAATGTGATCCTCCCACAAGTCTCAGAAACTAAAATCATGCATATAAAATACATTAATCACACTCAAAGCTAGTTTGAAAAACAAAGAACAATTTATCATTATCCTTGTATCCTATTTCAACCCAGTATGGATAATTATGGGCATAAGTAATCAAAAAAGCTCCACAAAAGAATTAAGCATTCAACGACTTTGAACTTAACATAAACATCATTTTTTCTGTTCTACGTAACTAGTAAAAGGTAGTTTCCATGAAGAAAACTACTTGTAACTAAAATCAAAGGATAATCGGTGGGAAGGTATAGTTTGGTTATGGAGTTTTAAGCTCATGAAACCAAGAGATACATTCAATTAGCCTAGAAAAGGAGTCTAGATCATTCCTTAATGTTAACATGTGGTACATTTTCCATTCCTGAATCTTGTGCTTTAACTCTTATGTGATTCATACAAGACTAAAATGTTGATCAAAATGTTCCTCCTGGTAGTACTATAATAGAAAACCATGACTAAGGGAATTGTTTTCCTGTCTGCAATTGATAAATTTATTATGCTTCCCTTTGCTAACAGAATTAAAAGTCTCCTCCAGTTATCTTCAAAAATGCATTGTCAGAGAATCAAAAGTACCAACAGAATTCATGGGCAGACAAAAGTTGCCATGGTTGACCTAGTTATTATATAAGTTTAGAAGAAGAAAAGATTTAGTACCAAGAAAGAGATCAAGATAAACAGATCCACAACTCGATAGTGGTCAAGTAACAATTAGAGAGTAAGATGATGGAAAACTAATGTTGAATAACAATGATTTAGAAATTCAAGTTTTCATCATCAAATGGGTCTGCGGGAGCCGACTCCAAAATTTGGAATAGACATTTTTTTTGCTGTTTGTATGGGTTAGTTTGGGTTTTATGATAGGCTGCCAGCCTCAGTCTGACCTTATAAAGGTGCCAAAATCTTTGTAAAGAGTTCTGCTAGCAAGAGAGGGACTTGTTACAAACCTCACTTAAACTTCAAAGGTGCAATCAAACAGGATGTGGCACACGGAACACAACGAAAATATGAGTTCCGGAACACAATTTTCTGCATAGATAGCAAATTAACTATCATGTCTATGTAGCTCTGTCCCTATCCATAACCTATTATGTAATATTTGCATTCTTGCCACATAGATCTACACTAATACTTCCAAGAAAAGGGACAATCAGATGATTAGTGAACTGAAACAGTTTGTTAAGCATAAGAGGAAAAGAGGAAAAGCATACATGATCTAGATTCTAATTTTTAGGCGCCAAACTACGAGCATCTTCAAAATTGATTTCTCTTCTTTCATCCTTCCAATGCCAGATACTGCAAGAGTAGCCAATTATGTCCAAATTAATCACTAACATGTTCTAACAATTGATTTGTTAAAAACTATTAAGGAGCTATGTAGTTATAATGCAACATCATACTTAAACAGGAATAGCACAATAGGCAATGGTGATTCATCAGCAACTAGTACAAGTACTAGTTCCACTCTAAAGGGTGATAATCAAAGGTGCCAAAATATATCAGTGGTAAATTTCTTCTTGTGTACTAGACCTGGGCTCAACACCTGCTCACACCTAAAAATACACTATATTACAAAAGATCATAGAGATCATTTGTGGCTTATTGCTTGAACAGTACAACAACAATATATTGTTCATCTGGCTTTCAACTATGACTATTATAGCTTGCAGTTTGATTAAGAACTAAGCAAAATTGGGGAAAAAAGCAAAATTGGGCATATGACCTATTCATAGAAAACAAAAATCGGGCATATGACCACCAAATCATCAATTTCTACTTCTCAGAAGATGAAGCTTCAAATTCTTAGTGTTCTTAACACCTTCCCCTACAGCTTAACAGATCATCCAGGATCAGACACAAAACTATCAAAAATCACATAATTCCATCACATAATTCCATCCTAACCACCAAAAGAAACCCTAATTTTCGACCCCACTGGAATCATCAAATTACAATAGCTCGCGAGATGGGACTTCAAAGCCCTAATTCTCAATCCTTCTCGAATCATTAGCAGAACCATCAAATAAGTTCGATGATTCTCCGATAATTTCAGTTCTCGCATAATTCCTTCCTAACCCGTCGACAAATGATCAATTCCTACTTCTCTATAGATCAAACTTGGAAACTATAAATATAGATGAAGTATCGATAATTTCGAAGGTCGGGATCGTATAATTCCAGTTCAAAGCCGAGCCAAAACTTATTCCTCCCCATGACGAAAGGGCAAAGGCGACCTCCGGAGCGGCGGCGGCGGCGGTCAGAACCATGACTCAGAGCGGCGACTACGAAAAGGGACTGCGTTGGATTTGAAGCTACAGAGAAGGAAGGAATCGAGAGCTGCTAAAGAAATTAGGGTTTGATCGATGGCTATGAAGCTGGAGGAGGAGGAGGAGCAAACTGTGTCAATTTGATTGGAGAAGCGCAGAGCCATGTGATGATTGAAATCGAAAGAGAGAGAGAGAGAGAGAGAGAGAGAGAGAGAGAGGAATTTGGGACTTTTCGGTGGAGAAGAAGCAGAAATTTGGGGGTTTTATTTCCTCTTTCTCTCGTAACGCCGTGGACTGATTCGGGCGTGCTCCAAGTTTATTTTCTCGTGTCCGACGCGTGCGCGACGCATGTGCGATGCGTGTCCGTACACGCTACCAACACCTGCAGCAATTTATGTGAAATCAACAACCCTAGATTTAACCATCGATGTCAAAACCCTAATCTAAGGATCCAATAGAAAATTAAAAGAATAAATTAGCCTCCAGAAAGACCAAACAACAATCACAGCACCAAAATCCACCAGATCCGTAAGAGTGACCAATGGGAGAGTGAGGAGGTGGGAAGTGAGGAAGTGCGTACAGAATAGTATAGAGCGGAGAAGAGGACGAGCAGAACCCTAATGCTCCTCCTTCGCGTTCTTGTTGATCGCGTGCGCGGCGGCCTCGAGCTTGTCCTGGAGGGCGACGAGGAGCGTGAGGCCCTCCTCGAAGATTTTGGATCTAGGGTTAGGGTTTTGGAGTTGGAGGAGAGGAGGGAGAAGAAAGGAGGAGGAGGAGAAGGAGAAGACCAGAATATTTTGGGGTAGAGGCGGGCTATAGCAAGAATTTTGCCAACAATTAAACTTAAAAAATATTACAAGTTTGCCACCGCTCTAAATTATTAATAACGCTTTGTTTTATAAACGTTATAAAAAGCCCAGAATTAGCCTAAACCGTCATAGCAAAAAGGTATTTCGAACTTTGATGACGCTTCTTTATCAGCCGTCATGAAATCCACTTATCAAGCGTCATTAATAGGTCTTTTTGTTGTAGTGTTTTAAATGATGGTAAATGATGCTTAATAATGTAAACAATTTTAGATTTATTTTGTAAATGATGGTTGATGAACACTTAATAATGTAAAGCATTTTGAGTTCATTTTTGTAAATGATGGGAAGACGTCCAATGATGTAAAGTACTTTGAGTTCATTTTGTAAACGATGGGATATAAAATTTAATGAAATTAATCGTTGTTGATGTACTTTAGAGTTTACAATATTTTTTTGAACTTAAATAGTTAGTTATATATTGTTTTTATTATATATGTCTTTTAATTGTACATTCTATATGCAGAACAAGGAAACAATAATTTTAAAATAATTGGGACAGTTGTTATAAGTTTTTGGGACGATTTTGTAACTGTCCTAAAAGTAAATTATATTCTTTTGTGACTATTATCCTAAATTTTTATGACGGTTCCAATCCGTCATTTAACAATAATTAGGACGGTAAAATCCGTACCATAAGCTTTTGCCACGCCACCCTAATAACACCATTTGAATCCGTCCCAACTGCCGTCCCAAATAATGTTTAGGACGGTAAAAGTTCTTTTAAGAACAATTTTTGGTTGTCCCAAAAGGCCACTTTTTTGTAGTACCAATTATGTAATAGCTTGTGAGGAATGAGCCTAGCTCAAATTCTTTCATGTCCAGACAAATCGTTTTGGAAAGTACTTGACTTTCAAATTTTCATCCTAAATTTCTATTTTTCCCTCCATTTCCCCTGCCCCAAGCAAACAAACAAGTAACTAACATTCAAACATCTATTTAAACCCACGCCCATATATTCTTCTGTCAGCCGAGCTCTCGTTCATTCATTCTCAGAGAGGACAGCCTCTCGTTTCTATTTTTCCCTATTCTTCCTAAATTTTTGCAACCTTAACCCTAAATTCTTGACTCCGATAATGGCGAGGCCGACGATTCTTCCTCCGAGTGGCGACTGAGCCAGTCCGGTGAGCGCGAGTCACTTATACTGCGTGGGCGTTCTCGACAACCAGCGGCTATGCTCGACGACGATAGTCGCGGTTAGACGATCCCTTCCAACGACGTGCGAGTGAATTTCTTCCCAAGAACTGCGAGACTCTTCTCTGAACGATCGCAAGTAGATCGTCTTCGCCGACGGGACGATCATCACCATGTTCGTCGACATCAAACCTGTCACGCCCCGATCCCGTAGAGTCCTTTCGTCCTCGCTTTGGACTCTGTGAGACCGTTCGTCCTCGCTAAGGTGTGATGCCGTGCAAGCCTAAGTTGCGCTTGCACAAGACCAAGACCTAAAGCAAGACAAGATAGACAAGGTTGACAATACGCAGCAGAACATATCACAGATAATTGAAGAAGCAGCGGACATATTTTCAGAATACATGCATTGAACAAAATGATAACAAGAAACAATTCTCTTTATTGATTTCATTTGAACAGATTATAAGCTCTCGATTCTCTCTGATACAATGTTACATTCTCTCGAAACTTTACAGATTACAATGATCCCGTTCCCATACATTACATCCCTTTATATACAAAACCAATTCTTGTAACAGATGTCCACCTCTTGGCATCTCTTCTGATTTCTGGCTCCTGAGGATGAGGCTCGGGCTATCGCTTCGGACTATCCTTCTCGATGCATAGTGCACCTGTATGCAGACTGATGGTGGGTCAGTATATCAGCATACTGGTGATTGTGAACAAAGAACTATATTTGTCTGAAACGATCACTGTTCATTTAGTGAAAAAATGTTTCTTGTGATGTGATCTTGCTACTTTTACCTAGATTCATTTCATGCATATAGAGTCAGTTTACATTCTTTGAAAACATCTTTGAAAACTAATATTTGTTTCATTTCATTTCAAGCATACAAGGAACTCTTTTGATTTCAAGCACGGTGACTATTCATTTCAGGTGCAGTGCGTAGCATGTTTCATGAGCATATTCATTTCTCTATTCAAGCAACTGTTAGGGACAATGACAAGCATGATACATTATCTTTTCTTTAGTGGGACATATCATTAATGGCAAAAGGTTAATCTTTGCAAGCATTTATATAGGAACTTAATCAACACATGTATATCACTTTTCAGTGACTCTTACCATAGCCGACGATCCATCCCTGCACAAGACAAGGATTAGCATAAACATGATAAAACCTACATTATTCCATGTTCGTCTCTGCATCGTTAGCTCTTAGCAAAATACATGATAGACACATACAGACCGATTGGCAGCTGTGACTCTCCGGTTCAGCTCTGCACCAATCCACACTTATCTATATGATGGTCCATGGGAAATCTATGATTAGCCGCTATGACTCTTGGATTCAGCTCGTCGCTAAGGACATTGATGCAACACCCGAGGCCCTTGCACCTCGTAGTGTCTAGACAATCTCTCCTAGGCCGATCAGCTTCCAGTGCCCTGGTAACCGTCGAGAGATCTAGTGACCTTGTATACAAGTTGTCCGAGACCAATGCATGAATACAACATCTAGCAGATAAACTCTTTGAGGGGAAATGATTCATCTTTCTCTATATCAATCTTTATAACAACAGAGCTATGACTCTGTCTTCTCTCTTTGTAACAACAGAGCTATGACTCTGCCTTCTTTCTTTTCTGTGATCTCAGAGCCGAAGCTCCTACATAATTCTTTTCTTTTACAACATATACAAGTTTGTCTGTACATGTCTAGCATTCAAGCATATTTGAAGGACAAGCAATGATCAAGCATTCAATTCGATTCATTTGTCATCTCTTATCCTATCAAGCATGACAAGCATCATATCAGTTCTTATTAGCATGCAACAAGTCTTCTTATTAGCATGCAAAATATTCTTTCTTTAGCATACAGGTTCTTTCTTTTTTTGTTCTTAGCATGACAACATGTGAAATCTCTTACAAGCATACATACTGGTTACCGTCTTGTTATTAGCATGACAAGGTTCTCTTGATCAAGGCAACATTCATTTCTTAGCAAGGCAACATGTAAATTCTCTTAAAGCATACCCGACGATTTACCATCTTGTTATTAACAAAAGCATTCAATCAAAAACTCAGATTCTTATTAGGCGTAAGCGAATCAGCAAATGAGACTTCGTCCACTCACCCAGATCAATCGTCTTCTGTTGCAGAGATAGCAATTCGATCTTTCTGTCTATCTAGTGCCTTCACGGAGCGGGACACTACAAAACCTGGTGAGTATCGATCCCCTTGTTGATTCGATTTGGATACTTTACTGTATTTACGGATGGATTTTTGAGTGTGAATTCCTCTGTTCTTGGCTTGAGATCAATCCTGGATGGATTGAGAACCAGATCGGTTGTTCGGTGGTAGTAGCAATTGATTGGATCGAAATTGAGCTGTGAGTGTGAGACTTTAGTATTTTGATTTTCTTACTATTTTTCTAAGTAAAGGAGATTCAATTTCATCTAAACATCTTGTTTAATTTTTATGCTCTGTAATTGTTCGACATAATGTCTCAACAGAATTTCGAAGTTCCAATCGGACTCAAGAGAACGTGTCCGACTCCTCATAGCAGTCTTCTTCATTTAGGGTTGATCCTTCCTCCTTCAGGTATTGCATTACTTTCCTGAGTATGTTAAATTGATTCATAGCTGGAATTGATTGATAGCAGGGATGGGGGTGGGACGTGAAATGCAATTCTGTACGTGTTGGGTGCGTATCCTATTCGTGTCCAATGTAGGGGTCGTGTCTCTTGATCATTGCTAATATGGATGGGCGGATACGTGGGTAGCAGTGGCGGGTGCTGGAGAGTTAGGATTGAGTCGGAGAATTGAATTATTAATCTAATTTTTTTGATTGGTGTTTATGTCATTGCAAAGTAGTAGTATAGTTGCTCATATATATATTTTGATTCTTACTGTAGAATTGGATTTGAACTAGATTGCATTGTGGGTTATGTGGTTGTCTCTAGATTTCAAATGGAAAGGGATGTGTGGAGTCTGCTAGGGAGAATTACCATGGCAGGATGGGAATAGCCATTAGTTTTTAAATTATGAAGTATGCAGAGAGGGTTTCTATGTGTTGTTGAGTCTAAATTTGTATGTAGATGGAAGTTGTATATATATTTAGTTTAGTGTATTTTATCTATTGGTTGTATACTTCTTTAAGTTTGAGTTCGTGGAGGTAGTAGTTTTTAGCTTTGAGTTATGCAATCGAAATGGGATTTATGGGTATTCTTATGTTGTGGATTGATGATGAGTTCTGGCATTAGATTGCTATGGAATATTTCCATTAATGAGTAATAGATGAGTATTACTGGAGTTTGGCTTACCTATAAGTCCATTGCTGACTTGAGTAGATTCAAATATGTGAATCCATGCTGTTGGATATGACCTGCTAGAAGTGGGAGTGTGTTATGGACTGGAACAAGTCTGGATTTGTTGAAGAGCTGTTTGGCTAAGCCTTCAACTAAACCAAGTTGGAGTGGTGGTTGTATTAATTAGTATGTTATTTTACTAATTGACTTTTTATTAAATGTTTTAGTAGAGGTTCATAATCACATTATATTTTCTAAGTAAAACTTGGAAGGAATTTCTAAATGAAAGAATTTATAAGTAAATTATATGGTTACTGCTCTTATATAAAATATTATTTACGAAAGTTTTCTAACTAATACTAGATTACTAATGAATTAATTAGGACTCTAATTTTCTGCCAATGATTAATAATCTAGGAAAGTATATTTTTGTCCCTATAAGGATATATGTATATCTAGTAGTGCTCTCTAACTAACAGATTATAGCTAGCCAGTGGATAACTACACTTTAGAATCTAACCCATACCCAACTTATACCTATTATCAGGAGGACAGACAGATCTTCTACCCCTTCTTGATGACCTGGAGCAAGGCAAGTACATTCTATGGTCTTGTGCATTTACATATCTTGTACTTCTCATGATGACACGATGTGACACGATATCTTGTACCCTTGTACTTCCTGTTCTTGTACTTACTTGTGTTGGGGAGGGAAAATACACTAGCTATGTGACCAAACCTGGTTCTAAAATTCATGTAGATAGCTTAGGCCTCGCACTGTGCATGCAGGTTCTAGGCCATACCGATATTCATGTACTCCTGTATATATTCCTGTGCTCACCCCAGCCGGTCACATAGGCTAGTTGTATTTCAAATATTGTGCACATGTCATGTCTTGTACTTCAGGTTCATGGTTTACATTACTGTACTTTATTTTCTGTACTTACATTCCTGTACTTTCATGTTCTTTTCCTGTACATTATATTTCATGTCTCATGTACTCATTTTCATATCATGATGTTCTTGTTCATTACCTAAAATTTACTTTGCTCCGCTCCTGACTGGATATGTTGCAGGTGTACTTGCAGGATATCATTCTACCATATGGGCCAGAGCCCGGGACATTAGCGGAGCAGGATAGAGACATGACTTAGCTAGAGGCTTCAGGTTTAGACTATTTAGCTTACTCCTAGATATTGTTTTTAGAGTTCATAGTATACTTCATTCCTGATGACTCTGGTACCTTTATGTCATATGGATTTGTGGATTATGGTAATCTTTCTGGGAACGTTTTATAGATGCTGTGATTGTGCACATTCATGTTTACCTGGTTAGATTTTTCTAGCTTAGTACAGCTTACTTCGTCGTGTCTAACTACGAAGGCTGGGCGTGTCCGACTCGTGTCCGATAATTCGGGAGCGGGTCGTGACAATTACAACACGTCGACTCCTATTTGGCTCATATCAGGGAGGCAAGTGAAGAACCTGCTGCATGTCCCCATTGCCACAACGTGATGGAGAAAATTTCCAACATAACCTACTTGTTAAAGAACAACCGACATGATCATAGACCTTTGTATTATATACGGTATATTGGCACCATCACGGTGGATCGTATGCACATCGATCCGGGTTCGTCGCTCACCTTAATTCTTTGGAGCCTACTTCCAGATCTTGGGAATCCCTTTGCACCAGTTATCCAACAAATAGAACTATTTGTGGCTTCAATGCTGGACGAAGTCGTCCTCTGGGTAAGCTCCACCTAAATTGTCAGATAGGCGATCTGTGGACCGAGGTCACTTGCTACGTCATTAGCGTAGACGTATCCTATAACGTCTTGCTAGGACGTCCTTGGATACATGAGCATATGATTGTGGCATCAACCCTTCACCAATGTCTTAAGTATGTCGACAGTGAAGGACAAAATCGAGTTGCTGATGTTGACCTATTCAAGGGCATTAAAGCTTATTACTCTGATTCGATTTAGCTATTGAGGAACCTTTAAAGATCCGTGTAAAGAGTCATGTCACCAACATACACTCCTGCTTCCCTTGTGGTGAATATTTGAAAGAAAGTCAGTCACTACGTCTTAGAGCCTCTTATGGTTAACCTCTGGAAAACATCCCGTGAAGGAAAGCGAGATCGACCGCTGAAAATTGATCTCTCTACTAAATCGGAACCTTTGTTAGTGAACCTTCATCGCTCCAATAATCCAGTTCCTGATTCATCTCTTCTATCGGCGGCTGAGACCAGAAATGATTATGCAGTGCACAACCTAATGTTACATCCCTTGATGATGTTATTCCTGAGGAGGAGATATTGTATTATTATTAAATTATTAGAATAAAGGGCTATTTGAACTATTATGATGTCAGAATGTATAAATACTATGTACACCTTAGAGTATGGTATATGACTACGTCTCCATATGCCCGTGACGACAGCCTATATAGCGAACATAGTTTTTCCGTACGACCGTCATTATTTCGAGGTTCCGGCACTAAGGACCTGTTTGGTAGGATGAAAGTGGATTGAAACTGGCAAAAAATATGAAAGTGAGTTGAACTTACACAAGTTCTGCTGTTTGGTTAAAATTTTGGAAGTGCAGAAATTTGGTCGAATTGACCCACCGGTTCCTGTCCCCTTTGTTTTACATCCAGTTTCACCTCCCCCATTTTTGTGTTGAAACTCACTGGGGGACTGGAGAGTAACACTTTGTAAAAAAAATGTTAAAAATAACGAGTTTCTTCCTCCAGGTTGGCCGAGGTCGGGGAAGAGGAGGCCGGCGCCAACGTCTTCCAGGAGCTTTTCTTCTTACTCCAAAGAAAAAAAAAAAACTAAGAAAAAGAATAATTAATCACCGTTGAGTGTGAGAGAGTGAAAAAAATGTAGAAGAAGCAGAATTCGTGGGGAGAGAGAGAGAGAGAGAGATTGAAAAAAAAAATTCGTAGAAGAGTCCAGAGCTGATGAGTGGAGTGGGGGAGAGAGTTTGAGAGTTGTGTGTGAAAGGGTTGCTGGGTTGGTAGGATGTGAAGAGAATGGGTTGTTTTATAATAAATAATAATAATAATAATAATAATTGGGGTAGTAGTAGTAATAATATTATTAATATTATTATTGTTATTTATATCAAAATTGTTAAGTCAGTGTAATATTCATATCAAAGTATAATAATAATAATAATAATAATAATAATAATAATAATATTTATATAAAACTTGTTAAAAATTTGTGACTTAAATTTTTTTAACTTTTAATTTTAAACATATGATTTTTTAATTAGTTATATCAAAGTCTCAAAATTTTAACTCATACAAAAAAATTAATAATATTGTTAGGGGGTAAGTCTACCCAGAGTTACATCTCCACCAACATTCACTTTCAACAATTATCCAAACAACGGAACTTTTTTTTTCTCCACTTTCATATCTTTCAATTTTAACAACCAAACAACATTTGGAAAGTCAAAATTTATGCGTACGCATCGCGTACGCAAACTCCGTTTTTTCACTTTCGCACTTTCGTACACTTTTGTGCAACCAAACAGGCCCTAAAGAAAGGTGAAAGACCAATCAACTTTGTTATCAATTATATATGCATCTTAATCTAGCAGGTGTCATCTTATGTTGGTTAGGTTTGTTTCTTATATTCTGGGATGTGAATTTGAGTTACTAAAACCACCTCTTCATACACATTCGGTTCAATTGACATTTTTTTTCCTGAGAATATGACACTCTTGTAAGTCTTATTCTTGATTTATTTTTTTTTCTTCCTTTACATTTTTGTAACAACTTTATATCTTCCCTTTCCAATGTTTACTTTTTAGTAAAGCCTTTTTTTTTCCCAACTAAAAAAAAAGAAGAAAAAATTACCGTACCACTTTGCAAATGAAATACATATCATATAAATACATTGTTAGCTTAACAGAACTAAGTGGGGGGTTAAGTGAAGGAAAGTTAAGAGAAAAATGAGTCATTACATATAACCTTACTTAAATTTGATGGAGAGTTAAGTGTGGTGTGTTTAATAACTCTTTATTGGTTTCAAAGTTTTGAGTGTGAGAAAGATTAATAAAAATAAAATAGTTATCAAAACTAATCCTTATTACATGTGGCATAAAATTGAACAAAACATATGTGGTCATTAACTCGATAGATGCATAAAATATATGTGGTCATCAACCATCGCTCCTCCATTTTTTTGATGCAGCTGGACGTTTTATTCATCAAATATATGTGGACATCAACTAAACAGATGTTTCAAAAATATAGCCGCCGTTTTCTTCTAATATTTTTCAACGGTGAGTAATAAGATAAAGCAAGAAGAGACTCCACACCTAGACGACAACAAGTTGAAAGTTAGAAAGACGGAGCAACACGTTGAAGGTAAGAAAAATTGAAAAAAAAAATATCACAATATTTTATATGGAAACAAGAGGTATTTATGACTTTTTAAATAACCACCCTCAATTTTTTTCCCTTGTTAATCTTCTGAACTCGGGTTTACAAATATGGACAAAAAAATGTTAAACAAACTCTCACTTAATCATATATGGCCCCAGCCTTTCCTCAAATCAAACAGGAAATTTTTTTCCACCTTACTTAATTTTTCCTTCACTTAAATCTCTTACCCGTCAATCCAAGCAGACTTTAGAGTCCTACACAATCTATGTTTGCTTAGTCCAGTTCTTAGATACTGGGATTACCAAATTGGTTTAGTAATGGAGAAAATGTGGGGCAGTCCACTAACCAACAGCCTTGTTTTTATCTCTATATAACAGTAAGAAATGCAGTTGCACACAATTTAGATCAAAAGATATAATTGATAATATGTATTACAGTTCTGCTATTTGGTACGAGCGCGTGCACAACCTTTACACGTGCACGGCCGAGGACGTCAAAGTGGTAGGGGGATGGGTGAGGCATCGGCGGTGGAGATGATGGCAACGGCGGCAGAGCAGCCGCCAGAGGACGCCGTTACAGTAGGAGGGGGGAGTGTTGGCGTTGACGTAGGAGGAGGAGACAGTAGCGGAGCAGGAGGGGGGGTGGGGGGGGGGGGGGGGGGGGGGGGGGGATGGGGGGGGGAGAGGAAGTCTACGGTGACGGAGAGGAGGGTGGTGGTGGTAGAAACTCCGGCATGTTCGGCCGCCCGCGTGCACCGACTTTGTACGCGCGCGCGTGCCGAAATGCATTTTCGTATGTATTGTGGTCAACAGTCTACAAATTTTATTGCAGGACACGTACAAACGTTGAGGGGATATATAGGAGTTGCAGCTCTGAAAGGAGGGGATAAGACTTCCGTCGAACAGCTTCAACTTCATCGGAGTCCAAGACACCTTGTCCGATCACAGAGCCTGGGCCGAGACATGTGATATAAGACCGACAAGATTTTGGACTTAGACAACCCCCTCTGTTTAGGACAATCATTAAGACCAAGTGTTATTTGCAAGAGATCGGAGTCACGGATGACATCCCATAACATAAAAAAGTGTCTCACAAGAGGCTGATCTGAGAACAACCAAAATTAGCTCCGACTAGCATGGACGGATCCAACCATGAGCTGGGATGGACTGGAGCCCACCTCCCAAATTTTTTTTACTCTTCTTATTTTTAAATTTTTGAAATTTTTTATATGGATTAGCCCACCCTAATCTGTTGTAATCCATCCCAATTTTAGTTTCTTGATCCGTCCGACTAGGACAATCCAACCCCCCGGACTCGACCTTGCATAGAGCCCCACACTACTTCATAAATTGCCATGTTAAGGGCGCCACAGACTTTATTTTCGGTTTTGGACAATCTTATTTATGAGGTATAGCAATGTAGTCAGTCTCAGAGGTAATCCAGCTTAGACAACAAAGACCGAAAGAAAAGGAAATACTTTGAAATGTCTGGATTTATTTCTACTGAGAACTGAGATAAACAGAACTCATGGTGTTGTGATAGCAAACTGCGCCAAACAATAATTCATATATAAAAACAAGTTGTTAATAACAAGACTTTATGAAAACAATTTGCAAAAACTTGGTAATTGGTGCTATTAATTAAGTTGCAAAAGCTTGTTAAAAAGAAGCATCTTGCTCTACAACTCGCAAGTGTCTTGTATAAATATTAAAAAAATCAAACTTTTAACCACTTTAAAAAGTAAGGATTTTACATTAGTATTTCTTTAAGGATTTTTTTTTTTATAGAATATTTCAATTTTTAGGATCATGTGTGCTCGTTTGTACTCCCTCAAAAACGGTACTGGACATATACAGCTGAAGGGCAAAAAAAAAAATCTAGTATTACCAAATTTCCTTTGAAGGCTTGTAAGGCCTCGCTCACATACATACCCAAAACAGAAACATAATCGACCCCTTATGGGGTCCGATCGAGATGAACTCCGGAAATGGAGATGCCATACATAAAAAAATTAAGTACCTAAAATAAAAGTAAATATATATATATATATATATCTTTTTCAAGGACCTCGATGTATAGTGTATAAGTCTAACATAATAACCTCTACACCATAAATTTTTTGACTTAAGGATGACCCATATTACATCCTGGTTCTATTCTGAATACGTCTATATTGGTGTCCTTTTAGTCTTTGGATCTTAGACCGTCGTCCAGTTTTTACTGGCTAGGCCTCCCCTGAACACATTTTTATGCAAACATTCAGCATAAATATGGCCTACACAGTGCTCCTCCTAATTAACTTGAGGACTAGCTAGGAACAGTACTGTTTTAGTTTAAAGGTTCTTGTTATTGCTTCTATTGAACATGCATGTCAAAGTTCTTTGCACCAACCTTGATACTTATACCGCTACTTGTCTACTTTTCCTTTCTTGTGTGTGCTCGTTCAGAGAGAACTCTACCCTGCATGTGTCGCGCATCTTCCGTGGGCGGGTTAACTTCTACTATTCCCTATAGTACTCCCAGTGTTGGTATCGCATGTCAAATTTTACTACCTACTGTGACTATTAACGGTGTTGTTTCGATCTAGCGCATTTGTACGTACTGAGCCAAATTTAGATATTTCTACACTGATGAAATCATTAGTTGCAAATTAATGCAAGAAACGTGTTGTGTTGTGTCGTGTCGTGTGCGTGCGTGCAGGATACAATACAACTTTTGCAGAATATGGCTGCTCTGGACCGGGTTCGAATACTTCAGACCAAGGGCGGAACCAAAAACTCCACGCTATAGAATATTTACTTTTTGGTCTCTCGAAAAGGAAAATATTCCATGCGTACGTACCCACGCTCCCTGTACACTGGTACGCATGCATAGAAGCAAGGTTAATACGTATCTATGGGTCCATCGACAATCGTTGCATAAGTACGTCTTTTGGTTAGTTGAGAGTTGAGTGTGCATTAAAGAGAGAGAGAGAAGGAGGAAGGCGAGCACCGGTGTTCCGACAAAGCGCGTACGACTTTCATTGCATCTTTGCCATAATGAAGCCAGCAAGCCCCACTCCGCTCTCTCTAAATACATCAATCCTCGTCAGAAAATATATAATGAATATATATAGATCGAATTCGTAATTAAGCTCTCAACCAACCACATTAAAATCCCACATACTCATCTCTCTCAAGCAAGCTAGCTAACTAGCTAGTGGCAAATGTTGCTGTGATTGCATTGTTTCGTTTTCAAATCCTGTGGATTTTGATTAGCTAGGTCAAGTCGATCCAACCACCCGCATTAAATTCTAGTACTATAAGTAAGCCGAGTAGCTCTCCAGCCAATGTCAGCTTAATCACAAGTGACAGTAGAAATGGGGAGGTCGAGTGGGAAGCGTTTAGGAGCTATGGTGGTCGCGGTGGTGGCTATGGCCATGGTTATGGCCATTGTCGATAGTCGGAAGCTCGAGAAGGATGGCTTCCTCGGTGGTGGTGGAGGTTTCGGAGGAGGTGGCGGTGGCGGCCTTGGAGGAGGGCATGGCCATGGAGGTGGACTAGGAGGGGGCTTCGGTAAGGGTCACGGGGGTGGATTTGGTGGAGGAGGTGGTGCCGGTGGAGGCTTTGGAGGTGGACATGGTGGCGGTATTGGCGGAGGGATTGGCCATGGAGGTGGTATCGGCGGTGGATTTGGTGGAGGAAAAGGAGGCGGCGGAGGAGCTGGTGGAGGTGGTGGTGCTGGTGGTGGCTTTGGAGGAGGCCATGGAGGTGGAGCAGGAGGTGGCTTCGGAGGAGGCAATGGAGGTGGCAGTGGAGCTGGTGGTGGTGTTGGTGGAGGCGGTGGTGCTGGTGGAGGCTTCGGAGGTGGAAAAGGTGGTGGCGGTGGTGCCGGTGGAGGCTTTGGAGGTGGAAAAGGTGGTGGCGGCGGAGTTGGTGGGGGTCACGGTGGTGGCGGTGGTGCCGGTGGAGGCTTTGGAGGTGGAAAAGGCGGTGGCGGCGGAGTTGGTGGGGGTCACGGTGGAGGCGGCGGTGCAGGAGGTGGTATTGGAGGTGGACATGGTGGAGGTGTCGGTGCAGGAGGTGGCATTGGAGGTGGACATGGCGGAGGCATCGGTGGTGGTGCGGGTGGAGGTGGCGGTGTCGGAGGTGGACATGGAGGAGGCATAGGTGGCGGGACCGGTGGAGGAGGTGGACATGGCGGAGGCATCGGTGGTGGTGTAGGTGGAGGTGGCGGCATCGGAGGTGGGCATGGAGGAGGCATCGGTGGCGGTACCGGTGGAGGAGGTGGACATGGTGGAGGCATCGGTGGTGGTGCTGGTGGAGGTGGCGGTGTTGGAGGTGGACATGGAGGAGGCATCGGTGGTGGTGCGGGTGGAGGTGGCGGTGTCGGAGGTGGGCATGGAGGAGGCATCGGTGGCGGTGGCGGTGCCGGTGGAGGAGGTGGACATGGCGGAGGCATCGGTGGTGGTGCGGGTGGAGGTGGCGGTGTCGGAGGTGGACATGGCGGAGGCATCGGTGGTGGTTCCGGTGGAGGTGGCGGTGCCGGAGGTGGCATTGGAGGTGGACATGGCGGAGGTGGCGGTGCTGGAGGTGGCATCGGTGGTGGACATGGTGGCGGCACTGGTGGTGGTGTCGGTGGAGGAGGTGGTACTGGTGGCGGCTTTGGTGGTGGTGCTGGAGGAGGAGCAGGTGGTGGCTTTGGAGGTGGTAAAGGAGGAGGTGGAGGATTCGGAGGTGGTTCTGGTGGTGGAATTGGTGGAGGATTTGGTGGTGGTGCCGGTGGAGGCTTCGGTGGCGGATTTGGTGGCGGAGGTGGTGGTGGAGGAGGAGGAGGATTTGGAGGCTGGGGAGGTGGCCGGGTTTAAGACAGTTTAAAAAATAATAGTATTTCTATGATTTGTATGCTATATTAAGAGAAGTAATTTGTACTTAATGAGAAGAGAAGATGTTATATTATAATTCTATCATTTACCTACAAAATGTATTAGTTTTATAGTATTATGAATAATTGAGAAGTTATATTTATTTTAGTTGTGTACCTTGGAGCAATGGTTTGAAATTTACGAAATCTTCTAATTTAGACAGATAGTTGTGATAATATAACAATCACAACTCGAGGATTGTGCAATTTTGCTTATCGACATCCACCAATTGTCTAGCTAGCTCTTATAGTGCAACGGACAATATTCGATTAGGGGGTTTGTTTGGATTGCCAAAGTGGGTAGAAGTTCGAGACTATGAAATCGAAAATTTGTGTATGCATAGTGTACTCATTTCTTGTATACACATTTTGTTTTGACTTCTTGTATTTTGATGCTTTGAGAAAGTTAAGCTTGAAAGTGAGAAATTCATAATTTTGTTATTTGTATGTATGTTGATTTGAAGTTGGAACCTAAACTATAATTTTTTGTAGTTCTTATTGTTTGGATTGTAATGAAGTTAGTGGTGAAGTGATATGGTAACCATTTTTAAAATAATGAGGTTACCTCCAACAACCATGCTTTAAATACCATGGATTTTTGAAATTTAAGAATTCACATAAATAATTAAGAAAAAAATGTGTTTAAAATTAAACATTACAAAATTAGCATATTAGAAATGATCAAATTGTACACACAAATAAGTAAAAAAAAAAAAAAAACTATGGGAATTGTACTTGATCCTTTCTTAATCCAAGTCAATTCTATTCGAATTGAAATTTGATCATAGGTTAAAAGAATTTACATGCTATGCAAAGAATTGATTTGGATCGAAAAATGGATGAACAAGGGTTGCATCTCACTGGTCATGATATAGAATTAACAGAGCTGGATCTCACTAGTCACGACAAGATCTTATGAGAAACGACGAGATTGGAGACGATCTAGTCGTTGGGGATGACCGAAATAGCGACAAGGTGGTTTTGGAATCTCTGACGAACTACGGGGAGGTCACGAACTCGTCGGCGGATGTCCGATTGTGTGAAGCCTATATCGAGCACCCACTAGACATTAATGCTACGATTTGTCGTTGCGAAATTGTGTTAGGGCCTGTGGCGAAGAAATTTTGCCTAGGAATGACGACATTGACAGAAAGATCGACGGGGCTGCCAGGGTTGGACGCACGACGAAAGCAATCGACAGTGGCTTACTGCTTCCGTCGATCTCGGTCCGGTCGTTCGACGACTGAGTGCACAAAAATTATAGCAGCTTTACTAGAGGGTGAGGTGCCTGAGGTCAGTGAAGAGAGGCGGTGATCGACGGAGTGAAAAGAGTAGTGGAGATTGATCTCGACCGAGAACCTAATTATAAATGGGTGAAGACTAGGGGTGTAAAATGGACAAAGTAGTCCGTTGTCCGTACGTGTCCGGCTCGATAAATGGTTCGACCGTGGGCCGTCCGATTGATTAACGAACAAAACTTGGACATATTTTTTGGTCCGTTTAAAAATTGGACCGGACACGGTCATACCCATGTCCGGTCCGAATTTGTCCGCGGACCGTCCGATAGTGGAAACTCATTTTGGTTTTGCATCAATTATATCATATCATTTTGGTTTTGCATGAATTTTTTGTTGTCCGGTCTCGATTTTCATTAACCTTTTACCGTTGTTAGTTGTATTCTATAACCTTCCATTATATTTTCTTTCAACTTGAATTTTTTTACCAACTATCAAGGAATCTTGATAAAAATAATAGCTTTTGGTAATATATTTAATTTGTCCGCGGACCGTCCGATTGAATTAAAGAACAGTGGTTGTCCGTGTCCGTCCGGCCCGAATTCGAACAGTGGACTGTCCATGTCCGTCCGTCCGAACTCATTTTTATTTTCGAACCGAATACGGACAGTCCACTGTCCGTGTCCGTCCGACCCGTTTACACCCCTAGTGAAGACATGAAAGATATTTCAATTTCCGACTGGTCTCTGATTAAATAGAATGTACAATTAAAAACTTACTAAATAATTTAATTTTGCATAATCAAACACTCATTTTCATATCTTTTTTATTTTGAATAATTGTTTGATTCTTCTCTCCAAATATATTCTAGGTTTAATTGTAACTTGATACCCTCAACTATCACCGTTTTCCAATTTAATATCCTAAACATATTTTTATAATTTGATACCCTGTAACTTTTTTTCTGCGAAAATACCCATCTATCTCTCTCTTCCCCACCCCTTCCACCATTACTGCCCCCTCACCCCCTCCTTCGGCCAACACCCCCTTCCTTCCGCCGTCGCCCCTCCCCCAGTCACTCCCACCCGTGCGCCTCCCTCCTACCGCCACTCCTCCAATCTGGTCCCTCCCACGGCCGCCTCTACCCTCCTCTCGTCGTCCCTCCCCCCTCCCCCCGTCCCGCCGTCTCCACCCGCACCCCCTCCCACCGTCCGTCTTTATGAGGATGGGAGGAGGCATCGATCGCCGGAGAGGGAGGGGGGTGGGCATCACCGGAGAGAGAGAGAGAGAGAGAGAGAGAGAGAGAGAGAGAGGAGGGGGAAGAGAGAGAGAGAGAGAGAGAGGGGGGGGAGGGGGGGCAGGGGTATTTCTGATTTTTTTTATTTATTTTAGGGTATGTATTTGAAAAACGGTGATAGTTGAGGGTATTAAGTTGTTGAATAAAAAAAATTTAGAGTATCAAGTTGAAAAACGATAACAGTTGAGGGTATCAAATTGCAATTAAGTCTATATTTTTATTCAAATCTGGGTCTCAATTACTATATTCCTATATTGGTTGAAAAAGAATTTTGATTCCTTCTAGAAACATGGGAAGAATTTTGAATTTCTTCTAGAAACAAGAAAGCTACCTAGGAATTTCAAAAATTGGCGGAAAAAATTGGTTATGAGTTGATTTGGAAATTCAAATTCAAATTCAAATTCAAGTTAATTTGATAATTTCTAGTTCTCATTAATTAAAAGTGGACTATAACTAGTTCTTTCTAGAAGTAATTAGTTACTAACTAGCTCAATTCGGCTAAGGTAATTACTAACTAAGGTTAAAAATTAATTAGGTATCCGATTATTTTGGGTAGAAGTTGGATTCATAATTTAGAAACCTCAACAAAAAGCTACGATAAATTGAAAGTATGGAGGCAAATATGCGCATGGATGCTTCTAACAATTCCTACAATTTGCTCCCTTCTTGTTTTTATCTTTTCAACCAGCTCAATTGCCTGCCTACTCGACCAATTTTTCTATTTTTGCAATTTTGACATTTTGTATCTTGTTATTGTTATCTTATACTAAATAAATTATAAATGTAACTGAGATCTCCTTGAACTCGTCCTTTCTTTTAAAAGTATTATTTGGGCCATAAAAATTCAACTAAATTGAAGAATAGATCCACACAAGGATCCCAAAATCTTAGAAAAACTAGGCACATGATACATGAGCGACATATACATAAATGCCAAGCACTCAATCCCCAACTGCCCTACCATAGGTGTTATCACTCTACTCAACATTAGCATAGGCAAATTGATGATGGGTCCAATCAGTGATAAATTCCCACTCTCATATATCAATCTTCAGCTTCTTGTAGGGAACATGTTATATTAAATACCAAGGATTGGTCCACATGAAAAGAAAGGCAAACACATGATAATTTATGGTCGGATGCTAACTGCCATGTTAGCTAGCGCTCTCTCTCTCTCTCTCTCTCTCTCTCTCTCTCCATTCAAAGCTTTCATGGACACTCCATTTGGACACGAGAGCTCGCCCAGCTAGCACCGCATGCTTTCAGTAGTAGGCTGGCAGCCATTGCTTGCCATCGATGAAGTCTATGCTCAAGAACGGGGCTACTGATTCTTCCCTGAGCTGCTGCGCCCAGGAAACTCGTCGGGCCGGATCGGCAC
Source organism: Iris pallida (assembly GCA_029216955.1). Classification (NCBI taxonomy): domain Eukaryota; kingdom Viridiplantae; phylum Streptophyta; class Magnoliopsida; order Asparagales; family Iridaceae; genus Iris; species Iris pallida. Next base: position 9,649,482 of record JANAVB010033817.1, on the reverse strand, counting down.
CCGGTCCGTGGGTCTGGAATTCTCCGTAGAGCAAGTGGCTGCAGGAGTTGTAGACAATGCAGAGATCACTATCAGAAGAGTAAAGAAAGGAGTTTTTGTGAAGTCATGGCCCATGGGAGTGCAAACAATGCGAAAGAAAGAGAAATATATAATTCTTAATTACATATCTGAATGTTTTGGTAATTGGACTCATTTTAAACAATCTAAATAGTGGAAATATGCTAACTAATTAAGCAGGTCAGGGGGATAGGCCACGTCAATCGATTTAAGCAATGGACCAGGCTTGATGAATGGGGCAATAGATTGCACAATAAGTGATTCGGGAATTGATGAATGGGGATGTCGTAATGGACCACATAGGGATAAGTGGTTTAGGGCTTGATGAATGGTCCGCCAATGGCAGAACCAGAAATTCTAGCTCGGGTGAGCTAGAGTGAACTAGGAGGGTAGGCTACGTGTGGGCCGACTCATAATATATATAATTTTTTTTTGGTGGGCTAAAGCCCACTCCAGTCCCAATATAGTTCCTCCCCTGGGTAATGCTGCGACGGACCACATTGGGATAACTGGAGCATGGTTGGATGCCTACATTCATCTTTTATGATTACGAATACAAACCTAGCCTAGAAGGTGTTCGAGCCTAGAAGGTGTTTTTTTTGGCACTAAATTTTGAGCATTTTGAAGTGCTCAAACAAATGCAAAACCAACTTAAAGTGTTATTTTTTTACATTTTAAAGTGCTCATCACTATATAATGATATCTTTTATACGTGGCTAATAGTAAACTCAAATCTTAGGCTTACAATTTACCATTTAGCTTGTAAGTACAAAAAAAGACCATTGTAATCTTAAATCTTTTAAACTATTATAAATTACTTCCAGACAATCATAATCCCTTCTACTTCCAATTTTTCAAATAAAACTAGTTCCAAAATTTTCATATTATCAAATAATTTTCGGTGTCCAAACTATTTGTTGTGCAAATTTTTTCTCATTATCAAATATTTTTCGGTGTCCAAACTATTAAATAGTTTTCAATTATAAAACAATTTTTATTTTATTGTTATTTGAAGGTGAACTAGAGGATGGAAAAATTTTATGTTTTGTTGATAAAAGCATTTGAGGGTGAACTTATATTTTTTTTTCCGTTTGTACTAGTAAATGTTGGTTTAAAATGGTATTGTAGTAATTGAGAGCAAAATAGTTAATTCATATATTTATAATATACTTTAGTATAATGAAAAAATAAACAATAATAATATATATTTATGAAAAATAAACAACATTTTGCATTTTAAAATACTAACACTATATAGTGCTCAACACTTAAAAGTGACACTATATATAAGTTATGAAAAAAATAAACACACCCTTCTTTTGTAATCATGACAAGTATCTTTAATTATCCTTTAAGGTGTGAAACTTTTTTTTTGTCAAATAATGATAACCTAGAAAGAACACTCCAAAATATATTATGACACTATTAAGGTTTTCATCAAACATAGTTATGTGCTTCTCTTTTTTTGCGTTATTTAGTAATAGGGTCTCACATATATATGGATATTAGGGTTTGGGTCTCAAACATGACCAACGTTAGAATTTGGGTCTCGAAGTCACTGTTCACTTAAGCTAATGAAGGATTTCGAGATCCAAACTCTAATATTGATCATTTTCGAGGCCAAAACTCTAATTTCTATATATATAACCCTATTATTAAATATCCCCTCTTTTTCTACCCTTTAGTTGTAAAGTAAGAAGCTAGTGCAAACCAATTATTTGTTTTGTTTTGCTTTTTAAGATAATGTTAGTCATTAGTGACCGTCCTTGTCTTTGTCCTATAAGATTAGAACCTAGATCTTTCAAAATTATAACTATTCAGACTGGGATTCGAACCTTCCCTTTTTTATAGGAATATTTAGATTTTGGGTCTCAAATAAGTTTTGAAATTAGTATTACTAGTATTACTATGAGATGATCCCCTTGCTTCTACTCCAAAATATATAATAACACTATTACCTTCGTCAAACATAATTATGCCTCTCTTTCTTCTACCCAAGTTAAGCATTTGTTTTGTTTTTTGATTTTCTAGATACTATCAATCATTAGTGACCGTCCTTGTCCTGTACGACTAAAGCATATAGACTGTCCAATTTTATTATTATCCCCGTTCATTCCTTTTTTTTTTTTTTTTTTTTTTAAAAGTGTTACTACTAGACGATCCCCTTGGTTTATGCATATGAAGCATTTGTGAAGGTTAAACTTACTCGGTGGTGCCGTCGTAGCTCCAGTTAGACCAGCCCCGGGAAGTGATGGTCTTGGAGAGGTAGGTCTTGGCGAAGATGACCCGGGAATGTGCTCCCTTGGCTCGTCCCAAGTAGACGTCGCCGATGCCATATACTTTGCCTCCCAGGAACACGTAGCCGCTGGGATCCTCGGGGGACTGCCGATTCTGAGCTGTGATCGAGCCCAGTATCGTCGTCCGCCTGTCCGCGAGCACGAAGATCTCGCAACTCTGCACCGGAGGAGGAGAAACTGATCATACTGAGTTAAACACAAATATATTGAGTTTTCGAAGATTAATTTCCATCAATTTGCAAAGTCAAATGAATTATTCTACGCATTGAAAGATATATATATTGCTAATCATAGAAGAATCATCTGTTGCAGATAGAGAGCCAAGAACACAAGTACATATATTTGTAGAAGTTTGGGAGGATTGATGTACTAAGTATTTCAAATTTTTGAAAATTTACAGTAAAAATTCGGAATTATTTAGTTTTAAGGTCTCGTATAATATCGAAAATTTGACATTTAGGTCTCCATGTTGTTTGGGTCTTGTCATAACCATTGATTTGACTGGCCGTCCATAATGTAGATATAAACGTAAAATTTGAATATTATACTAGACCCTACAACTAAATGAAAATATGTAAGAATTGTGTGATTTGGGTAATTTGGTTTTATTATGACATATCGAGAATGAGACTTGTGACATCGTTGTTTGCTTTTATCCTGATCTCAATAGCGACACAATCCTCCTGGTGGCAGTTTCGATGTGGACGACTTCATGGACATCATGTACCTTCAGATGTCTCTCATTCCAGTTACATTGTTGAATGCTTACAACTCAAAAGTCCTAGCGAATTGTGTGGGTGCTGAGATTATGATAGAAAGAGACAACAATATCAGTTGTCTCATTCTCAATTGGTGATGAAAAAAACTAAATAATCAAAATCACGCACCCCTCATATATTTTTATTTAGCTCTCATTATTTGGCGGTCAATCCAAATTAACTATTAGACGGGACCAAAATTCTCTTCTGGATAACATGAAGACCCAAAATTAAAATTTCAATACGAGAGACCCTAAAGCTAAACTATATATCCTCCAAAATCCTAGAAATTTTTAGAAGTTGGAAAATTCATGGTCCTCTCAAGTCCTACTTTAATTCCGTCCCTGCTGTGTAAATGAGTCAGATTATATATATGTATACTTGCCTGAAAGATGGATTGGCCTCGGCCGAAAATGAAGTCGATGCTGCCTTGGATGTAACAGCTCTCGTAGTAATGCCTGCCCTTGTAGTCGAAGAGAGTGTTGTGGGGGCTGTAGAAGGCGCAGTGGTAAAACGAGGCCTTGTCTCCCGCGACCATCGCCGCCACCGCCTGGTCGGAGGCAGTGTCCACCGCCGAGAGCTGAGCATCGTTCTGATATATATCGATCACGCATACGTACGTATACATACATGTTTGTTATATGCCGATGAATATGCAGAGCTAGGGAAATGTTAGATAGGGCGGGACGGGGCGGACCTTGAAGCTGATGCCGAACGCGATGAAGTTGTCAGCACGGACGGTGAACGTAGCGGACTCGGTGTTGCTGTCGGAGCCGTCGTTCCAGACGATGGCTGTCCTCCCCTTGCCGTTTCCTCTCAGGAATATGTATGGTTTGTTCTTTGGCACCACCACCTTCTCCCTGTTTAGATGACCACACGGATAACGGATATGACATGAAAAAGTAAGATTAACGCAGAGATACAGACTCGACATTTATTTTAGTGTGTCCTAATATATTTTAGAACATTCAGATTGTGTCTAATAGATGTCCGATTCGTGTCGTGTCCAATCGATGTCCCCATAATTTTAGCGTGTTCATGCTTCCTATATCTCATCTCATATTTAGGATTCTAAAGTACAAGATTCATTTAAAAGCTAAGATACATAAACACAGATAGCACGGGTCAGATACATGACAACACAAACAACACTTTTTCGATGTGTTCTGGAGTTTCTGTGTCGTATTCGACACGTGTCAGACACGAAGCACAACATGGATTGTGACATCGAAGTTTGAGCTTCCCTCTTGAAACTAGTCGATTTGCGGCCTACGTTTCTAGCAAACCTAATGCCGATAGTTTGGCCTCTACTCTTGATTAATTTTCATATCCAGAGGCGGATCCAGAAACTGAAACTGAGTGGACTAATGAGAATTCAGGTGGGTTAGGATGGACTAAACTATATAAAAAAATCAAAAAAAAATATATATATAAGAAAAAAATGGGTGGGACCCCAACTATAACGTGGATCCGCTCCTGTCCATACCTATAAACGCCCGCCCGAAGATGGACGATGATCCACCCAGAGTTCCCCTCGGGGACTGCATCGATGGCGGCCTGGACCGACTTGACTTCTTCCTTCGGTCCGACGATGATGGTGTGGTTGGTAGTGACTTTCGAGGTCAGAAGCGGAGCGTCGATGAGGTCCTTCTTGCCACGCCAATGCCCATGCCCGGCAGAGAAACCTAACGAAGAAAAGGCGACGAGGAGGAGGAAGAGGAGGAACATAAGAGATGGTGGTGGTGGTGGTGGTGATGATATTGTCATATTTTGAAGGGGTTTTGGCATTAGGGAAGAGAGGGAGGTTCAAGTAATAAAGGAAAATTCTTTGTACCCAGTTATTGCCGGTTTATAATTTCCATTCACTGCAAGGGCTCGGAGGGAATGGCGGGAATGAGTTTAAAGGGGACAAAAGTAGCCGTTCCTTTTCTTATTTAGGTTGGTTGGTGCGCATTGGTTTGGGTGCAAATTATTCCCAAAGGGAACAAAATAGGCAATTTGTTGGAGTCTGGTTCCAATTTTGAAATCCTCGTTTGTTGGTAAAATATTTGTTTGGGAGTTAGAAAATCACTAGGGAATCTCATAGTCCTATTCTTGTAAAGAAAATGATGAATGAACAAATTCTTATTCAATTAATTTGTTCTATTAGTTATTACTGACTAAATTAATTTGATTGTACTCAAGATTGCTGATTCAAGTGAAATTCATTGAATTATATTATTGCCAATCAAAATACACCAATTAAATATACTAGTCCATCATGAGTTGTCAACATTTAGAATTCAAAATTGAATAGAGAATCATCAAGTGGTAATTTCAAATCCATATTTGGTTACCACAACATAAATTCACTAATACATTCTAATTAGAAATCCTTCCCTGTTTGTTGTTTGGCATGAGTTGTTGTTAATGGAATTACCTTTTAATTCTGAGAGGTAATTGAAATTATCACAAGAAATCAATTAGTCTAACTTTTTTTATTTATTTCATACACTGATAGCTTCGGATGACTGTCACGTGTCATAATCAACTTACAACAACAATCTTAGTTTTATCATAGACAATACAACGATAATTTGTTTCGTTTTTACATTTTTTATACAAGTAGGAAAATGAGAATTCTAGAAAAATTTATAACAAAAACAGAAAACTTTTATTTATAACATAATCGGATTTCATGTTTAGATCTTTTTTAACATTCGGCTCTCTTGAGGGTCGGTACATGTTGTTACAACATTGACAAAATTGAATTCTTGATAAAGCTACAATCATTAAATTCATGTTGACCAAATATCGTGATTCGACAAAATCCATCTAATTCCACTTCAAATTAAGGCACTAATTGCTAGCGCCTGGAATTTCGAACTATAATGTTGCACTTACAACTTACCAAGAATTGGCAAAAAATCATTCATAATTCATGCAATTAAGGAAATCTCAATCTTCAATTTTCCTATCTAGAATACACAATCCAATTAATTGGTAACTGTAATGTCTCACTCCGTACGGTGCATTATGCTGAGTCGTTGACTCGAAGAGTTGCATTGACCCAAATTATGTTTTGATGCGAATCGATGCAAAGAGTTACGTTGACCCGAGAAATGCATCGAGTAAGTTCCATGCAAGTGTTAAGTTGGCCCGAGAGAAAACATTGAATCGGTTCGAAGAACCAATAAATCGAATCGACGCAAGGCATTGGTCTAATTCGGACAAGTATTGATTTTAGTTGGCTTCATGTGCAGGCTATACGTTTACGCTGAAATATAAGAGGTCGATATTTTGCCTTATTTGCAATGATGTCCGCAAAACCAAATCACCACCTCGCAACGGACTGAGATATAAGCACGCTAAGCCAATTTGGTCGGATAATTCAATGAAGCACGAAGTGCTCGAATGGCTAAGTCAAAAGAGTTGGCCGCACAACAAAGTTATGAAATCGAACCGCATCGACTCGACGAAACGACAAGGTGTATCTGCTTAAGGTGGGAGGACTTTGATTCTTCTTTTCTACTCCTTCATGCTTAAGTAAAATATATCGTTGTATGCTAAGTTAACCTATCGAGACCACGGACGTGGCTCAATCGAGAGATGAACATAGTGCGTATCGAACACTAGATAGAACAATTAAAATGAAACGTACATCAAATGTACGGGTCGCTATTAAATATTGAATATCGCAAAGGTGAGTGCATCGGTACGCAAGCCATAAGAACATGGGTTAACAGTATCGACGAGTGCCTCAGCGCACAAGTCATTCGTGCCTTCGCGCACGAGTTAGAAGGCTAGCACATTAGACCATTGAGGCGAGTGCCCTAGTGCATGAGCCATGAACATTGAACACTAAGGCATAGAAAATAAAAATATGGTATCGAGGCGTGCATCGCATGCACGACTCAATTTATTGAGAACAATTGTGTCAAACCATGTGTACATGCACAAAAATTATAAAAGATGGTTTCGTTGCAAAGAGAACAGTTGTGGCATGAATGTGACAAAACTGTCGAATGTGGTACGATGCCTTGAAAATGTTCGGGACCTTCGAGTCGTTCGTTTGACGAACATTGAGTTGAGGCATGGTGCCACTGAACATTGAAAGGAAGAAATGAAATCGTACAGGGAATGCAAGAACACAGAAAGAGTGAGAACATTGAAAGAAAGAGAATTATATGATGACATAAAGTCTGAGTTTTGCAGTCAAGACTATGTTTGGTTGTATGGATTTGACGTTCGTTGCATAGTCGAATGGACTTAAGAGATATTGTCCGTGTACGGGTGGGATATGATTTCCTCGAACGTGTTATTGGCCCGGGGCACTGGGACCGTTCGGCCTAGGAGAGATGTTAATCTTTGTGGGCGCACATTCGTAAGACGACTAGCGACCGATTATCAATGTGAAAAGCCGCAAATGATGGTATGCAGATGGTATGTCTCCAGTTATTGGGGCAACAATCCAATATTGGTGGCGTCGGGCTACCCAACTTGAGGAAAGAAAAGAAAAGAGATCACAAGTTAGTCCATTCTGGCATGGATAGCCAACGACCTTCATATAGTTAAAAAACGGTGGACCGAAAGTGCAGGAACACATAGATCCTGCACAGAGCACTTATAACATAACAGAGAAAGAATGAGGCGTATTCACCTTGCGTCGGTGCAAGGACGAGTGCATCGATGTTGTTAAGAAGTCACGAAACAACACGATATTGCTATTGGTTGCCTGCCTGTTTATGCGAATCAAATAGCATGCATGCTTGCCATTGTAATGTCCCACTCCATACAGTACATTATGCTGCGTCGTTAACTCGAAGAGTTGCATTGACCCGATTAAGTATTGATACGAATCGATATGAGAGTATGTTGACCTAAGAAATGTATCGAGTCTGATCGATGCAGATGTTAAGTTGGTCCGAGAGAAAGCATTGAGTCGGTTCGAAGATTCTAAGAAATCAAACGCAAGGCATTAGTCTGATTCGGACAAGTATTGACTTTAGTTGGTTTCGTGTGCAGGCTATACGTTTACGCTGAAATATAAGCGGTTGATATTTTGCCTTATTTACAACGGGGTCCGTAAAACCAAATCGTCACCTCGCAACGGATTGAGGCATAGGTTCGGTAAGCCAAATCGGTCATATAATTTAATGAAGCACAAAGTGCTCAAATGGCTAAGTTAGAAGAGTTGGCCGCTCAATAAGTTATGAAATCGAGCCGCATCAGCTCGACAAAATGACAAGGTGTATCGGCTTAAGGTGGGGGGTCTTTGACTCTTCTTTTCTACTCCTTCATGCCTAAGTAAAATATATCGTTGTATGTAAAGTTAACCTATCGAGACCACAGGCATGGCTCAATCGAGAGATGAACATAGTACGTGTCAAACACTAGATAGAACAATTGAAATAAAAACGTATATCAAATGTACGAGTCATAATTGAACATTGAATTCGCAAAGGCGGGTGCCTCGGTGTGCAAGCCATAAGAACATTGGGATAGCTGTATCGACGAGTGCCTCAGCACACAAGTCATTCGTGCCCCCTACACGAGTTAGTATGCTAGAACATTGAAAGGCTATATCGGTACGAGTGCCTCGGTGCACGAGCTATAGAACATTGAATACCCTATCGAGGCGTGTCTTAGTAGTCGAGTCGAAAGGAAGGAACATAAGTCTAACACATTGAACACTAAGACGTAGAACATGGAAACACTGAATCGAGATGTGCATCAAATGCACGACACAATTGAATATCGAATAAATATATCAAAGCTTGCGTACATGTACAAGACGTATGAAAGATGGCTTCGTTGTGAAAAAGAGAACAGTTATGGCACGAATGTGGCAGAATTGTCGAATGTGGCATGGTGCCTTCGAAATATTTATGGCCCTTGTGGCGTTCATTGATGAACATTGAGTTGAGACATTGTGCCAACGGAAATAGAGATAGACGAATTGCTTGGTTGTATAACTTTGACGCGTTGTATGGTCACGGACAACTTGTGCACAAGTTTTTATCCCTCGAACATGGTAGACGGTTGTCGGAACCCGTTCGATCTAGAAAGGAAATTTGAGATAGATATTATATGGGATATTTTAATCTGTTAGGCTTGCGACCTACCATTGAAATATAGCATCACAAATATCGGTATTATTTGGAAGGAGTACTTCAAGGTGTGGAATTAGCACCCCTGGCTGAAGTAGTTACCGTTCGTACCTTGATGTCCATTTTTGTTGTTAAAGCCAGTGACCTTCATATAGTTAAGGAACGACAGATTGAAAGTGCAGGAACACGGAGATCCTGCATGGAACACTTATAACATGACTGGGAAGGAATGAGATGCATTCACCTTGTGTCGGTACAAAGGCGAGTGCATCAGCGTTTGGTAAGAAGTCAAGAAACAACACGAGATTGATATTGGGTGCCTGCTTGCTTATGCGAATCAAAATAACATGCTTGCCATAATAATTTGCTTTACTACTTTCAAATATGCCATGAAACTGATCCTAAGGAGAACATAGAAAGATAACTAAATTGTATGTTGTATGAATCAATACATTACTAAATGTCAGTTTAGTTAAGTAGGACGTCTGATCAGTACAACGAGAACGAAAGTACTAATCCTCCACTAGTTTCTAGCAGGTTCAGGGAATGGTCTGCTCGTGGTGGAGTTTCGCTTGATCGCACTGAGGCATGGAATGCCGTAGCGTTTTGAAGCGTGCGATCGCATTGACGCTCGGACTTGCAACATGATTGATGCAGTCGAGATGTAGAAGGTATGATGTATGGAACGGTGAAATCCTTTGTGGGCAAGAGAGAACTTGAGTGTTGTAGCCTATCTGATAAATTTAATTGGGATACTGAAAGCCCTTGTAACCTCAGTTCATTTATTGAATAAAAAAGAATTATTTTGTATACTCTGTTTTCTTCAGTTTCTAATATCAAATCAAAGATAACCATTTGAGAACTTATCATCTTGTCTTGTACGAGTGCAACTCCAGACTCGTACGGCATTACGCCCCAGCGAGGACGATGATTCGGATAAACCGATACAAGGATGAACGATTTTTTGGGTCGAAACGTGACAGCCATGATAATATGTTTTTTTTTTCCTTTCGAATATACTACATGATTCAATACACTACTTAATGTCGGTTTTAGTAAAATAGGTCTTTGATCAGTATAGCGAGGATAAAAGTACTAATCTCCTACTAGTTTGCTAGCAGGTTCAAGGAATGATCTGCTCGCGGCGGAACTTCGCTTAAATGTACTGAGGTGTGGAATACCACAGCGTATTGAGACATGCGACCGCATTGACGCTCGAACTTGCAATAAGATGATGCAGCCAAGATATAGAAGACATGATGTATGGAACGGTGAAATCTTTTGTGGACAAGAGAGAACCTGAGTGTTGTAGCCAATATGACAAATTTAGTTGGGCTATTAAAAGTCTTTGTAATCTCAGTTCAATTATCAATAAAGAGAATTGTTTCGTATACTCTGTTTCTTCCGCTGCTACTATCAAATCAAAGATAAACATTTGAGAACTTGTCATCTTGTCATGTACGAGTGCAACTCCAAACTCGTACGACATCACGCCCCAGCGAGAACGAGCGATTCGGATAAATCGATGTGAGGACGAGCGATTTTCCTGACCGGGATGTGACAGTAACCTCCGAAAGCCGACATGTATCACCACAATAAATGTGGATGGAGCTATATCCTCTTCATCTATTGTAGCAGTTGCAGTGATCAGAGACTCAAAGGGCAATTTTTTAGCTGCTCTATCATGGTACTCATCTACCTTCCTTAGGTTCGACTCTAGCATGGAAGCAAAATACATGCAATTCGCGAAAGGATTTTACTTACTAACCAGTTACAACCAAAGATGGTTATCATTGAAGGTGACTCATTATCTGGTATCAGGATCTTCAAAGACGAAACATAACTCATTCCTTGGAAACTAAAAGACCTCAGAGCGATTTAGCTACTTGACCTCTAATCCATCTCTCCTTTGCAAAGAGAACCGGAAACATGGTTCACACAATATATCAGAGTTCTCTATTAAAAACAATGTATGGTCAAACTTCTTCTCACCAACTGCACGTATCATCGAGCAATAACATGTTGAAACAGTCTCCTCAGTTGACAATGTAACCGTAGCTTTATCACTTAATCAACAAAATATCTTGCCCTCTAAAAATGTCCTTCAATTTTCCTATCAATTTCGTTATACAAATTTCAAGAACAAGAACCTATTTTCATTTAAATGACTAAAATAAGTGACTGCATTCGAGCTGGGTTCTCATATCTTAAGCGATCTAGTTTTCGATTAAGTTACTACTCGTTATATGTTGGTAAGATGCTTCTCTTCGCCACTATAAGTATAGGGAAAAAATGTTGGAGTTTTGCTTGCTTACGAAGTTTAGTCTCACATTGAAAAAAAAAATTAATGGAAAGAATCCCAATGAATCAGGAAACTGATTCAGTCCATTATTGTCTATTGATTGTATATTTGATTATTCTTAATATTAGGCCAAAGATCCCACCAAATTAGGAAACGGATTTGGCCAATTACTTCACTTGGCTGCATACTTGATAGTAGGCAAAACATGTGGATATGAATGTCATGCAATTATTTTCTTCATTATATTGTTTCTCTTTATGGTATCAGAGCCTTTGATCTGAGGCATAACGTGAAACAAACACTACATTCAAAACATCCATGGCAGGTGAAGATGATTAGAGGGTCGTTCAACATCAAGAGAAGGGATCGACCTCAGTGAAGACTTCAAAACCATGGGAAAACTCCAACCACCCATTATATCTCCACCATTCAGATTAACCTGGCGCAGTCCTGGTGTCGCAACCTTTGGTGGAAGACAACTACACAACATGGATCCAATCCATGAGCATGGCTTTAATGATCAAGAAAAAAAAGGGATTCGTTGATGGATCTATCAAGAGGCCAACTCATGGGGTTCAAGAACAGCACCAATGGGATCGCTACGATACATTGGTTAAGATATGGTTGCTGGGATCCATGTCAAAAAAGATCTCAGGCAGTGTTATTCATTACAAAGATGCAAGAGGTATGTGGCTTGAGTTACAATATAGATTTTCTCATACTAATACTGTCCAATTATTCCATATAGAAAATGAAATTCATGATTGTGAACAAGGGAATAGCTCCGTGACATCTTTCTTTACCAAACTAAAGAGCCTTTGGGATGAGATAGATGCACTATGTGAGATTCTCCCTTGCAGCTGTGAGACAGCCAAGGAGATTAATGCCTACATGCAGATTCAGAAGACAATGAAGTTTCTGATGGGTCTCAATAAAAATTATGCTACGGTTCGGAGCAATCTTGTAGGAATGGACCCTCTTCCATCTGTGAACAAGGCATACTCAATGGCACTACGCCATGAGAAGCAGACAGAGGTGTAAAGAGGAAAAGTATTGGCCCAAACAGAAGCAACTGTCATTGCCCTGAAGAAAGATAGTCGTGATTTTTAGTTTGGAGGAGGAGAAGCCAAGTGTGAAAAGGGTAAAAGGAACAATCATATCACAAAGAATTGCAAAGCGCATCTCAAGTGTATGTTCTGTAAATGGACGGGTCATACATACGAGTAATGTCGAAAGAGAAAAAATGATGAAGAGAAAGCTGCTATGGAGGGAGGAGAAGTACGTTCAAAGGAAAACCATGCAGCCTCCACAAATGATAAAAGAGAACATGTGACCAATTTTTCGTTTTCACAAGAAGAGTGCCAACAGCTCATGAGCCTATTAAACACGAACAAAATTGTTGTAGCTAACCAAGTTGGAAATATTACAAACTATGAGGAACACTTAGGTAAAGCGTTCTCTCTTTCTCAAAATGACAAAGAAATCATATGGATATTGGATAGCAGTGCTAGTGACCATATAGTTTGCAATTCTTCTTTCCTCACCTCATTAAAATGAATTAGCAACCGTTTGGTTAAATTGCCGGATGGTACCTCGGCTCAGGTCACTCATATTGGAAAAGTAGTTTTCTCTCCCAAATTCATTCTTCATAATGTTTTGTGTGTCCCATTCTTCTATCTTAACTTGAATTCCATCAGTAGACTAGCATTTGATTCATTTTACATTACCATCTTTCTTAGACAAGTTTGTGTCATATAGGACCTACGATCGGGGAAGATAATTGGGATAGGAACTGAGAGGGAAGGACTCTACTGCCTTGATCAAGCACAGAAAGGGCCATGCAATTCTGTTCACACCCAAACATCGATCCTCTGGCATCAAAGGCTAGGTCATCCTTCAAGCAAAGTGTCTTTGTTATTTCCCTTTTCTGCAAATAAAGCTTGTGACACAAGCAAATGCTCTATTTGCCCTTTGGCGAACAAACTAGAATGCCATTTCCCTTAAGTACTACTTCCAGTAAAACTTGTTTTGAATTAATACATGTTGACATTTGGGGTGGCTATCATGTTCCTTCTCTTTCTGGTGCACAATATTTTCTCACAATAGTTAAAGATTACACTAGGAGAACTTGGGTATATTTGATGAAACACAAATCAGAAATACGAAACCTCCTTGTCCATTTCATTAATCTAAGTGAGAATCAATTTGAAAAAGGATCAAAGTTGTGCATAGTGACAATGGTCCCAAGTTTAATCTTGAACCTTTTTATGCATCAAAAGGGATAATTCATCAAACTAGTTGCGTCAACACACCACAACAGAATGGAGTTGTTGAACGCAAACATAGACATCTGCTTAATGTTGCCCGAGCCATTCTTTTTCAAGCTCACTTACCTAAACGTTTTTGGGGGGATGCCATACTCACTTCATCTTACATCATAAATAGGACACCAACACCACTTCTTAAAGGCATGACACCCTTCGAAAAATTGTTTAATAAGGTACCAAACTACTCTCATTTACGAGTATTTAGATGTCTATGTTTTGCGTCAACTCATCCTACCAAGCCAACTAAGTTTGATCCGCGTTCAACTAAGTGTATTTTCTTCGGTTATCCTCACGGCCAAAAAGGTTACAAAGTTTATGACCTAGCACAACACAAAGTTTTTGTGTCAAGAGATGTTTCATTTTTGATGATACCTTTCCATTCCAATCCAGCAAAGATTCGACTTATGTATCTCACATGCCCATCTTTCAAACACAACCATCTTATTTTGACTTTGAACCTACAAATCAATATGTCCCTAATCCTGGAGTTTTAATTTATGATAACACTCTAGGGGCACACCTTCAACTGAAAGTTTTTCATCTAACTCTAGTGATAATCTTTCTATATCCATAGAACCAACTGCTCTATTACCTTCAAAACAGCTTACACCGCCACCATCATCACCACCTCGTCGGTCCTCCGGGCCTACCAAAACTCTAACATTTTTTTGCAGGACTTTCACATTAGGGTAGCCCTCCCCTCATGACCTGCACCATCATCTCCATCGAACGAAGTCATCTCCTTAGGTACTGATCATTCCCTTTCTCATGTATTGTCTTATGATAGACTTTCTTCTAATCATAGAGCCTTCACCACTAAAATCACTATCCATAGAGAACCTACATCTTTTTCACAGGCAATGCAAAGTCCACTGTGGAGAGAGGCTATGCACAAAGAAATACAAGCCCTCCAAGCTAACATTACTTGGACCTTAATGCCTCTACCATCCCATACACGACCCATTGGGTGCAAATTGGTTTACAAGATCAAACTCAATCCAGATGGGACAGTTGAACGATACAATCACGATTGGTTGCTCAGGGATACAGCCAAGTTGAAGGGGTTGATTATCGTGAAAGATTTCTCCTGTGGCAAAATTGACAACGATGAGAGTGCTTCTCAGTCTAGCAGCTATGCAAGGTTGGCATCTACATCAATTAAATGTAAACAATGCATTTCTTAATGGTGATCACCATGAAGAAGTGTACATGAAGATTCCTCATGGGTTCGGACAAAAGGGGGAGACTAGAGTTTGCAAGTTGCACAAGTCCATTTACGGTCTAGAGCAAGCTTCACGTCAATGGTTCATTAAACTTTCAACCACACTCAAATCAGCAGGGTTTCAACAATCTTGGTCTGATTATTCATTATTTGTTCGAACTCGTCGAGGTAAATTTACTGCATTATTGTTTTATGTTGATGACATAATCTTGGCAGGAAATAGCTTGGATGATATTATGGACACCAAACAATTTCTTTCAAGTCAAGCTTAAAGACATGGGACAACTTAAGTACTTCCTTGGGATAGAAGTTGCCAGATCAAAGCAAGCA
Source organism: Iris pallida (assembly GCA_029216955.1). Classification (NCBI taxonomy): domain Eukaryota; kingdom Viridiplantae; phylum Streptophyta; class Magnoliopsida; order Asparagales; family Iridaceae; genus Iris; species Iris pallida. The sequence continues at coordinate 9,634,100 of JANAVB010033817.1, read as the reverse complement.
TAGTTCTATGTCAAAGGAAGTATGCCTTGGAGATTCTTGAAGACATAAGGTTTCTTGGTGCCAAGCTCGCACGTTTTCCAATTGATCAAAATTTGTCACTCACACAGGCAAATGGAGATTTGTTGGATGAACAAAGTTTAGTGGTTCTACTATCAAGCCACAGTCCAGGTCTACTCCATCTAACCTATCCCCGTAACAGGTCGGACAATCTGCCTCAGAATCATCTATAATATATCAACGGTATCCTGTCAGAAAAATGAGCAAGTACAAACACTAACAACAGTTCCATATGAATTGACAAATTCTATAAGAGACAGTATAATAAAATACAAGACAAAATCAACAGAAAATATATATCAAGATGTGAGTACTGAATAGGACGACAATATATATAGGATGACTTGGGAACTATCCGAAAGTCGAGTTACAACCCTTAAACCAAATAAGGACCGGGGTTGTAACCCTTCTCCTGAACAGAACTTAGCCTCCTATTATAATAAATATAAAAGATGCCTTGAATTATTAGTGCGTTATGTGATCGGCTTGGAAAAATATGTTCAGGCTTTCCATCTGACCGGCTATGAACAAGTAAAAAGTACAAGTGTGAAGAATAAGGCCGGTCACCATAGAAAGTTATGAACAAGTAGGGTAAGGGTTTACCCGTCGTGAGGCGAGGGTATAGCTATGAACAATGTAACAAGTACAAGCGTGAAGAACAAGTAGTGATTTTGATCACACAACCACTAATAACTCCCCATCCCCCGAATAGTATAAAGGATCCGGATGTGACATGTCATGACACGGGATTCAAAAGCAGGTGATCAGCCCACTCCCAAGTCCATGTCTATACAAGTACAAGTAACAAGTCGAGTCTTGTACCAATATACCAAGTAATCTGGGAACAACATCTCATGACAGGATCCGACATATACTAATCCGTGAACTATCGTGTCTGGAAATCAAGTAAGACACTACAACTGAATCGGATATAGCAGATATCAAAAAAATAAAAACTATCAGTGGATGTACTCGTCTATGGTCCTGAGCTGTTAAGGTGAACAGATGCTCAGAGTAATCACAGACCTATAGATGAGAACCCATGAGTCCAAACAAGGTTTAATAATGAAAGAAAAGCCAATCTAGTCATGATATGCAAGTCTAAGTCAAAACTAGGTCAAACTAAGTCTCAACAAGCTAAACTAGGTCATACTAGAACAACCAAGGTCAAACAAGGTCACAAGAAGTCAATCCAAGTCAAACTAGATCAATCTGGCTCAAAGGTTGACTTATAGTTGACTTTTGGACAAAAAGTCAACTCCAGTCAACTCTGGTCAATACTGAGTCAACCCTGGGTTAACCATAGGTCAAACTAGTCAAATGTTGACTAACTGTTGATTTTCAGTCAACTGGTCAACTCTGGTTTGGTTTCGGTCAAATCTAGTCAATTATAGGCTAAGTTTAACTCTCGGTTGACTTTTGTTGACTTTTGGTCAAAATGGTCAACCGAAGTCAAAACTTGTCTATGAGCACTATTTCTGACCATTACCAACCAAGGGAACCAAATTCTAACCATCTCTTAAACCCTAAACTCACATACCTTAGCTAATGGCAATTACCTACATTACCCTTAACAAGGTATTCCCGATACCTTGTCCATTACAAAGGAAACCCCGCTAATCTTCAAGGTACTAGCCTAGGTTCCTTAGGGTAGCTAGATACTATCCTATCTAGGGTTTTCCTAGATATCTAGTCCATCTTAGGATACATGTTGGTTATCCCAACATTACCTTATCCTATATCATTCTCACATCTAACTAAACACCCACACACCAACACTCACTCACTAACTTACATATGGCACCACACTTTAGGTTCACATATAGGCTCTCCTATAGGCTCACACCTAGGCTCACACATATATACACATAGACTAAAAATAGGACTGAGTTGGGGCTGTTTTAGGACTGGAAATTGGGAATGTTCTGGGACTGAAATGGCTGTCACTTGGACTGGTTTTAAGGTCCTACAGAAAATGGGCCAATATGGCTGTCCATTGGGGTGTCAATTAAGGGCTGAAATGGGGGTCCTAATATGCTGTCAAGGGCTGTCCAAGTGGGCTGGAAATGGGACTGGTTTGTGGCTGAATATAGGACCAGTTAAGGACTGGTTTGGGGCTGCTACAACTGCTGCTAACAGCAGCAGTATACTGCTACTGCTGTGCTGTTATTAACAACTCCCCTTCCTATCACCCATTCAATCACTCCCTCTTCATCTCTAATCTCTCACTCACACTCTCTCTAATATCTCTCTATACACAACACACACACACACACACACACAATACCAAACCAAATCCACCACCACTCTATCCCTCATGCCCTCCCTTGGCCGAAATCCCACACATCCCCATAGATAAATAAAGACACAAATCACACCAATATATATACATATATATAAGACACTATATATATATATATATATATATATATATATATATATATATATATATATATATATATATATATATATATATATATTTATATTTATATATATATATATATATATATATATATATATATATATATATATATATATATATATATATATATATATATATGGAAGCGGATCAAAAGCCCCCCTTAGAAAGCCCCCCAAAAACCCCCCTCACTATAATCCGCAATTTAATGTTAATATTAATGTTAATATTAATGTTAATGTTAATATTAATGTTAATATTAACATTAAATACTAAAATTAACATTAAACTTAACATTAAAATTAATATTAATATTAACATTAACATTAACATTAACATTAATATATAAAAAATTTAATATTAACATTAACATTAATATTAACATTAATATTAACATTAATATTACGAATTAGAGTGAGGGGGGTTTTTGGGGGGCTTTCTAAGGGGGGCTTTCTAAGGGGGGCTTTTGATCCGCTCCCTATATATATATATATATATATATATATATATATATATATATTGACACACACACACACACACACACACACACACACACACACACACACACATATATATATATATATATATATATATATATATAAATATATATATATATATATATGTGTGTGTGTGTGTGTGTGTGTGTGTGTGTGTGTGTGTGTGTGTCAATATATATATATATATATATATATATATATATATATATATATATATATATATATATATATATATATATATATATATATATTGACACACACACACACACACACACACACACACACACACACACACACACACATATATATATATATATATATATATATATATATATATATATATATATATATATATAAATATATATATATATATATATATATATATATATATATATATATATATATATAGCTTATGATACCATAAAATACATGAAGAACACATTCTCTAATAAATAGAAATCTGAGATTTAATATCTAATTAATCATTCACACAATATAGCTTATGATACCATAAAATACATGAAGAACACATTCTCTAATAAATAGAAATCTGAGATTTAATATCTAATTAATCATTCACACAATATAACTAAATACAAGTGTCCAAAAATAGAATTTTCCAACTAGGACACAATCCCACACATAGGACACACATATAAGTCTCCAAATGGACACGAAATGGACACAAATACAAATAGAGACACAACCATGGGGGTCATTCCTATGGGTCCAAAATACACCTATATGCATGAAGGAATGAAAAGGGGAAGAGATTTATACCTCCTGGTAGATCGAATCTAGAAAAAAAAAACCTTCTGATGCGACCCCGACACGTAGAAATCTCCAAATGAACACGAACGAGTTCCTAATCCTCCCAAACTTGGCTAGCTCCTTCCTTTGCTTGAGTAGAGAAGAAAAGAAGAAGGTTGGGTGGAGGAATGGATTGATTTGGTGGAGAAATCTATAGGAACCTTCTCTAAAATTTGGGGAAGAACAATAGAGAGAAAGTAGAATGGAAAATATCAAAGGGGCTCTCTCTCTCTCCCTCTAGTTAGGTCCGGCCACTATAGGCTAGGTTATCCCCTATTTGAAAAGACTAAACCCCCCACTAGCCTATTTAATTAATATTAGGAAAATGGTTAATGGTTGAGGCTATTTTAGTCATTCTAAATCTCTAATCTAACCAAACCCTATCCATAAATAATTAGTCTAACCACTAACTAAAATTAATATCATGTAGGCCATGCCTAACTAATGTGTGGGTCCCACTAGAGTCAACACTACCCCAGGTCCCGGATACAAGTTGGATTGAGTTGAAATTCGAACCCGACTCAAATAACCCCAAAATAATTTCATAAATAATAAAATAAATTTCAAACAATATTCTAAAATAAAAATAACCAAAATACCCCTGTTCTTGAAAACTGGGGGTGACAAATCTATCCACCTTAAAAAAATTTGCCCTCGAAATTAAAACAAAGCAATCACAAGAAACACATGCAGAAAAACAATCCCACTCAATACTTCAAAAAAAATTTCAGTAAAATAAAAATCTCTTAAGGCACAACAATACTTGCAAATAAAACTGTTATGTGTCCGACACGGATACGAAACCAACACAAAATCTCACCTATCAAAAACCAAATCAACAATCACCAACGCAATAATATCAAAATAAATCAAAGAGGTCCAATGACCAAAATACCCTTAGGCAAGAAATAACACTGAAAATATCCTAATCACATGGTTAGGCTCTAGGTCAAACAGTCTCCAGGATTTCACTAGTAAAACATCAAAATAACAAGTCATGGCTTAAAATTTAAAATGATTAAAATCTCCAAAATCAAAGCATGAATTAAATGACAATAATTAAATGACTAAAATTATAAAATTTAAAATTACTCTTAATTAGACACTGGGTGCTACAAGTCTATCCACCTTAAAAGAATTTATCCTCAAAAATTAAAACAAGTAAACACAAAAATCATGCAGTTTCGATAATCGTATGCGTCTGTCCAAAATCATGATACTAAGAATCTCCGTCATGCTAGTGAGCAAGGCTACGATAATTACAGAGTCCTCGACTAAGGTACATACCTATAGAATTATGGTATTTAAAATTTTCATATTGCCGCATGCTTGGCAGCAAAAATCTTAAATTCCCACACCCGAGAAATACGCCCATAATCCGACTATATGTCCTCACTCTGCCTGCTAGCATGACACTAGAGGATTCTAAAATCTCATAATCGAGGTGACCTTGCCCATACGACTTATCTCAGAAGAATATCACATCGCAAGGACAAAATTTTATCAAACGATCAAGGAACATATGGAATCGAATTTTAAGACAGTTTATACGGAGGCAAATACGAAAATGAGATCGAAAGATTGGAACCTGCAATCTGCTCTGCTACTGCCTGAGTGTGCTCAACTGTCATGGCGAAAGTACGCCCATGCTGGCCTCCTCTAGCCTGCCACACTCTGTCCTGGGCTGCCTGTCTGGCTGTACGGACAGCACAGTTCTTCATCAGGTGATCTGGAGCTACACAGAATAAACAAACTCCTAGCCTCATCCTACAAACCTCCCGAGTGTGCCCCATCTTCTTGCAGAAGGCACACATGATGGCCTGCCTCTGGCCCTGTCCCTGGTACTGCTGGGCACGTGCTGGTGCCTGCTGAAACTGCAACTGAGGCTGCTGCTGAAACTGTCTCTGCTGGAAGTGAGGGCGCTTCGCCGACCCCACACTCGAGCTTGCTCCTAGAACATCGCTGCCCCTTTTCGGCTTGAGGCCGAAGTCCTCCTCTGCGATCTGTGCCTCCATCAGAATCTGCTCGAATGTCGCATCGCGTCGCTCGGAGGTACGAGTGCGAACTGCATGGATAAGACCCCTCCAAAACTTGCTGGCCTTGTACCCCTCATCCTGGATCAGACCTGGTGCAAACCTACTCAGGCGAAAGAATTTTGCTGTATACTCGTCTACTGACGAGTTCTCCTGCACCAAACCGACAAACTGTCCCTCCAAAGCTGTCAAGGCCACATCTGGGTAGAACTTCTCCTTAAAGAGCCGCCTGAAGCTCTCCCAAGTCAAACTCCTCACCGACGCCCGATGATCCGTACGAAACCAAGTCAGCAATATATCAAAAAACTGGCTCACTGCAGACGTCACCCAAAGCCCTTTCGGGACCTCTGCTAAATCCAGGCTCCGCTGGAGATCCTCCAACCAGTCATCCGCGTACAAGATACCCTCGGTACCCTTAAACTCCCTCGGGTTCATCTTCCTGAAATCTAGGTGCGTGCCAGGCCTCCCCTGATCCTGCTGCTGAACTGGGGCACCCTGAACTGTACCCGGTGCAACCCTCTCTACTGCTGCCATCGCGAGCTGATGGGAGTTCTCCATGCTCTGTCATAACACCTCTGCTTGTGTGCTATGGGTCTGCAATATCTGCTGCAGAAGGGCCATCATCCCCTGAGTATCAATCGGTAGCGGAGGAGGCGGTAGAAGAGTATCAGGAATGACTATGGACGGTCCCGCTGCTGGAGGTGGCAGACCTTCTGGAACCGTCGCTGCTACTCCCGCCTGATGGACAGGTACTAAGGCTGCTGCTCTCTCTACTACTACTACTTCCGTAGCCGGAGGTGGAAGTCCTACTAGATCGGACCTCTCTGGAACTGCACTAGGCCCTGCTGCCTGAGAACGAATCACTGTCATCCTGAAGACGAATTAAACCCAAGAGATCAATATGGCACAAGATAAGATATTTTCAAAGGAGGACAATTGAATTCAATGCAAAAGAGTTGTCATGGTAATCAAAAGATCAGAAATTTTCTAAAATGTGATTAAATAACTCCTATCATACCCTAGATCCTACGTCCTAGTCGCAGGCTCGTAATTAGTACTCTAAGTCGAGCACCATTACGAGATCGCACTAATTGGGATACTAACCTGCATGGGCCACCACAAAAATATGTTACGACCCGCATCCTGAAGAGGGGCACGAGCACGTGGTTACGTCCAGCCTACGCCGCAGAATCGGCGATAGAACGCTGTATAAGTCATCTATAAATACTACAACTAAACAGTATAAAGGTACATGTACAATATATATACTCCGAATGAAGGTGACATAGCAATACAGTCTCAATCACAAAGTAAAACTAAGGTAGATAGCATGGGAAGGAAATATGATAGATGAAAGCATGAAATAGTTCAAGATCCACACAAGCCTAAAGCTATACACAACATCATAGAGTCACAGAAATATAATATAAACTACTATAGTCTGAAAGTACTAGCTGGCTCGCAGACCAGGCAAACCTAACTAAGCTACACTACTCTGGGTGTGCAAAGTCTAGTGGCTCTACTATCAAGCCATGGTCCAGGTCTACTCCATCTAACCTGTCCCCATAATAGGTCGGGCACTGCCTCAGAATCAATTGTAATATATCAACGGTATCCTGTCAGAAAAATGAGCAAGTACAAACACTAACAGCAGTTCCATATGAATTGACAAATTCTATAAGAGACAATATAATAAAATACAAGACAAAATCAACAGGAAATATACATCAAGATGTGAGTACTGAATAGGACGACAATATATATATATAGGATGACTTGGGAACTATCCGGAAGCCGAGTTACAACCCTTAAACCAAACAAGGACCGGGCTTGTAACCGTTCTCCCGAACAGAACTTAGCCTCCTATGATAATAAATATAAAAGGTGCCTTGAATTATTAGTGCGTTATCTGATCGGCTTGGGAAAATATGTTCAGGCTTTCCATCTGACCGACTATGAGCAAGTAAAAAGTACATGTGTGAAAAATAAGGTCGGTCACCATAGAAAGTTATGAACAAGTAGGGTAAGGCTTTACCAGTCGTGAGGCGAGGGTATAGCTATGAACAATGTAACAAGTACAAGTTTGAAGAACAAGTAGGGATTTTGATCACACAACCACTAATAACTTCCCATCCCCCGAATAGTATAAAGGATCCGGACGTGACACGTCAAGACACGGGGTTCAAAAGCAGGTGATCAGTCTACTCCCAAGTCCATGTCTATACAAGTACAAGTAACAAGTCGAGTCTTGTACCAATATACCAAGTAATCCGAGAACAACATCTCATGACAGGATCCGACATATACTAATCCGTGAACTATCGTGTCTGGAAATCAAGTAAGACACTACAACTGAATCGGATATAGCAGATATCAAGACAATAAAAATTATCAGTGAATGTACTCACCTGTGGTCCTGAGCTGATAAGGTGAACAGATGCTCAGAGTAATCACAGACCTATAGATGAGATGCCAAGAGTCCAAACAGGGTTTAATAATGAAAAAAGCTATTCTAGTCATGATATACAAGTCTAATTAGTCAAAACTAGGTCAAACTAAGTCATACCAAGCTAAACTAGGTCATACTAGGACAACCAAGGTCAAAAAAGTTAATCCAAGTCAAACTAGGTCAATCTGGGTCAAGGGTTGACTTACAGTTGACTTTTGGTCAAAAAATCAACTCTAGTCAACTCTGGTCAACTCTGGTCAACACTAAGTCAACCATGGGTCAACCCTAGGTTAAACTAATCAAATGTTGACTAACTGTTGACTTTCAGTCATCTGGTCAACTCTGGTTTAGTTTCGGTCAAATCTAGTCACTTATAGGCTAAGTTTGACTCTCGGTTGACTTTTGTTGACTTTTGGTCAAAATGGTCAACCGAAGTCAAAACTAGTCTATGAGCACTATTTCTGACCATTACCAACCAAGGGAACCAAATTCTAACCATCTCTTAAACCCTAAACTCACATACCTTAGCCAATGACAATTACCTACATTACCCTTAACAAGGTATTCCCGATACCTTGTCCATTATAAAGGAAACCCCGCTAATCTTCAAGATACTAGCCTAGGCTCCTTAGGGTAGCTAGATACTATCCTACTAGGGTTTACCTACCAAGAAATATAATTTTCCTAGATATCTAGTCAATCTTAGGATACATGTTGGTTATCCCAACATTACCTTATCCTATATCATTCTCACATCTAACTAAACACCCACACACCAACACTCACTCACTAACTCACATATGGCACCACACTTTAGGTTCACATATAGGCTCTCCTATAGGCTCAGACCTAGGCTCACACACATATACACATAGACTAAAAATAGGACTGATTTGGGGCTATTTTAGGACTGGAAATTGGGACTTTTCTGGGACTGAAATGACTGTCACTTGGACTGGTTTTAGGGTCCTATAAGTGGACTGATTTGGGACAGGAAATGGGGCTATATGGCTGTCCATTGGGGTGTCAATTAAAGGCTGAAATGGGGGTCCTAATATGCTGCCAAGGGCTGTCCAAGTGGGCTGGAAATGGGACTGGTTTGTGGCTGAATATAGGACCAGTTAAGGACTGGTTTGGGGCTGCTACAACTGCTGCAAACAGCAGCAGTATACTGCTACTACTGTGTTGTTATTAACATCTCCCCCCTTCCTGTCACTCATTCAATCACTCCCTCTTCATCTCTAATCTCTCACTCACACTCTCTCTAATATCTCTCTATACACAACACACACACAATACCAAACCAAATCCACCACCACTCTATCCCTCATGACCTCCCTTGGCCGAAATCCCACACATCCCCATAGATAAATAAAGATACAAATCACACCAATATATATACATATATATAAGACACTATATATATATATATATATATATATATATATATATATATATATATATATATATATATATCACACCAATATATATATATATATATATATATATATATATATATATATATATATATATATATATATATATTGGTGTGATATATATATATATATATATATATATATATATATATATATATATATATATATATCACACCAATATATATATATATATATATATATATATATATATATATATATATATATATATATATATATATATATGTATATATATTGGTGTGATATATATATATATATATATATATATATATATATATATATATATATATATATATATATATATATATATATATATATATATATATATATATTGCTGTGATATATACATATATATAAGACACAATATATATATATATATATATATATATATATATATATATATATATATATATATATATATATATATATATATAGAGATAATAGCTTACGACACCATAAGATACATGAAGAACACATTCTCTAATAAATAGAAATCTGAATTTTAATATCTAATTAATCATTCACACAATATAACTAAATACAAGTGTCCAAAAATAGAATATTTTCCACTAGGACACAATCCCACACATAGGATACACCTATAAGTCTCCAAATGGACACGAAATGGATACAAATAGAGACACAACCATGGGGTCATTCCTATGGGTCCAAAATACACCTATATGTATGAAAGAATGAAAAGGAGAAGAGATTTATACCTCATGGTAGATCGAATCTAGGAAAAACCCTTCCGATGCGATCCCGAAACGTAGAAATCTCCAAATGGACACGAACGAGTTCCTAATCCTCCCAAACTTGGCTAGCTCCTTCCTTTGCTTGAGTAGAGAAGAAAAGAAGAAGGTTGGGTGGAGGATTGGATTGATTTGGTGGAGAAATCTTTAGGAACCTTCTCTAAAATTTGGGGAAGAACAAGAGAGAGAAAGTAGAATAGAAAATATCAAAGGGGCTCACTCTCTCTCCTTCTAGTTAGGGCCGGCCACTATAGGCTAGGTTATCCCCTATTTGAAAAGACTAAAGCCCCCCCACTAGCCTATTTAATTTATACTAGGAAAAGGGTTAATGGTTGAGGCTATTTTAGTCATTCTAAATCTCTAATCTAACCAAACCCTATCCCTAAATAATTAGTCTAACCTCTAACTAAAACTCATGTGGGCCATACCTAACTAATGTGTGGGTCCCACTAGAGTCAACACTACCCCGGGTCCCTGATACAAGTCGGATTGAGTCACTACCAAAATATGTCCATTTAGCGACGGCCACATCCGTCGGCAATCAGTATTAGCGACCGATCACTAACGAATCTTGGCCAAAATAATCCGTCGGCAATCAGCTCGTCGCTAATAATGATCCGTCGCTAAGTAGTCGAAGAGCGATGGAATAGCGACGACTTTTCGTCTTCACAATACGATGCATTAGCGACGACTTTTCGACGGACTTTCGTCCATTTCAAGTATTAAATACTTAACTGTGTAGACGCTAGCAACGGATAGTCCGTCGGTAAACCGTCGTAACAGTGTATCAGAGGGTATCGTTCCGTCGCTAGTCCGTCGATCACCGTCGCTAACAAAGGACGGATTAGCGACGGAATACTAACGGATTATCCGTGGACCATGTTTCGAAAATGCTTGACATTTTCAGAATCTTGGCGACGAATTTTTTGTCGTGACACCGTCGAGACAGCGACTGATTTGTGGCTGATTATCCGTCGCCAATGTTCTGGAAATGTTAAGCTTTTCCAGAACCTTGTTGACGAATTTTTCGTCGCTATTCCGTCGAACTATATACCACCAGATCGTTGCCGACGGATATTCTGTCGACCACCCGTCGCTACCTGAAAACAGTTTTAAATCTCCAGTTAGCGACAAAAATTTCGTCAAAAAGTAGTTGGAAACTGGAAAAGTTTGTCGCTAACCGGTCACTAGTCCGTCGCCAACTGAGATTTTTTTGAAAAAAAATTGCAGCACTTTCCCTGTTCACAAAAATATGCATAAACCAAACCAATATATAATGCACACAAATTATCCAACAATCACATAGACCAAATATATAATGCACACCAATTATCCAAGAATCACATAGACCAACTATGCACATACGAATTTAATGCACACCAATTATCCAAGAATCATATAGACCAAACCAAATTAATATAAAATAGACATCAATTATACTTAAGTGTAACCTAATATTCGTCGTTATAATCCGATCATAGCACAAATATTCCAAAATTCCCACAAATATTCCAAAATTTCTTAATTATAATACTTTAAGGAGGATGAGGAGTTCGATTGCCCGGTGGTGGTAATCTCTGCTGCGACCGACGAATATACTCCTCCACTAGGTATGGCGGCGGAGGGAGGAAAGTGGCTGCATGCCTTTGGCTCACTCGAGCGGTATTTGTGCGTCAGATAAAATAGAAAAAATTTGATTTATCTCCAAGTATGAGAATGGATGGCTCAGAACACAACCCAAAATTCATTCTAGCATACATTAGTGTGAATTATCTATGTTATGTACATAAGGGGTAGTATATGTTCTTATCGTATCTAGTATCTGAAGGATATAACAGAATCAAGATGAACTCACATAATGTAATACTAAAACATCATCTACTACTATATAAGATATAGTGATAGGTTATCGTATCATCATTATTGAGAGATGAAGGTCGAAGGACAGTCAACTTTATCTACGGCTACATAGTTTCTACCTCGCCAGTTGAATGGCTACAGGGACTATGTCCTGATCACCATGTCGTACCGTAGATTAATGCAAATGGAGCTGGAGCTGGTGCCAAAATACAGTACTAATTCACTATGTCTTACCATTTTACTCTTTCACTCTCTCTCCTCCCCCCTCCGGCGCTCTCACTCTCACCGGCGCTCTCACACTACTAATTCCTATGTGTTTTAAGTATGAGAACAGATGGCTCAGAACACAACCCAAAATTCATTCTAGCATACATTAGTGTGAATCATCTATGTTCTGTACATATGGTGTAGTATATGTTCTTATCGTATCTAGTATCTGAAGGATATAACAGAATCAAGATGAACTCACATAATGTAATACTAAAACATCATCTACTACTATATAAGATATAGTGATAGGTTGTCGTATCATCATTGCCGAGGGATGAGGGTCGGAGGACAGTCATCTTTATCTACGGCTACCTAGTTTCTGCCTCGCCAGTCGAATGGCTGCAGGGACTATGTCTTGATCACCATGTCGTACCGTAGATTAATGCAAATGGAGTTGGAGATGGAGCCAAAAATACAGAATCTAAAATACAAAATACAGAATTCAATCCCTGGGTTCGCCGACCCCCTTGGTGGAACACTCAACACCGGCACGCACAATACATTCCAGAATATACAAAAAATATTAAAAAAATACTATCCACAATGAATACCGCTCGAGTGAGACAAAGGCATGCAGCCACTTCCCTCCCTCCATTCACCCTCTCCCTCTTTCATGCTATCAACGTCACAACTTTTCCAGTGATGCTCCCTCTAATGATGATGAACGCAAAATCAAAGACCCCCACTCCTTTCTCACTCTTCACAGTTCTCACAATAGGAAGGATCGGTGCTTTCTAGTTCTCTTCCATCCATCAATTCCTCCGTTCTGATCAAGCATCTTCCTTCTCCTCTCCTCCACCATGGCTCTGGACCCATCTGCTCCTCCCTACTTCCCTTCTTCTTATTTGACTCTCTCAGCCACATATGATATCCACCTCAAGTGTAGAGTCGGAGAAGAAGAAGTGGACAGGAAGAGGAGGGGGAAGCAGCACAGTCGACGGCATGACCCTGAGGAAATATAGAGGTTTTCTTCAACATCCGTAGGAGAACTATAAGGATATATCTTTTCACAATATGTCACCTTGTCAAAGACCCTTAATGTGACAACCATGTTATCGCGGTGTCGGAAAACTAACATATCATAATTTTCTAAGCCGTGTGTTTTGACATAATCCTCCCAACTCTTTCCTCCTATGTAGTAATGCAAGTATACTACATAGGAGGAAAGAGTTGGAAGGATTATGTCAAAACACACGGCTTAAAAAATTATGACATGTTAGTCTTCCGACACCGTGGTAACATGATATACACATTAAGGGTCCTTGACAAGGTGACATGTTGTAAAAAGATATATCCTTATAGTTCTCCTACGGATGTTGAAGAAAATCTCTATACTTCCTTCGGGTCATGCCACCGGCTGTGCTGCTTCCCCTCCTCTTCCTACCTACTTCTTCTCCCCCGACTCTACACTTGAGGTGGATATCATATGTGGTTGAGAGAGTCAAATCAGAAGAAGGAAAGTAGGGAGGAGCAGATGGGTCCAGAGCCATGGTGGAGGAGAGGAGAAGGAAGATGCTTGATCAGAATGTATGGCTTAGAACACAACCCAAAATTCATTCTAGCATATATTAGTGTGAATCATCTATGTTCTGTACATATGGTGTAGTATATGTTCTTATCGTATCTAGTATCTGAAGGATATAACAGGACCAAGATGAACTCACATAATGTAATACTAAAACATCATCTACTACTATATAAGATATAGTGATAGGTTGTCGTATCATCATTGCCGAGGGATGAGGGTCGGAGGACAGTCAACTTTATCTACGGCTACATAGTTTCTGCCTCGCCAGTCGAATGGCTGCAGGAACTATGTCCTGATCACCATGTCGTACCGTAGATTAATGCAAATGGAGCTAGAAATATTCATCGCTAACCGGTCACTAGTCCGTCGCTAACTGAGATTTTTTTAAAAAAATTGCAGAACTTTTCATGTTCACAAAAATATGCATAAACCAAACCAATATATAATACACACCAATTATCCAACAATCACATAGACCAAATATATAATGCACACCAATTATCCAAGAATCACATAGACCAAATATACACATACGAATTTAATGTACACCAATTATCCAAGAATTATATATACCAAACCAAATTAATATAAAATAGACATCAATTATCCTGAAGAGTAACCTAATATCCGTCGTTATAATCCGATCATAGCACAAATATTCCAAAATTCCCACAAATATTCCAAAATTTCTTAATTATAATACTTTAAGGAGGAGGAGGAGTTCGATTGCCCGGTGGTGGTAATCCCTGCTGTGACCGAAGAATATACTCCTCCACTAGGTACGGCGGTGGAGGGAGGAAAGTGGCTGCATGCCTTTGGCTCACTCGAGCGGTATTTATGCGTCAGATAGAATCAAGATGAACTCACATAATGTAATACTAAAACATCATCTACTACTATATAAGATATAGTGATAGGTTGTCGTATCATCATTGTCGAAGGATGAGGGTCGAAGGACAGTCAACTTTATCTATGGCTACATAGTTTCTGTCTCGTCAGTTGAATGGCTGCAGGGACTATGTCCTGATCACCATGTCGTACCAAAGATTAATGCAAATGGAGCTGGAGCTGAAGCCAAAATACAGTACTACTTCACCATGTCGTACCATTTTACTCTTTCACTCTCTCTCCTCCCCCCTCCAGCGCTCTCACTCTCTCCGGCGCTGTCACACTACTAATTCCTATGTATTTTAAGTGTGAGAACGGATGGCTCAGAATACAACCCAAAATTCATTCTAGCATACATTAGTGTGAATCATCTATGTTCTATACATATGGTGTAGTATATGTTCTTATCATATCTAGTATCTGAAGAATGTAACAGAATCAAGATGAACTCATATAATGTAATACAAAGATATCATCTGCTACTATATAAGATATAGTGATAGGTTGTCATATCATCATTGCCGAGCGAAGAGTGTCGAAGGACAGTCAACTTTATCTACGGCTACATAGTTTCTGCCTTGCCAGTCGAATGGCTGCAGGGACTATGTCCTGATCACCATGTCGTACCATAGTTTCTGTCTCGCCAGTCGAATGGCTGCAGGGACTATATGTCCCGATCACCATGTCGCACCATAGTATCTGAAGAATGGCTGCAGGGACTATATGTCCCTAACCCGAACCCTAACACGAACCCTCCCCCAGCTGCCCTCGCCCCCTTGCCCCACCCCCCAGCCACCCCTACTCACCCCCCAACCACCTGCATCCCTCCTGCAGGGACTATTGTAGGGTAAGGTATTGGATTTACCTTATTAGGGTAAGGTATTGGGTTATCTTATTAGGGTAAGGTATTGGGTTACCGATATTATGAACCTAGGTTGAAAGCATAATAAGCTTGTAAAAGCATAATAAGGTATTGGATTACCGATCCGAAATTGTCGATACTAGCTACCGATATCGCCGATATCCTATTTCTTAAACTAGGGTTTGTCATATTGCCGATACTACTCATTGTATTTGTATCCCGTGCTGCCCCGTGCGCGCCAACCCCGCTGCCCCGGGGCGCGCTGCCCCCTGCCGCCCCCCGCTGCCCCGTGCGCGCCAGCACCCCTCCCACCCCCGCCGCCCCTCTCACCCCCCGTCGCCCCTCCAGCCCCGCACTGCCTCGCACGCGCCACCCTCGCCGCCCCCCGCTGCCCCGGAGCGTGCTGCCCCCGCCGCCCCTGCAGCCCCGCGTGCGCCCGCCGCAGTCCCGCGCTGCCACGCGCGCGCCACCCCAGCAGTCTCCGATGCCCCCGCAGCCCACGACGCCCCCGGCAGCCCACGACACCCACGACCACCGAGAGAGAGAGAGATTACCTTCGGGAGAGAGAGAGGAGAGGTCGCCGATCACCGCCGCGGGAGAGAGAGAAGAGTGAGGCCGCCGACCGCCGTGGGAGAGAGAGAGAGGAGAGAGAATAAAATTTGGGGGGAATAAAAAGTTCCCCCCGTCGTTTCAATTTAATCCTGGGCCTTTTATTTAGCGACGGACCAGCGATTGGTTTTATCCGTCGCTAGGCCGTCGCTCTTTTTGATACTTGCCGACGGAATATCCGTCGCTACGTAGTCAAAGAATTGTCCCGCCATTTCCTTCAACAATTCCCGTCAAATAATCGACTGCATGGCGACGGCTCCTTATCCGTCGCTATATCTTCGATGCCCTAGCGACGGATGAGTGACATTTTCTCCCCCTTAAAATAAAATAAAAAATTGTATCATCTTGTCGTCGGTACGCCGTCGGTTATTTGCCGCAAATCCGTCGCTAACGTCGACGAAATTTTCCGTCGCTAATGTGCCATCGCTAATTTACTGTATTTTGGTAGTGAGTTGAAATTCGAACCCGACTCAAATAACCCCAAAACAATTTCATAAATAATAAAATAAATTTCAAACAAATTCTAAAAAAAATGACCAAAATACCCATGTTCTTGAAAACTGGGGGTGACAGCTAGTGACCATATAGTTTGCAATTCTTCTTTCCTCACCTCCTTAAAACCTATTAGCAACCGTTTTGTTAAATTGCTGGATGGTACCTCGGCTCAGGTCACTCATATTGGAAAAGTAGTTTTCTCTCCCAAATTCATTCTTCATAATGTTTTGTGTGTCCCATTCTTCTATCTTAACTTGAATTCCATCAGTAGACTAGCATTTGATTCATTTTACATTACCATCTTTCTCAGAAAAGTTTGTGTCATATAGGACCAACGATCGGGGAAGATAATTAGGATAGGAACTGAGAGGGAAGGACTCTACTACCTTGATCAAGCACAGAAAGGGATATGCAATTCTGTTCACACCCAAACACCGATCATCTGGCATCAAAGGCTAGGTCATCCTTCAAGCAAAGTGTCTTTGTTATTTCCCTTTTCTGCAAATAAAGCTTGTGACACAAGCAAATGCTCTATTTGCCCTTTGGCTAACAAACTAGAATGCCATTTCTCTTAAGTACTACTTCCAGTAAAACTTGTTTTGAATTAATACATGTTGACAGTTGGGGTGGATATCATGTTCCTTCTCTTTCTGGTGCACAATATTTTCTCACAATAGTTGATGATTATACTAGGAGAACTTGGGTATATTTGATGAAACACAAATCAGAAACACGAAACCTCATTGTCCATTTCATTAATCTAATTGAGAATCAATTTGAAAAAAGGGTCAAAGTTGTGCATAGTGACAATGGTCCCAAGTTTAAACTTTGTAACTTCCTAAGTCCATTTTCGCTATCAGTCAGGCTACTACCTATGCGCATCCTTTAAGTTGCTCAGGGAGTGGAGAAGGAGATGGACTCGAAGCTCAAGCGGGACCGAGATATTGGCGCCAGCAGTTCCCAGGGTCCACCGAAGTGGACCGACACTCAGCAGAGGCCACCTCAGCATCAGCATCATCCTCATGTTCGAGCTCCGACATCACCGAGACAGCAGAGACAGATTCAGACTCCGATATACTTTTCTTGCGTATACTGCAAGAGACCGGGACACCGTATTGAGGAATGCCACAAGAATTTAGGGCAGTGCTTGGTTTGTGGATATGCCACTCATCAAGTGAGAAATTGCCCTGTAGCTTTTACTCGTCAGGGACCAGCGCCAGAGCTGCAGCAGGAGGACCCAGTCTTCGAGGATCAGTAGCAGCAGGGAGCGCAGTCGGATGGACCGTTATCTTCTTACTTGCTTGTAGTAGCTAGATTTCTTTTGTATTGCCTAATTTGAGGCTTGTCTCTGAGTTTTCTTGCATTTACTAATTTCATATTGTCTAGTGACTACTTGTTAGTCCTTGTTATTTTTACTCCATAAATAGATCATTTAGTTTCCTTGTTGTCTTTAATAAACTTTACTTGATTTTGTGCACCTCTACAAGACCCTTGAAATTTCGAGGACGAAATTTTTGTAAGGGGGGTAGATTTGTAACTTCCTAAGTCCATTTTCGTGTATTTTTAAATAATTAAGTTTCTCTAAAAGAATTTTCTTTTTGTTTAATCTTAAGTAAATGTATTATATTAAATTTGGTTAGTCAAACGCTTTTCAATTTTAGATTTATCTTCGAAATCTTGATTTACTTAATTTAGTAATTAATTATTATTGATTATGGATAAAATGATTAAATCCTATTTTCTGCTGATGGATGAAAGCAGAGAATAGTATCAATTTCAAATTATCGCATTATTAATCCTAATATTTTGTTGCTTAATTAAACTAATTACAGTGATTAGTGATGAGGATTTATTAACTAATTTTGTAGTTAGTTTCAATAATCTGTTGGAGTTTATAGTAGAATCTTTTGAAAATTGTTGGAGGAAATATTTGAATTTTTGAAATCTGTTTTGAAACTGTTTTTGATTTTTTTTCTATTTAGAAAATCTGTTTGAAAACCATTTTGATTTGAAATTTTGTTTAAATATTCAAATTTGAAAATCTGTTACATGTGTTTCCAAAAGACCCCCAAGATCTACACGTATTTATAAATCTGCCACTCTACACACACACACAGAATATTTTATTATAAATTAATGCACACTTTCCAATACATTCTGACAACAGACTGACATACTTTTTCCTCTCTAATCTCTCTCTACAATTTCTCTCTCTACTCGCTCTCTCCTGTGGCCTCATGGCCGAGCACCACGGGCCACCGCAGCGGGTCGCCCCGACCTCACAGTGTCTAGATCATCTCTCCGGAGTTCAGGGCCATCGCCTTGCCGCCTCGAGACGAGTGCTCTTCGAGGCTCACGTCGACAGTTTGTAGAGCGCACCCCTCAATTCGCGTGTGTCTTTTTGATCCCTAAGCCACTTCTTCGAAGGACGAGCTGTCCTCTTTAGTCACCGCCACTGCCATCGCCACGGAGGAGCATCGCCGGGGCCTTGTCGTCGAGCCACCATCTCGAGGATCTGTATCGACCCTTTGAATCTCGCGCTGAGCCACGTCATCCCTTTGGGAGTCGAGACACGTCATCGGGAGACGTCGACTGGATCTGTGCCACCTTGGTTCACCGCAGACGTCGCCTCGAGCCGCATCAGCATCAGATCTGGAGCCGAACCACTTCGATCAGCCACCTCCACCGTCGAGGAGCCTGCATCCGTCGAGTCGAAGTCGTCACTCGTCGGATCTGCTAGAGGATCGACATCTCCGTCGCACCGAGGTGAGCTCTCTCTCTCGATCTCCTGTGCCCTTTCTTCTTCTTCTTGTTTCCTCTTAGTTTTTGGGGGCTGGATTAGAAATTAAGGTTTTTATGGGGGTTCTAGTTTGGTTAGGAAGAGAATGAGAACAGTAGGCAGAAGGAAGTGTTGGGAAAGAAGATAGGTGGGTGCGTGTGTATCTGGGAAGAAGAAGCTAGGGCTAAGGCTGAGGAGGCTGAGAGTAGGTGAGGAAGAAGGAGAATGGGGAACTATTATGTTCGGTTGAGAGTAGGTGAGGAAGAAGAGAGGATGGGCTGGAATTAATGGAATGAGAAGGGGATGAGAGCAGTATGAGAAAGAAGGAATGTTAATGGAGGGGAGTAATTATGAGAAGAGAGAGTGATTGAAGTGGGAAGTGGGTGGTTTTTCTGTCGGCTGAGTGATGTGAAAGATGAGAAAGAGTAAATTTAGTTTAGGGAATAGAGAAGGCTGAGTGGACTTTCCCTTAGTTTTGGCTTTTTCCATCTCGAGAAGCCAAGGCTGTGTAGCCGAGTGCCCCTTCGAAAATCGAGGGGTCAATCTAGTTGTCCTCTCATGATTGGAGGAGTCTATTTTTTTACGATGGAGTACATGTAATGCTTTGGGTCAGATGATCAAGTTAGAAGAGAATGGGCTTGATAGGTGGTCGGAAAATATATACATATATGCAAATTAAAAGGAAGAGTGGCAGCAGTGGGTTTGTGGGCTCAATTTATGTATTCTGTGGGCTGAATAAACTCTAGGAGCATTGGGCCAGGAGTAGAACTAGGTCTTTGGGCTAAATTGTTTATTGTTTTAATATCCTTCATGTTATAAATAGTGGCAGTTAATAATTTTAGTTAAATAATAATATTGCTAGAATTATTTGGTGTGAAATGATATTTTCTAATATTTACATAAATATTTAATAAATTAGCTTGCAAGTATTTTTCTAAATAATAATGACTTTGTTAAAACATAGTTTAAATAATTACTAGTGTTCCCTAATTCGTCTAAAGCTATTTTATAAAAATAGTTGTTGAAATTAGTGACTATTATCACTTTACAAAAATGTTTTCCTAATGAGTACATATAATATTATTTAGCACTTTTTGTTAAATAAATAATTTTGCCATGACTAGCATTTTACTAGTATTATTCACTAACATCTATACATGTTTTCCTATAAAATTCATTTTTCTAATATTTGGATAAAATATTAAATACAAGTTTGTATATGCTTTATTTGTAAAATATTTTTTAAGTATTCTTTAGAGTAAACCTTGCTAAAATATGGTTTTAAGTATTTTAAACTAAGTATTATTTTTCAAATAATATTTCCAAATTTAATTTTCAAATAATTTATCTAAGTTTATTTATAAGTTTTATAGTATCCTAGCTAGTGGTTATATAAAGATTAGTATAGTCAAATTATGGTAGCAATAGTTAGTTAAAGACTTTATTTCTTAAACCCTAACAAAATGTAACAACTACTAGGTAATCCCTTACAACCATGCAGTACTACTCTCGTGCTTCCAAGGCGAGGCAAGTACACCGACTCGACTTGTACTTTGTATTTCTGTCTTACATTCATGTGCCATGTTCTTATATCGGACACGAGATACACACGATTGTCTTGTACCTTATTCATTGCTTGTGAATCATTGTTTATGGTGGGAATTGGAGAAAATATTAGCTTTTGTGTGACCACACCCAACATAGGTATTGTGGATAGCCTAATCGTACACTTCACGTATGATGAAGCCAGATCTTGTAGAATTGATTGACTCATTGATTGATTGTGTTCCTTAGCCGGTCACACATTAGTTTAATATTTCAAATTGTCATACTTGCATATTGATTGTCGTGTTCATTGCCTTGTACATTGATAGTCGTGTTCATTGTCTTGCATATTGACTGTCGCATCCATTGCCTGCAGTTTTATATTTTATTTTGGTACAGTAGTTTCATTTCCAGTTAGGGTATTCTGGTTTCACCTTGTATTCTGTACTACAGATTATATTGTATATTGTTCTTGTCGGGGTTGTACTCTACTTTTTTTCTGACAGGATACGTTGCAGGTGAGCTTGAGGCCACATGGAGCATATGATTGCATCGGATATTGCAGCTTTTATTTTATTTATTTTCTGGAGATTGTATTTTTATGATTTTATCATTGTATATTCTATTTCACTGAATTTGTCTTCCGATGATTTTGTACAAAAATGACTTGATGGATATTGGTGATTTTTCTGGAAACATTATATATAAAAGCTGTGGATGTTTATATTACATTGTGACTTGGAGTTTTCCTTAGTATTGTACAGCTTACTTCGTCGTGTCCATCGAAGAAGGCTGGGCGTGTCCGACTCGTGTCCGATTATTCCGGAGCGGGTCGTGACATATTTTTAGTGGTGGCCCATGCAGGTCTATCCTAATGACACTTAGGCAATAAAGTATTATTGGGGGACCAGCGATGCTAAAAAAAACTCATCACAGCATAGGATCCATGGAAAAATGGTTTATGGTTATGGTTATTGATATTTGAATTTGAAATTTGATTTTACTTATGATTTTTCTAGGACATAGCAATCAACAGTTTATTTTCTGTTACAGGATGGTCGCCACGACGAACGCTGGGACTAGCGAGCAGCCTGTACCCAATGCGCAGGAGCTGCTTCCACCGCCTCCGCCTCAGCCGCTTCCTTCGACGATGACGTTCGATGACACGCAGATGATGGCCATGTTCCAGCAGTTTATGGAGGCGCAGAACCACCATGCCACGCAGTTTCGAGCGACGAACATGGACGTGCTCCGAGTTAGGGAGCCAGCTCCACCAGCTCTGCCAGCACTGCCGGCACTACCAGTACCAGCAGTGCCGAGGCCAGGGACTTCCAAAGACTATCAGAACCTCTGCCCGATGGATTTTTGGGGCCATGAGGGAATAGTCTATGCAGATGAGTGGCAGAAGAATACGGGGAGGACATTGAAGATGGCAAAGATCCCGGATGATCTGAAGGCCGAAGTTACGACCATCCGACTTTTCGATATTGCTAGAGCTTGGTATCGGGAGGAGCCTCAGTTAACTGAACCCCAAGTTCTCTGGAAGGATTTCAAACTGCTGTTCCAGGAGAAGTTCTTCCCGGATGTGGAGTGGAACGAGCTTCGAATGCAATTTGAGGCATTGCAACAGGGGAGTATGACTGTAGCTCATTATACATCGGAGTTCACCCGACTCAGCAGGTTCGCAGAGAACCTAGTCAGCACACCGCAGGAGAGGGCTTGGAAGTTCAAGAAGGACCTCACCAGGGAGTTGCGACATGCAGTGGCTATCAGCCAGGCTACTACCTATGCGAGCATCCTTAAAGTTTCTCAGGGAGTGAAGATAGACCCGAAGCTTAAGCGGGACCGAGATATTGGCGCCAGCAGTTCCCAGGATCCACCGAAGCGGACCAACACTCAGCAGAGGCCACCTCAGCATCAACATCATCCTCATGTTCGAGCTCCGACATCACCGAGGCAGCAGAGACAGATTCAGACTCCGATATACTTTTCTTTCGCATACTGCAAGAGACCGGGACACCGTGTTGAGGAATGCCGCAAGAAGTTAGGGCAGTGCTTGGTTTGTGGATCTGCCACTCACCAAGTGAGAGATTGCCCTGCAGCTTTCACTCGTCAGGGACCAGCGCCAGAGCTGCAGCAGGAGGACCCAGTCTTCGAGGATCAGTAGCAGCAGGAAGCGCAGTCAGATGGACCGTTATCTTCTTACTTGCTTGCAGTAGCTAGATTTCTTTTGTATTGCCTATTTTGAGGCTTGTCTCTGAGTTTTCTTGCATTTACTAATTTCATATTGTCTAGTGACTACTTGTTAGTCCTTGTTATTTTTACTCCATAAATAAATTATTTAGTTTTCTTGTTGTCTTTAATAAACTTTACTTGATTTTGTGCACCTCTACAAGACCCTTGAAATTTTGAGGACAAAATTTTTGTAAGAGGGGGTAGATTTGTAACTTCCTACGTCCATTTTCGTGTATTTTTCAATAATTGAGTTTCTCTAAAAGAATTTTCTTTTGTTTAATCTTAAATAAATGTATTATATTAAATTTGGTTTGTCAAACGCTTTTCAATTTTAGATTTATCTTCGAAATCTTGATTTACTTAATTTAGTAATTAATTATTATTGATTATGGATAAAATGATTAAATCCTATTTTCTGCTGTTGGATGAAAGCAGAGAATACTATCAATTTTGAATTATCGCATTATTAGTCCTAATATTTTGTTGCTTAATTAAACTAATTACAGTGATTAGTGATGCGGATTTATTAACTAATCTTGTAGTTAGTTTCAATAATCTGTTGGAGTTTATAGTAGAATCTTTTGAAAATTGTTGGAGGAAATATTTGAATTTTTGAAATCTGTTTTGAAACTGTTTTTGAATTTTTTTTCTATTTAGAAAATCTGTTTGCAAACCATTTTGATTTGAAATTCTGTTTAAATATTCAAATTTGAAAATCTGTTACATGTGTTTCCAAAAGACCCCCAGATCTACACGTATTTACAAATCTGCCACTTTACACACACACAGAATATTTTATTATAAATTAATGCACACTTCCCAATACATTCTGACAATAGACTGACACACTTTTTCCTTCTCTAATCTCTCTCTACAATTTCTCTCTCTACTCTCTCTCTCCTGTAGCCTCTCGGCCGAGCACCACGGGCCACCGCTGGCGGGTCGCCACGACCTCATAGTGTCTAGATCACCTCACTGGAGTTCAGGGCCATCGCCTCGCCGCCTCGAGCAGAGTGCTCTTCGAGGCTCACATCGATAGTTTGTGGAGCGCACCCCTCGATTCGCGTGTCTCTTCGATCCCCACGCCACTTCTTCGAAGGACAAGCTGTCCTCCTTAGTCACCGCCACCGCCACTGAGGAGCGCCGTCGGGGCCTTGTCGTCGAGCCACCATCTCGAGGATCTGCACCGACCCTTCGAATCTTACGCTGAACCACGTCGTCCCTTCGGGAGTCGACCCATGTCATCGGGAGTCGTCGACTGGATCTACGCCGCCTTGGTTCACCGCAGACGTCGCATCGAGCCGCATCATCATCAGATTGGAGCAGAACCACTTCAGTCAGCTGCCTCCACTGCCGAGGAGCCTGCATCCGTCGAGTCGAAGTCGTCACTCGCCGGATCTGCTAGAGGATCGACATCCCCGTTGCACCGAGGTGAGCTCTCTCTCGATCTCCTGTACCCTTTCTTCTTCTTCTTATTTCCTCTCGGTTTTTGGGGGTTGGATTAGAAATTAGGGTTTCCATGGGGGTTTTAGTTTGGCTAGGAAGAGAATGAGAAAAGTAGGCAGAAGGAAGTGTTGGGGAAGAAGATAGGTGGGTGTGTGTGTATCTGGGAAGAAGAAGCTAGGGCTGAGGCTGAGGAGGCTGAGAGTAGGTAAGGAAGAAGGAGAATGGGGAACTATTATGTTCGGCTGGGAGTCGGTAAGAAAGAAGAGAGGATGGGCTGGAATTAATGGAATGAGAAGGGGATGTGAGCGGTATGAGAAAGAAGGAATGTTAATGGAGGGGAGTAATTATGAGAAGAGAGAGTGATTGAAGTGGGCAGTGGGTGGTTTTTCTGTCGGCTGAGTGATGTGAAAGATGAGAGAGAGTAATTTTAGTTTAGGGAACAGAGAAGGCTGAGTGGCCTTTCCCTTAGTTTTGGCTTTTCCCATATCGAGAAGCCAAGGCTGTGTAGCCGAGTGCCCTTTCGGAAATCGAGGGGTCAATCTAGTTGTCCTCTCATGATTGGAGGAGTCTATTTTTTTGTGGAGTGCATGTAATGCTTTGGGTCAGATGATCAAGTTAGAAGAGAATGGGCTTGATAGGTGGTCTGTAAATATATACATATATGTAAATTAAAAGGAAGAGTGGCAGCAGTGGGTTTGTGGGCTCAGTTTATGTATTCTATGGGCTGAATAAACTCTAGGAGCATTGGGCCAGGAGTAGAACTAGGTCTTTGGGCTAAATTGCTTATTGTTTTAATATCCTTCATGTTATAAATAGTGGCAGTTAATAATTTTAGTTAAATAATAATATTGCTAGAATTATTTGGTGTGAAATGATATTTGCTAATATTTAAGTAAATTTTTAATAGATTAGCTTGCAAGTATTTTTCTAAATAATAATGACTTTGTTAAAACATAGTTAAAATAATTACTAGTGTTCCCTAATTTGTCTAAAGCTATTTTATAAAAATAGTTGTTGAAATTAGTGACTATTGTCACTTTACAAAAATGTTTTCCTATTGAGTACATATAATATTATTTAGCACTTTTTGTTAAATAAATAATTTTGCCATGACTAGCATTTTACTAGTATTATTCACTAACATCTATACATGTTTTGCTATAAAATTCATTTTTCTAATATTTGGTTAAATATTAAATACAAGTTTGTATATGTTTTATTTGTAAAGTATTTTCTAAGTACTCTTTAATGAGTAAACCTTGCTAAAATATGGTTTTAAGTATTTTAAACTAAATATTATTTTTCAAATAATATTTCCAAATTTGATTTTCAAATAATTTATCTAAGTTTATTTATAAGTTTTCTAGTATCCTAGCTAGTGGTTATATAAAGATTAGTATAGTCAAATTATGGTAGCAATAGTTAGTTAAAGACTTTATTTCTTAAACCCTAACAAATTGTACCAACTACCAGGTAATCCCTTACAACCATGCAGTACTACTCTCGTGCTTCCAAGACGAGGCAAGTACACCGACTCGACTTGTACTTTGTATTTCTGTCTTACATTCATGTGCCATATTCTCATATCGGACAAGAGATAGACACGATTGTCTTGTACCTTGTTCATTGCTTGTGAGTCATTGTTTATTGCGGGGATTGGAGAAAATATTAGCTTTTGTGTGACCACACCCAACATAGGTATTATGGATAGCCTAATCGTACACTTCACGTACGATGAAGCCGGATCTTGTAGAATTGATTGACTCATTGATTGATTGTGTTCCTTCGTCGATCACACATTAGCTTAATATTTCAAATTGTCACACTTGCATTTTGATTGTCGTGTTCATTGCCTTGTACATTGATAGCCGTGTTCATTGTCTTGCATATTGATTGTCGCGTCCATTGCCTGCAGTTTTATATTTTATTTCTGGTACCGTAGTTTCATTTCTAGTTCTGGTATTCTGGTTTCACCTTGTATTCTGTACTACATATTACATTGTATATTGTTCTTGTCGGGGTTGTACTTTCTTCTTTTCCGGACAGGATACGTTGCAGGTGAGCTTGAGGCCACATGGAGTATATGATTGCATCGGATATTACAGCTTTTATTTTATTTATTTTCTGGAGATTGTATTTTTATGATTTTATCATTGTATATTCTATTTGACCGGATTTGTCTCCGGATGATTTTGTACTAAAATGACTTGATGGATATTGGTGATTTTCTGGAAACGTTATATATAGAAGCTGTGGATGTTTGCATTCATTGTGACTTGGAGTTTTTCTTAATATTGTACAGCTTACTTCGTCATGTCCATCAACGAAGGCTGGACGTGTCCGACTCGTGTCCGATTATTCGGGAGCGGGTCGTGACAAACTTGAACATTTTTATGCATCAAAAGGGATAATTCATCAAACTAGTTGCGTCAACACACCACAACAGAATGGAGTTGTTGAATGCAAACATAGACATCTGCTTCATGTTGCTCGAGCCATTATTTTTCAAGCTCACTTACCTAAACATTTTTGGGGGGATGCCATACTCACTTCAGCTTACCTCATAAATAGGACACCAACACCACTTCTTAAAGGCATGACACCTTTCGAAAAATTGTTTAATAAGGTACCAAACTACTCTCATTTACGAGTATTTGGATGTCTGTGTTTTGCGTCAACTCATCCTACCAAGCTAACTAAGTTTGATTCGCGTTCAACTAAGTGTATTTTCTTCGATTATCCTCACGCCCAAAAAGGTTACAAAGTTTATGACCTAGCACAACACAAAGATTTTGTGTTAAAAGATGTTTCATTTTTTGATGATACCTTTCCATTCCAATCCAGCAAAGATTCGACTTATATATCTCACATGCCCATCTTTCAAACACAGCCATCTTGTTTTGATTTTGAACCTATAAATCCATCTGTCCATAATCATGGAGTTTTAATTTATGATAACACTCCAGGGGACACACCTTCAACTGAAAGTTTGTCATCTAACTCTAGTGATAATCTTTCTACATCCATAGAACCAACCGCTCTATTACCTTCATAATAGCTTACACCGCCACCATCATCACCACCTCGCCGGTCCTCCAGGCCTACCAAAACTCTAACATTTTTTTGCAGGACTTTCACATTAGGGCAGCCCTCCCCTCATGACCTACACCATCATCTCCATCGAACGAGGTCATCTCCTTAGGTACTGATCATTCCCTTTCTCATGTATTGTCTAATGATGGACTTTCTTCTAATCATAGAGCCTTCACCACTAAAATCACTATCCAGAGAGAACCTATATCTTTTTTACAGGTAATGCAAAGTCCACTGTGGAGAGAGGCTATGCACAAAGAAATACAAGCCCTCCAAGCTAACAATACTTGGACCTTAATGCCTGTACCATCCCATACACGACCCGTTGGGTGCAAATGGGTTTACAAGATCAAACGCAATCCAGATGGGACAGTTGAACGATACAAAGCACGATTGGTTGCTCATGGATACAACCAAGTTGAAGGGGTTGATTTTCGTGAAATATTTGCCCCTGTAGCAAAATTGTCAACGGTGAGAGTGCTTCTTAGTCTAGCAGCTATGCAAGGTTGGCATCTACATCAATTAGATGTAAACAATGCATTTTTTAATGGTGATCTCCATAAAGAAGTGTACATGAAGATTCCTCCTGGGTTCGGACAAAAGGTGGGGACTAGAGTTTGCAAGTTGCACAAGTCCATTTACGGTCTAAAGCAAGCTTCACGTCAATGGTTCATTAAACTTTCAACCACACTCAAATCAGTAGGGTTTCAACAATCTTGGTCTGATTATTCATTATTTGTCCGAACTCGCCGAGGTAAATTTACTGCATTATTGGTTTATGTTGATGACATAATCTTGGCAGGAAATTACTTGGATGATATTATAGACACCAAACAATTTCTTTCAAGTCATGCTTAAAGACATGGGAAAACTTAAGTACTTCCTTGGGATAGAAGTTGCCAGATCAAAGCAAGGCATAGTTCTATGTCAAAGGAAGTATGCCTTGGAGATTCTTGAAGACACAGGGTTTCTTGGTGCCTAGCTCGCACGTTTTCCAGTTGATCAAACTTTGTCACTCATACAGGCAAATGGAGATTTGTTGGATGATCCATCTCAATACCGAAGGCTTGTAGGACGGCTCATATACCTCACCATTACGAGAGCATACCTTGTTTATGGCGTGCACATGTTGAGTCAGTTTATGGTCAAGCCTAGACAACCTCATCTTGAGGCAGCACACAAAGTTTTAAAATATATCAAACAAGCACCAGGTCAAGAAATTCTTTTGCCTTCCACAGGATCTTTGGAGTTGAGGGCTTCTTGTGATGCTGACTGGGCTCGTTGCAAGGACACAAGGAGATCATTAACTGGATATTGTATTTTCCTTGGAAATGCACCAATTTCCTGGAAGACAAAGAAGCAAAGTACAATATCTCGTTCAAGTGCGGAGATGGAATATCGCTCTATGGATACTACATGTTGTGAGGTAACTTGGTTACGAAATATATTGAAAGATTTGAACGTAAACGACACACAACCAGTCAGGTTATTTGGTGACAACCAAGTGCCATTCATATAGCTTCAAATCCCGTATTGCATGAGCGTACAAAGCACATAGAAATCGATTGCCATGTTGTACGTGAAAAGGTGCAAAGAGGAGTGGTTAGAATAGTTCATATTCGAACCAAAGAACAACCTGCAGATCTGTTTACCAAGCCATTAAGTTCGATTCAATTTGAAGCATTACTCAGCAAGTTGAGTGTAATCAACATACACTCCAACTTGAGGGGGATTATTAATGGAAAGAATCCCACTGAATCAGGAAACTGATTTAGTCCATTATTGTCTATTGATTGCATATTTGATTATGATTAATATTAGGCCAAAGATCCCACCAAATCAGGAAACTGATTTGGCCAATTACTTTACTTGGCTGTATATGGAATTATGCTTGATATTAGGCCAAACATGTGGATCTAAATTGTAATAGGCTGTGTATAAAGCTGTAAACATATCTTATGAATGTCATACAATTATTTTCTTCATCATATTGTTTCTCTTTAAAAACTTCAAGTGAGTATTTCAAAATATAGTTATGTTTTGTATTGAGGTATGCACATGGGGTATAGTGGTCCACGTAGTTACCATGTTGTGATGTTTTTCTTGAAGACTAAGTTTAAATTCCTCAAATAAATATTTATATATTTTTTTGTCACTCTCCGTCAGAAAATTTTCTTAGGAGTTAATTAAGCTCCAAAGCGACTCGGGCTCTGACGAAGGATGCAAAGTAGCACTTTGATAGCATATTTTGCACTTCGTCTTAATCATCCCAACATGCTGCTATATATTGTTCTGACTTCGTTTTCTAGATCTTATTACGGTTCTATCTTATTATAGCAATTGCAAATAGAAGAATTGATTTAATTTTTATTTGTATATAAAATTCTTTTTGCTAGTCAGTTTGCAATCTGTAATCATCAAAGCACTTAATTGTCATATTTGTTTTGAGAATTTCGTTGGAGTCCTGTTCTATCGTGATTTTCAGTATCTCACGATATAGAGGATCAATTTGTGATTTTCAATATCTCACACTTTTGCGTCCATCTTTGAGCCTCGACAGTAACAATCTCGAAGCAAGATCCAGTATCATTGATGGAGAACCGTACAAGCCTTTTCGTACAATTTTTTGAGAAGTTTGACGGTGAATACTACAATATTTGGAAGAGAAATGGAACGACATCCCAAGTACCTGTTTGCTAAAATGTTTGAAACTCCTTTGCCATAGCCTCTTGTCACTCATGATACTAAACAACCTCTTGATAAGAACTAGGCTCTCGTGTAATATGCATAGCAGTAAAAAAAATGGAACAATACATAATATGAGGCAAATGTAGCAAAACCAAACTTGTCTAGTAGACCGGAACAATCAGGAGTAAAATAAACAAGAGGTCGATGAGTACGGTGGGCCTGGCGGAGAGGTTATGGTGGAGGTGTAGATGGTGGAGATGATGGTATAGTAGAGTCCATTAGAATATTTGAGGATCCTTATGCGCCAGCGAAGACGACATCGTAGAAGTAGCTGTACCAGGAGAAGAAAGCAAAGTAGTTGGATAAATGAAAATACTAGACTTAATATCTGGGGGAAACAAGAAACGAATGCCTGGAGGTGGAACAGTAAAATAAGAAGAGTCCTTTAGAAAGGTGACATAGCGAGATAGACAAAGACGACGATGGGTCAAGGTATCATTAAAACGGTAACCCTTATGCTCGTAACTAAAATCGAGTAGGACGCACTTGGTTGATCGGACTGTCAGCTTCGTGCATTCAGTCTTAAGAAGAAGAACAAACAAGTGCATCAAAAAATACAAAGCATATTATAATTAAGAGGACATAAAAAAAATACTCTCATGAGGTATCCAACTAGGCAATACAGAGGAAGAAGTGATATTGATAAGATTAACAGATTTAAGAATGGTCTTTACCCAGAACTTTTGAAGAAAAGAATAGGATAACAAGAGAGCACGAGTAGTCTCAAGAATATGACGATGTTTGCACTCGACTACCCCATTCTGTTCTTGAGTGTAAGTGCAGGACTACTGAAAAAGAGTCTCGTAAGATTACAAGATATATCTCATTGTAGTGAAGAGAATACTCACGAGCACATCAGAGCGAGAAGTTTTAATCATGGCATTGAATTGAGTATGTATCATAGTACGTAGTGAACATCTTATAAATGGTAGGGAGTTCAGAATGATGAAACATAAGATAGACCCAAGTATAACGAGTGTTAATGTGTAATCATCAATAAAGTTAACATAGTAGAGAAAGCCTGTAATAGATGGGATAGGGGCAAGTCCCATATGTCAGAGTGAATTAATTCGAAAGCGCTAATGGATTTTGATAAGCTCTTAAAAAATATATAGGGCTAAGTGTTTTGCCAACTTACAACCCATACATATGGATAGCGAAGAGAAAGAATCATGCCGAAGAGCTCTATTATGAAATAAACTATTTAGGCGAGCCTCTGAAATATGACCTAAGCGTCTGAGCCACAAGTTGACAATAGACGTGACGATAGCAGTATGAATACAACTCAAAGGTCGAGTTGATGGAATATAAAAAAAACTCTAAGTGGTACAACCGCCCATTCCTACGAGCACGACCAATCATCTGGCCCGTACGAGGATCCTTCACAGAACATATGGGAGAATAAAAAACAACAATAAATCTACTTTCATAAAGTCTACTAACTGATGTCAGGTGTAAAGTAAGATGAGAAACATGTAAAACAAAAGGAAGAGTGAAAGTGTTAGAAATAATGTTGCCATGACTAATTGAGAACCATCAGATGTGTGCAAAGAGAAAAAATGATGAGAAGCACCAGAGTCTAATATCCAAGAAGTAGACATACTAGTAAAGGCAGATGCAGAGGAGCCAACAAAAATATGTTGGCGTTGGAGCTGGAGCTGGAGCTCTAACTGAGCAAGACGATGCTGAATATTTACGGATGTTTGTGTACTATCAACAATGATCAGAGCCTGAGGTACCAGAGAGCGAGTCGAGAAAGAACCCATTGTCGTTACCCGCCTAAAATACTGAGTTCTTAAATGTGGATGAAGTAGAAAATAATTTTTCACTGGATGACCATGCTCATCCAATTGGAAATAGAATGATCAAACTTACGCAATAAGTACATGTAGGATGATGAGTTCTTCTGGGAGCACTAGTCTTTTCGATGCGCAAGATGGAAGAAAATATCGGAACTGTTCAGATAGAGATTTTTTTATTTATTTTTACTTATTGTGTCAAAGTTCTTCTATAGGCTTCCAAATCATACAAAAGTTATAAACTTCTCCCACCTAGTATCTTCCTTCTAGATATTTTGAATTTGGCACTAAGCTCTCAAAAATTCATGCCGAAGAGCTCTACTATAAAATAAACTCTTTAGGCGAGCTTCTTAACTTGGAACATGCATGTGCAGTAGTAGTTTCGTGCATGAGATTCTAATTGAGGACAGGGACACCCATGAGGTTGGGTTACCCTATCCGGAGCTAGCTTTGGTTGTCACTTGATCTTTATTGGAGGTCGATCTTGGAGGGTCACCCGTGACCCCGACCTCTATTCCAATCATGCTAAGCATGGGGATCGCCCTAAGCGGAGGAGGGTTGTCCAAGCACTAACTCTTGTGTGGCTTACCCCTGATTGAGGAGAAAGTTCTCATTTATAATTATGTTAAGTATTAATTTACTTATGTTTCAACAATGATATATATTTTATTATAGTAATTTTTAATTAAAAAAAAGCTAATTTTTAAGTTTTTAGTTTTTTCAGATAATTTAATATAATTTATATATTTGTATATGAATTCGAATATTTAGATCCAGATTTTGGATAATAGAGTGGAATCAATAATCGAATCTGGATAAATTAAATCCCAATACGGCTAAATCAAATTTAATTTGATGATCCAAATTTGATTATCCTTATAAGAAGAGTAATACTATTTGTACCTCCAAATTGTCCCTCCAAACCATCTCTCCTTATGTGGTAGTTGACGTTGCATGTTAAATAATATTATGTGTCATCCGACATGGCAGATAAATGACAAATTTTAACCAAAAAAGTTAATTACCCAATTTTTTTCATGTTAATTTAATGTTAATGTTAATATTGATATTACTTAATATTAATGTTAATATTAATATTAATGTTAATGTTAATATTAATTTTGTTGTTAAATAATATTAATTTTAATGTTAATGTTAACATTAATTTTAATGTTAATTTTATTGTTAATTTTAATTTTAATATTTATTTTTATTTTAAAATTTGTCACATCAGCTGTTACATCAACATGCCTTGTCAGCTATCACGTAAAAATAGACAGTTTGGAAGGACAATTTGAAGCAAATAGCATTATTCTTAACCGAACTTAACAATAACATGTGGCAATATTAAGCTGCCGGTCCGAAATTAAAAGACATGTAAACAACTGACTGATCAAAAATAGGCTCACTTTTGTACTATATCATTTCCTTTGAGATTACCACAGAACGCTTAGATTCGACATAGGTGACTAATTATCATATCTAAAACCATCTGGTTGTTGTTGAAGCCACCCGTCGTCGTTGACGTACGAAATGTCAACGAGCTGCCTCACTTCGTCCTCGCTGAGTTTCTTCGCCCATGGCACCCTGCCAGAAGTATTCGAACCCGGTCCAGAGCACTTGTGTTCTACAAAAGTGGTATGCTTGCTGCAAAAACAAGAAATAATTACGCAATATTTAACGTGGTTCGGTTTTGATTACGTACGTACGAGTGAGAGAAATAACTAACCCGCCGTCGGCAGCATTCCAGCTCATCCAACCCTCCGGCACGACGACATCTTGCATGTAAGTTTGGTAGAACAAGACCCTCGAGTAGGTTCTCCATCCTCTCCCTAGATACGTCCTGCCAGTTCCTGTCAAATTGCAATTCTTGAACACAAACCCCGACTTATCGTTCTTGTCGTCGTTCCTTCCCTGAGCCGTCACATAGCCTATGTTTTTTGACGTCAGAACGGTTGACAACCGGCAATTCTACGTACAACATACAATATCAGTCCGACTACAGAAACCTAACTTGTAATATGAATGTGACACGTAAATTTTATTAATATTAAAAGTGTACATAATTTACTTTTACTACCTGGAAAAAAAATCAATAGATCAGATTCATGTAATCTGTAATTGTTAATGGTGAGTTTTAAAAATTAAAAACTTATAATGAGTTATTATAGGATTTTTTTATACGTATCATAATAATTACAATTGTGATGAGTTATAGAGCTCCTCCTTCCATATGAGACTAGATAGATTGTTAATTACCTCATAAATAGATTGGCCAAACCCGAAAATAAAGTCGATGGCACCCTCAACGTAGCAGTTCTTGAAATAGTGTCGGCCTGCGTGGTCAGCCAAGGTGTCCTGGACTCCGATGAAATTACAGCTGTACACGCAAGTCTTGTCCCCTCCTATGATAGCTGCAACTCCTACATGCACATCCGTCCTGCTTAAATACGTGTTCTGCACAAACATTTCAAAAAACTTGATCATTACCATTTGTATAATTTAGGTAGCAATATTTTTTGTGTGGGACTACTGGAAATGAATATAGCACTTGTCTATTACTTGTCCAATTAAAGTACTCCTATATAACCCTTAATTATATATATATATATATATATATATATATATATATATATATATATATATATATATATATATATATATATATATATATATATAAAATTTTTCATTTTTCAAATGGAAAGTTAGCTATATGATCAACCCACTTTGGGAAGATCAACGCAAATTCAAGAGTGAACATATAAGGATGGAAGATAATCTGAAGAAAATGCTATAACAGCCTGCTAGCTCCCGTATCACTAAAGACCACCTTACGAGAATGATTACATAGCTATGTTGTAATGTTGTAAAAGTGCTAAAAGTTATTGGATGTATTTTTGAGAAATATCTAGATTCGAGGTCACCGAAGCCTACATGAAATTTTGTAAGTGGAGGGATCTACATCCCCTTATTTTTGCATCTCCAAGTATCCTCTCTTTCACATCGGTTGGATCTTGTTTAAATCATATAATCTCAACCGCTGATTTTTCAATGATTAAGATTAGATGACTTAAACATGATCCCTCCTCTCTCTCTCTATATATATATATAGGAGGGGATGTTGATCCCTCCTCTATATATATATATATATATATATATATTTGAAAACGATAACAGTGTGTTAATTTACATGTTTTTGTTTATATAGGTAAAAGGTAATTTTCATATAGGATAAACCATTTTGGTAATTCCAATACCTAAAACAATAGTCTGTTGCAAGCTAGATTGTGTATCACTCCACTGGTAGGCTAACAGTGTGTTAATTTACATGTTTTTGTTTTTGTTTTACTTGAAAAGTGGACGGCAAATATTTAATTTGTTGGGTCGTTTGACACAAAAAGTTTGTAGGAATGAAGAGAAAAGAAGTGAATAAAGAAAATCAAATCATAGGGTAAGTACTCTGTGGAGAGGTGGTTCATCTAAGAAACAAAAAGGCTTAATTAACAGCCTTCTAGATTAAAATAGGAGTGATAATGAAGAAACCTTGAAAGTTATTCCGCTAAGAATGACGTTGTGTGCTTGCGAGACGAACGTCGCAGTCATCCATGTGTCTGACAGTTGGTCCATGTTCAACCCCTCCATCCCGCTAATTGTGGGATGATGATCACCCCACTGGATGAAAGTATTCTGAGCTCCCTCGCCCTCCAATATTATGAACCCTTTATTTCCCCCAATGTTAACTTTCTCCCTGCATAAAATAAACATACACACCTTATCAAAAAAAAAAAAAAGAGCATAAGGGAACGTTCATGCATGATCAAAATGTACGCACAACCTTATTTTCAAGGACGACACTAAGTTGACCACAAAATTTTGGACCGCCACCGGCAGCCACGTGGCAACCGTCCATTAGCCTCAAGCTTAGATTTTTAGGATGTGGTGCACGTGTTTAGCAGGGGCCAATTGGTGGCTGCCACGTGGTCTGCGGACCAGAGACGGATCAAAATCCTGCTGTCAAAATTAAAGATAATTTTTGTATCTGTAATATATGAAGAAGTTGTTTCTACGACTAAGCAGGAAGACTTATTGTCGAGACGTAAAATCACAGTTACGAATTCTTCATTTCTTGATGGTTCAATTTGTTCTTGCTTAATTAGTACTCTCAGTGTGAGACAGGAGACATATCTTGTACGTAGTTTTTCATAGGTTTTTACTGAGTTCTTATGTCCTAGTTAGTACTTTACTGATGGACTCCCTCTTGCTCTCGTTAGTTGTTACCATTAGTATTTGTATTTGATCGAATCGAATTACTTATTACTGAGGCAGAACATTTACCTAAAAATAAATGAAAGAACGAAGGAACGAACGAAGGAAAACAAAATAAATTTGAATGAAACTGCATCGTAGTTATATAGAAATGAGCAGAAGATGTTAATTTACCAGAAAACCCCGGTGCTTATGTGAATCTTGATCCACTGGTTGTTGCCATCGGGGATGGAATCAATTGCCTCTTGAATTATTTTGAAATTACCATGTCCGTTGGGATCGACCACAACTGTCTTTGTGATTTCCTGAGACCCACTGGAGACCTGCAGGATGGAGAGAGCGGAGAAGAGGAAGAACAAGGAACTAGGGAAGTTCAACATTCTGAACAACTGCTACTATACTCAATCTTTTGTGGTATATATATAAAAATGCATGAGAGAATCTTGAAGATGTACTTAGCAACGTATATTATCCCTAGAAATAATTTCTTGATACCACTTTTACAAAGACCATAAATTCTTTCAACATTTCTTGTTGTGCTGAATGAATTAGCGTGCACGGATTGAGAAAAGTTGGATCAGTAAGCATGCATGCAGGTTAGTGCCATAGAATAATTATTAGAAGTATGTAGTATATCAAATCATATATTTCATAAATAATTCCTACTATTACAATGCGGCACTGCATTGCATGTACGTCCTCCATCAATTATTAAAAATAATAATTTATTATTATTATTAAATAATGCGTATATATTTCTCACGTAGTTAAACAAATACAAAGTACATAGTATTATCAACTAAATACAAATACAATTCTAAAAATATAACTATAACAAATCCTAATTAAAATATATTCAAATCATATTTAAAATATTTTAATGTAATTTAAATTTTATCTAATTTTTGTAGGGTAAATGACCAAAAAATCCTCCCTAGATTGGCCATATTCGCAAAAAAGACTCCATGCTCGTAAATTTTCCACTAGTTATTTTTTGTTGCAAAAAAAAAATCTCCAAATGACAATTTTACCCCTCCCCCCTCCCTCGGCCGTTGGTGGAGAGGCTGGGTGGTCGGCGATGCCACGGGGAGGGCCGCGGGGCCGGAGCTGTCACACCCCGATCCGGAATCACCCGAATCATCGTCCTAGCAGGGGGTGTGATGCCGCACGAGCCTGGAGTTGCGCTCGTGCAAGGCAAGATGACAAGTTCTCAAATGGTTACCTTTGATTTGATATTAACAATGAAAGGAAAACATAGTATACATAACAATTCTCTTTATTGATATTCGAACGGAGATTACAAAGGCTTTCAATAATCCAACTGAATTTGCCAGTTTAGCTACAACATTCAAGTTCTCTCTTGCCCACAAAGGATTTCACCGTTCCATACATCATGCCTTCTATATCTCGACCACATTAATCCTATTGCAAGTCCGAGCGTCAATGCGATCGCAGGCTTCAAACGCTACGACATTCCATGCCTCTGCGATCAAGCGAAGCTTCACCGCGAGCAATCCATTTCCTGTACCCTGCATGAAAGCTGGTGGGGGCTCAGTACGTTCGTCCTCGCATGTACTGACGAAAAGACTAACTTTCTAAACCGACATTTTAGTATTTATGTTCAATCATGCAACTTAGCTTATGAGCTTGCTATATTCTCCTTAGGGTCGATTTCATGGCATATTCGAAAGCGGTAAAGCATGTTATCATGGCAAGCATGTTATTCGAATTGAATAGGCAAGCAGGCAAACAATCTCGTGCTTGTTTCATGGCACGACTTCTTACCCGCATAGACGCACTCGTCCTTGCACCAACGCAAGGTGAATACGCCCCATTCCTTTCCTGTCATGTTATAAGTGCTCTCTATACAGGATCTATGTGTGCAGGACACATACATACCTGCACTTTCAATCTATCGTTCCTTAACTATATGAAGGTCGTTGGCGTATCCGCGCCAAAATGGACTAAAGACGTTTCTCTTTTTCTTTTCTCTTTCTTTCTTTTCTCTCTTTCATTCCTCTCTTTCTTTTCTTTCTCGAATTGGATAGCCCGACGCCTCTCGTAGTGGGTTGCTATCCCAATTACAGGGATCTTCCGTTGCATACCATCTGTAAAACCCATAATTTTAGAATTTTTTTTTCAATTGTTAATTTAGGAAATTGAATTTTTAGAAACTGGGGATTTTATCAAAACATGTAATTTTTCTAATTAATTAAATATTATGTTACTTAGAATACAATTATTATTATTATTTTCAAGAAAAATAAATTGATTTGACGTTTGTATGTCAGCCTAGACATGAACCCGGTTTAAATTTAATTGACCTTAAAAATATTTTTGAATTAATTAAGATTTTTAAGAAAACAAATTATTTTTCTCAAAGTCTTAAAACCATTTTTTTGTTCAGACCATTAAAATTTATGTTAGCTCATTACTTAAACAACTTGGACCCATAGCCCCTAAGCCCAAACTAAATGGTTTTAACCATTAACTCATATTTTCTAATAAGCCCATAAGCCAATAGGATTTAACCCATTAGCTTATTAGTTAAAATAGAATCTTTTCCTTAATCTATTGAGAGAGAGAGAGAGAGAGTTATACTCTCATTCTCTGTTGGTGAACCGAAGTCCTTCGGTTAGCCGACCCTTGCTTTCTCGAAACCGTCGGGCACCCTTTCTCTTTCTTTTCTGGTAACCCCCAAATCCATCACCTATTTAAACCCTCTTCTTCACCACCTCCATCATCCCTACCACTCTTCCCAAACCGTGCCCTAGCCATCAACCCTAGCCGGAGCTATTTCGGTGACGTCCGCCGTCGATCCCGGCAGCCCCGACCCGCGTGACCCCCGGCCTCCCAGCGCGGCACCCTCCCCGCGCGGCCGAGCTCCCCGCCGTTTCCTCCAGCCGTTCGCCGCACCCCCGCAGCCGCCCCGCCGGCCTCCTTCGCCCGGCGCACCTCCGGCCCGACCCCCTTTGCCGTGCCCCTTTCCAACACTTCCCCGGCTCTCCGCGGTTGACCCCTGTCCCCGATTTGCTGTCCAGCGCTTCTGTGTACATGGCGCTGTCCCGAGGAGCCAGTTCCCGCGAGTTTCTGACGTGATTTCGGTTCTGTTCCGCGGTTCCGCGTGTTTCGAGTCCGAGACATCACTTCGGATTCCGTCGATTTCGGTAACTTCTGGATAGTCCCATAGTTCTCTTTTAGTCTATGATAAAAAATTGGTCCACCGATTACTTCGGGAATTCGGATTTTGGTTACGTTTCATATATGTTTCCATTTCGATTTTCTTCGGAAATCGATATGCTGTTTTGGTTCTGTGATTTGGTTAGTTGGCTTCGAGAACTCTTTGGAAAAATTCTGTGGGTTCGTTTTGAAATTGTTGGCTTTGGAATTTAAAAATTCGCGGTGTTTCTTAACCTCTGTTAGTTGGATTGGTTTTCCGAAAACTATTTCGAATGCTGTGGCCTAGCCAATATTAATTGGATTATGGTTCTGTTGGTCTTTCTTAGTATTTTGTTATGTGGGAATTCCTTAATACATGTTGGCTCGGGAAGTTCCTTAGTATCTGTGGACTTGGGAATTTTTGTATATGTTGGGTTGGAATTATTTGCAGAAAAAATCGACGCGTTTCCCAGTTTTGGGTTATCCCGAAAATAGAGGGAATGCTGCCGAAATTTCTATAAAAATTTGATTATATAATTTTAAAATGAATTTCGGAAAAGAATACTATTTTTGGATTTATTTGGGCGACGACCGTATTGGTCTATGGGCCCCAGTGAAATGCAAACGCACCGGTCTGTCCGGACGTTGAGGCAGAGTATCTGTAAGTGAAGATTGGACCAGTTCTGAGACTCATACTATTTTATTTTTAAATTAGAAATTATTAGTTATTATTATTATGTAAATTTGTAGGTAATTTACAAGACTAACATTTTCTTTCTCTTATTTTAATTCATGGAAATGTAAGGGCATAAGCCCATTTATCTATTTTTGTAAATTTGTAATAAGTAGGAATCAGCTGTGGATTTTCTGGGATTGTGAACGCGTAGGATTAATTAAATATTAATATTAATTATTAGTTAGAAATTTACGATTTTCTCAATTTAAAGAAAAGAAAAATATTTATATATATAATTATAAAATACTAATATTTTTCCCAATAAATTGATAAAAATAAGTTTTCCGAAATAAAATATAAATTTAGATTTCCTTAATTGTAACGCACTAGAAAAAATATGTTTTTAATTGTGTTGGTTAATACAAGACTAAAAATTAACTAGGAGACAAAATCTAGAGATTGTAACTAGATAATTCTAGAGTTGTGGTTTCTGAGACAAATTCCCGGAATGTAGGATTTCAAGGAAGAGTGTGACTGTTCAAATTCCGAAGTACCAATCCCGTCCAACCAGAGAAGTTTAAGGCAAGTACATTTATGTAAATTTACGATTATTTTAACAATCATTTCATTGCAAGTTTAAACCACTGTTATACACGAACTCTTTCGGGAGTATTGACTGTACTGTTGGGGACTGGGGGAGTAGAGTAGTGGATATGACCAAGCCATACCGTATCGCTAGGATGCTACTGTAACCCAATCCGGTCATATTCATTACCTATTCACATCACTGTACTGTATTGTTTCAAAACTGTTCATCTTCAAACTGTTTAAAAGTGCATGATATTAATTGTCATTTTAATTGTTAAAATTTGCATGAATTGTACTTTGCTCCTTTTCTGACTGGATCCCCGTAGGTACTACTGATGACCTGGAGATGCTGATCAATAGCTACTATGATCCTGATTTGTACCCGGCGGTACTTTCACCTGAGGAGGATGTTGTGGCGTCTCCATAGATGCTACTTTAGTTTGAGAGTTTAGTTGTTTCTATGTTATTTCTAGTTTATGAATCCTTGTAACAGAACAAGTTTTAAATTATCGTTTAAATAAATGTTGTGGCAAACTTAGTTTCAAATGTTGTTGATCACCTACATATGGATTATAGCTTACTGCCGCCGTCTCATCAACGGTGCTGGATGGGCATGATCCGATTCGACCCAAGTATTTGGGGACCGGGTCGTGACATGTTTTTAGTGGTGGCCCATGCAGGTCCTAAATCAACAACTTAGGAAAACCTATTTAGAGACATTTAGAACACTAGAACATTAATTTACCACAACATAGGACCGAAATATATTATAATTAAATATTTTTGTTTGATTATAGATAGGCTACCTTGCTTATGTTTATATCCTAAACCTTCCAGAGAATGGCCACTGACAATACCAATCCTGCTGGCGATGGGGCATCTTCACCCTATCATACCCCACCTCCCCAATCAAGTCCGGATCCTACACCTCGGCAGCTGGCCGACCGTCCCCATAATACAACGACGGATCCATCATCTTCTCGGACGAAGATGCAATCCCCTGTGGTTTCGCCCACTCCAGCTGCCCCACCGGTGCCTGTGGACCCCACTGACCTCATAGGTCTGCTAAGAGGAGTGCTAGAAGCCCAGAGAACTCAAGCAGAAGCTCATCGCGAGCAGACGGCCATTATGAGAGAAGGCATGGAGAATGCCCATAGCGTGGCAATGGCTGCACTGGAAAGAGGAGAAGCAGTTCAACAGGAACCAAGGCCTGCCAAGTTAAACATAAATTTAAGGATTAATTTATGTAATATTAAGGCCATTTAATTAATGGGAATCATATTGCCAAGGTGGGCGATATTGAGAGTTTTAAGAAGCAGAACCCTCGACCCTTCAAGGGAACCGAGGGAATCGTCTATGCTGACGAATGGCTCGACAGTATGGAGCGTCTCCTGAGCGTCGCTCGACTTCCAGAAGACCTCAAGGCCGAAGCAGTGGGACTCCAACTGCAAAATGTAGCAAGCACCTGGTATCGGAATGAACCCCGGCTCCAGGATAGGCAACTTGACTGGGACACCTTCAAGAGGTTATTCCAGAGGAAATTCTTCCCAACTTCAGAGTTGCGGGAGATGGAGCGACAATTCCAGAACCTGAAGCAGGGCAACATGACTGTGGGAGAGTATGCTGCTGAATTTGGCCAACTCAGCCATTTTGCCAAGAATCTGGTGGCCGACCCTGACGATCGTGCTGAAAGGTTCAGATATGGACTAAGAGAAGAGATCCGCACCCATGTGATCTCAGGCGGTGCTAAGACTTATGAAAAGATCCTGGAGCGAGCTCAAGACATAGAGAAGAGCCAACCTGCCCGCTCGAAAAGAGATTATCCTGGAACTAACAACTTCCAGGGTAATCAGAAGAAACCCAATAACAAAAGTAACAACAACAACCGTCCTCCCTACCAGCAGGCGAGGAACAATGACAAGGTGCCTCAGAGGCAGATCCCCGTCTGCGACTTTTGCAAGAGGCCGGGACATCTGGCAAACATCTGCAGGAAGAGGCTAGGGCATTGCTTAGTCTATGGGTCTTCCACCCATCAAGTGAGGGACTGCCCTTTGTCGACTAACCGGACTGGAGCAACTCCGCAGAAAGGACCTCTGCCCACTCAGCAACAACAGTTTGGGCAACATCAACAGAAGACGGGGCGAGTTTTTGCCCTGATAGCAGAGGAACCAGAGCCAGCTCAGGAACCTGTAGCGGATGTCATATTAGGTTCTATCTATGTGCATTCCTACCCTGCCTTAGCTTTATTTGATTCGGGAGCATCACATAGTTTCATAGCCACCAAATTCATATCTGCACACCATATAGTTACTGGCTTTAGCAAGAAGATCTGTAGGGTTATGACTGGAGGAGGACCCCTACCTATTACCGAGATCTGTGAATGCCCTATCACCATAGCTGGCCATAACTTTATAGCACCTTTACTTTTCATGCCTTTACCTAACTATGATGTAGTCCTAGGGATGGACTGGTTGAGTAAGCAGCATGCGCTGATAGACTGTCATTGGGGATGTGTAGTCTTCAGCCCACCTGGAGAACCGGAGTTTGAAATCTCTCGAACTCCGGAGGAGATGGAATGTGTTACGTATACCTCTATCACTGAAGAATCCGGACCTCCCCATCCTATCATAGCAAAATTTATGGATGTTTTCACTGATAGTCTTCCCGGGTTACCCCCAGACCGAGACATAGAGTTCACCATTGACCTAGTCCCCGGCTCTTCCCCTATTTCTAAGGGATGCTACAA
This sequence comes from Iris pallida, assembly GCA_029216955.1. NCBI lineage: Eukaryota > Viridiplantae > Streptophyta > Magnoliopsida > Asparagales > Iridaceae > Iris > Iris pallida. Next base: position 9,590,037 of record JANAVB010033817.1, on the reverse strand, counting down.
AGTTAACCCGAAGGAGGCCAAGGAGATGAAAGATCAGATCAATGAACTGAAGGCTTTGGGATTTATCCGAGACGGAGCTTCACCCTGGGGAGCACCTGTCTTGTTTGTGCCCAAGAAGGACGGAACTGTGAGGATATGCATCGACTACCGGGCGCTGAACAATATCACCATCAAGAACAAGTACCCGCTGCCCCGGATTGATGATTTATTTGATCAATTGAGCGAAGCCAAGGTGTTTTCGAAGATAGACCTCAGATCTGGCTATCATCAGATCAAAGTCAGGAAGGAAGATATTCCTAAAATGGCATTCAACACCAAGTATGGGCAGTTTGAATTCTTGGTCATGCCGTTTGGATTGACAAATGCTCCTGCAGTGTTCATGAACCTTATGAACATGGTTTTCCATGAATACTTAGATCAATTTATTGTTGTCTTCATTGATGACATTTTGATCTATTCGAAGACTGAAGAGGAGCATGAGGAGCACCTCAGGAAAGTTCTAGGAACTTTGAGGAAAGAGAAGTTATATGGTAAGTTATCCAAATGTGAATTCTTTCTAGACAAGGTGGATTTTCTTGGCCATGTTGTCACAGAAGAAGGAATTTCGGTGGATCCTAAGAAGATAGCTGCTGTGGAGAAGTGGTCTACCCCAAGCTCAGTTGCTGAAATCAGGAGTTTCTTGGGTTTGGCGGGATACTACCGAAAGTTCGTGAAGGACTTTGCTAGAATTGTCGAGCCGATGACGAAGTTGACTCGGAAGAATGAAGAGTTCGTCTGGACGGAAGAGTGTCAGGTGGCATTTGACGAGCTGAAGAAGAGGCTTACCACTGCACCAATCCTTACGCTACCCGCAGGATCCGGTGGTTTCACAATATACAGTGATGCCTCTGGAAAAGGACTGGGATGTGTTCTTCAACAGAATGGGAAAGTGAGTGCTTACGCATGTAGGCAATTACGGAACTATGAGAAAAATTATCCCACACATGACCTGGAACTTACGGCAGTTATCTTTGCGATGAAGCTATGGAAGCACTATCTGTATGGAGAGAGAGTGGAGATATACATAAACCACAAAAGTTTGAAGTATGTTTTCACTCAGAAAGAGTTGAACATGAGGCAAAGAAGATGGCTGGAGCTAATAAAGGACTTTGACATCGACCTGCAATACCACCCGGGTAAGGCTAATGTGGTCGCTGATGCACTTAGTCGATACCCAGTGTCGATGTTTTTGACCAAGGAACGACATCTGCTGGAGGACATCGAGAAGCTTGGATTAGAAATCATATTGCCTGGAGATAGAAGGATGGAGCTGGATGCTGATTCAGTACTGATGAAATTGCAAGTGAGCTCGTATCTGATGGACAAGATCAAGGAGACTCAGTTTCAAGACGAGGCACTTTGCAAACTGAGAGATCAAGTGTTGGCGGGAACACTTGAGGGTTTCTCAATCGCCAGCGATGGAGCTTTGAAGAATGGTACGAGGCTTTGTGTACCATCTGGCGAACTGAAGAACGAGCTGATGAAGGAAGCGCACCAGTCGCAGTATTCTATACATCCTGGAGCTAATAAGATGTATCGGGATATGCGCACTATTGTTTGGTGGTATAGAATGAAGAAAGATGTGTCCAGATTCGTGGCAAGATGTTTGATCTGTCAGCAAGTGAAGGCCAGTAGACAGAGACCCGCAGGACTTCTACAACCGCTGGACATTCCGGAGTGGAAGTGGGAGCACATCACAATGGACTTCGTGTCAGGTTTGCCTCGTTCCCAAGGAGGGAAGGATGCCTCTGGGTTATAGTGGACCGACTAACCAAGTCAGCTCACTTTATTCCCTTCAAGGTTGGTTTATCCACCGAGAAGTTGGCGGTACTATACATGCGAGACATCTACCGGATTCATGGAGTACCGGTAAGCATTGTATCTGACCGAGACACTCGTTTTACCTCTCACTTTTGGAAAAGTTTGCATGACAGCCTGGGGACACAGTTGAAGTTCAGCACTGCCTATCACCTCCAGACAGATGGTCAATCAGAGGGGATGATTCAGACACTGGAGGATATGCTGAGATCGTGTGTCTTGGAGTTTGAAGGATCGTGGGAAGACCATTTGCACTTGGTAGAGTTTTCTTATAATAACAGCTACCAAGCCAGCATTGGTATGACCCCATTTGAGGCTCTGTATGGACGTCGTTGCCGTACACCATTGGCATGGGACGACGTAGAAGAAAGAGTACTGCTGGGCCCAGAGATGGTGACCGACGCAGCAGAGAAGGTGAAGATAATCAGAGACAAGCTCAGAATTGCCCAGGACAGACAGAAGCATTGGGCAGACAGCAGTCGTCGACCACTGAAGTTTGAAGAAGGAGATAAAGTCTTTGTGAAGATTTCTCCTACAAGAGAAACTATCCGATTTGGCAGAGCTGGGAAGTTGAGTCCCAGATATATCGGACCATTTCAATTTCTGAGCCGGATTAGAGAAGTGGCGTACAGGTTAGCTCTACCAGCTAATCTAGAGGGCGTGCATAATGTCTTCCACGTCTCACAGCTCAGAGGCTACGTCCCTGATGAAAATCACATCTTAGACCACTCAGAGTTGGAGATTGGACCGAGCCTTACTATGCCTGAGAAGCCAGTGGCGATTTTAGACCGAGGCGAGAAGAAGACCAGGACCTCGCTGACTCCGATAGTTCGAGTAATGTGGAGGCATGATTCTCCAGGCGAGTCTACCCGGGAACGAGAGGATGAGATGCGGGAGAAATACCCGTATTTGTTTGAGACCTGCGGTAATTTCTAACCCAACTCTTTAAATTTCGAGGGCAAAATTTTCTAAGGAGGAAAGGTTGTGAAACCCGTAATTTTAGAATTTTTTTTTCAATTGTTAATTTAGGAAATTGAATTTTTAGAAACTGGGGATTTTATCAAAACATGTCATTTTTCTAATTAATTAAATATTATGTTACTTAGAATACAATTATTATTATTATTTTCAAGAAAAATAAATTGATTTGACGTTTGTAGGTCAGCCTAGACATGAACCCGGTTTGAATTTAATTGAACTTAAAAATATTTTTGAATTAATTAAGATTTTTAAGAAAACAAATTATTTTTCTCAAAGTCTTAAAACCATTTTTTTGTTCAGACCATTAAAACTTATGTTAGCTCATTACTTAAACAACTTGGACCCATAGCCCCTAAGCCCAAACTAAATGGTTTTAACCATTAACTCATATTTTCTAATAAGCCCATAAGCCAATAGGATTTAACCCATTAGCTTATTAGTTAGAATAGAATCTTTTCCTTAATCTATTGAGAGAGAGAGAGAGAGTTATACTCTCATTCTCTGTTGGTGAACCGAAGTCCTTCGGTTGGCCGACCCTTGCTTTCTCGAAACCGTCGGGCACCCTTTCTCTTCCTTTTCTGGTAACCCCCAAATCCATCACCTATTTAAACCCTCTTCTTCACCACCTCCATCATCCCTACCACTCTTCCCAAACCGTGCCCTAGCCATCAACCCTAGCCGGAGCTATTTCGGTGACGTCCGCCGCCAATCCCGGCAGCCCCGACCCGCGTGACCCTCGGCTTCCCAGCGCGGCACCCTCCCCGTGCGGCCGAGCTCCCCGCCGGCTCCTCCAGCCGTTCGCCGCACCCCCGCAGCCGCCCCGCCGCCCTCCTTCGCCCGGCGCACCTCCGGCCCGACCCCCTTTGCCGCGCCCATTTCCAGCACTTCCCCGGCTCTCCGCGGTTGACCCACGTCCCCGATTTGCTGTCCAGCGCTTCTGTGTGCGTGGCGCTGTCCCGAGGAGCCAGTTCCCGCGAGTTTCTGACGTGATTTCGGTTCTGTTCCGCGTGTTTCGAGTCCGAGGCATCACTTCGGATTCCGTCGATTTCGGTAACTTCTGGATAGTCCCATAGTTCGCTTTTAGTCTATGATGAAAAATTGGTCCACCGATTCCTTCGAGAATTTGGATTTTGGTTACGATTCATATACGTTTCCATTTCGATTTTCTTCGGAAATCGATATGCTGTTTTGGTTCTGTGATTTGGTTAGTTGGCTTCGAGAACTCTTTGGAAAAATTTTGTGGGTTCGTTTTGAAATTGTTGGCTTTGGAATTTAGAAATTCGCGGTTTTTCTTAACCTCTGTTAGTTGGATTGGTTTTCCGAAAACTATTTCGAATGCTGTGGCCTAGCCAATATTAATTGGATTATGGTTCTGTTGGTCTTTCTTAGTATTTTGTTATGTGGGAATTCCTTAATACATGTTGGCTCGGGAAGTTCCTTAGTATCTGTGGACTTGGGAATTTTTGTATATGTTGGGTTGGGATTATTTGCAGGAAAAATCGGCGCGTTTCCCAGTTTTGGGTTATCCCGAAAATAGAGGGAATGCTGCCGAAATTTCTATAAAAATTTGATTATATAATTTTAAAATGAATTTCGGAAAAGAATACTATTTTTGGATTTATTTGGGCGACGATCGTATTGGTCTATGGGCCCAATGAAATGCAAACGCACCGGTCTGTCCGGACGTTGAGGCAGAGTAGCTGTAAGTGAAGATTGGACCAGTTCTGAGACTCATACTATTTTATTTTTAAATTAGAAATTATTAGTTATTATTATTATGTAATTTTGTAGGTAATTTACAAGACTAATATTTTCTTTCTCTTATTTTAATTCATGGAAATGTAAGGGCATAAGCCCATTTATCTATTTTTGTAAATTTGTAATAAGTAGGAATCAGCTGTAGATTTTCTGGGATTGTGAACGCATAGGATTAATTAAATATTAATATTAATTATTAGTTAGAAATTTACGATTTTCTCAGTTTAAAGAAAAGAAAAATATTTATATATATAATTATAAAATACTAATATTTTTCCCAATAAATTGATAAAAACAAGTTTTCCGAAATAAAATATAAATTTAGATTTCCTTAATTGTAATGCACTAGAAAAAATGTGTTTTTAATTGTGTTGGTTAATACAAGACTAAAAATTAACTGGGAGACAAAATCTAGAGATTGTAACTCGATAATTCTAGAGTTGTGGTTTCTGAGACAAATTCCCGGAATGTAGGATTTCAAGGAAGAGTGTGGCTGTTCAAATCCCGAAGTACCAATCTCGTCCAACCAGAGAAGTTTAAGGCAAGTACATTTATGTAAATTTACGATTATTTTAACAATCATTTCATTGCAAGTTTAAACCACTGTTATACACGAACTCTTTCGGGAGTATTGACTGTACTGTTGGGGACTGGGGGAGTAGAGTAGTGGATATGACCAAATCCAAAATTAGGATAACTGACTGTATTAGCTTTTCCCTCTTCACACGGGGATAAGCCATACCGTATCGCTAGGATACTACTGTAACCCAATCCCGTCATATTCATTACCTATTCACATCACTGTACTGTATTATTTCAAAACTGTTCATCTTCAAACTGTTTAAAAGTGTATGATATTAATTGTCATTTTAATTGTTAAAATTTGCATGAATTGTACTTTGCTCCTTTCCTGACTGGATCTCCGTAGGTACTACTGATGACCTGGAGATGCTGATCAATAGCTACTATGATCCTGATTTGTACCCGACGGTACTTCCACCTGAGGAGGATGTTGTGGCGTCTCCATAGATGCTACTTTAGTTTGAGAGTTTAGTTATTTCTATGTTATTTCTAGTTTATGAATCCTTGTAACAGAACAAGTTTTAAATTATCGTTTAAATAAATGTTGTGGCAAACTTAGTTTCAAATGTTGTTGATCACCTGCATATGGATTACAGCTTACTGCCGCCGTCTCATCAACGGTGCAGGCTGGGCATGATCCGATTCGACCCAAGTATTTGGGGACCGGGTCGTGACACCATCACTTGCGGCTTTTCACATCTCGCTAAGCGGTCGCTAATCGTCTTACGGATGTGCGTCTATCAAAGATTATATCCCTCCTAGGCTGAACGGTCTCGGTACCCCGGCGCACCCGTTCGGAGGGAATGTTCCGTGCATGGAAGATTATCACAATTATCTTAAGTCTATTCAACCATGCAACACAATATTATTCAAACAACCAAACATAGCCTTTTGTCCGAGACTCAGACTTTATCATCTCGTATTTCTTCCATTAACTTTCTATGTTCTTACATTTCATACTTCGTTTCAATGTTCAATGACATCATGCCTCAACTCAATGTTCCTCAACCAAACGACCCAAAGGTCCCGAACACCTTTCGAGGCATCATGCCACACCTGACAGTTCTGTCACCTACATGCTACAACTGTTCTCTTTGCAAAGAAGCCATCTTGTATGATCTCGTGCACGTACGCACAATTTGACACGTTTATCATCTTTTCCTTCGTGTTGTGAACTTGCTGCACGTATCGAAGCCGTATTTCCATGTTCTATGCCTTAGTGTTCAATGTACATGGCTCGTGCACTAGGGCCCTCGCCTATATTTTCTTTCAATGTGCTAGCCTTTCTAACTCGTGCACGAGGGCATGGAATGGCTTGTGCACGAAGGCACTCACCGAATACAGTTATCCCATGTTCTTGCGGCTTCCGCACCGAGGCGCTCGCCTTTGCGATATCCAATGTTTCATAGCGACTCGTACATTTGATGCACGTTTCATTTTAATTGTTCTAACTAGTGTTCGACACACACTATGATTTATCATCCGATCGGACCACGCCCGTGGCGTCGATAGGTTAACTTAGCATACAATGATACATTCTTACTTAGGCATGAAGAAGTAAAATGAAGACTCAATCCTCCCACCTTAGACTGATACGCCTTGTTGTTTGCCGAGCCAATATGGCTTGATTTTATATCTTTGTTACACGACCAAATCTTCTGACTTAGCCATTCAGACACTTCTTGTTTTATTGAACTACTCGATCAATTTCGGCCTACCATGCCCAAGTCCCAGCCCATTGCGAGGCGGTGGTTTGGGTTTTGCGTACCCGTTACGAATGAGGCAAAATATCGATCTCTAATATTTTAGCGTAAATCGATAGCCTGCACATGAAACCAACTAAAATCAATACTTGCATCGATTCGGACTTGCGCCTTGGGTAGATTCGATTTCTTAGAATCTTCGAGCCGAATCAACGCACTTAACCTTCGGGGCAATGCGGCGCTTCGCATCGATTCAACTCGATGCATTTCTTTGGGATAATGCAACTCTTCGCATCGACTTAGTCCGATGCATTGCTCGGGACAACGTAACTCTCGTATCGATTCGCATCGATATATACATTTTATTCGGTCAACGCGACTCTTTGAGTCAACGACTCAGCGTAATGCGCCGTGCGGAGCGGGGCATTACAGAATATACCATTCAAAATAAGGTTCGTCCTCGAACCAAAACCAACACTCCGATTAAGTGTTTTATAGATTGTTTTACGTTCTCATCCTACCAATGTTGTTCAGTTTCACACTATCTTACAAGATTTTCATTAACGTTTCAAAGTTTTTTCTGCAGCTCTATTTGAATTTTGTATACAACTCGATTTGGATTCGTACCTATATTCAAGGCATCCCAAAGATATATGTATTTCGACCAAGTCCAGTGGTAGCAAATTAGAACAAAGCTAACAGGTAATTTCAATCCTATGCTTGCCATCTTGTATTCCCTATCGGACTTATCTTTAGCAACTGTTCTCAAAATTTTATTACATACGTATTTTAGATACATACGTGATTCATTCAATAAGTCACTACACATGACGCGATTCAAAATCGCATTTCCCTTTTTGTATGCTTTGTATGGACTATCAATTCTATACGTTGCATCGAGCCATTGCACATCCGATCGCAACGATCCTTCACAACGCCTTGCATCCGAAGTTGTCGTCCAATTATTTTTGAAGTCTGGCTATGCAACTTATCTCGATGCAATTTCCTTTGTTGACTTGTAAATACATCAACATTCAGGACTACGCCCGCTAAGTTACTTACCTAGGCACCGTGCTTAAATTCTTCCGTCACAACTTTAAATTGATATTACACAAGGGCCACAATCTATCCGACACAAAAGTTTACATCGAGGCGACGGTGCTCGAGACAACGATTCGCCTTAACACGAAGGTCTTTACGAGGGATCTTACATTCGATTCCTACCAAGTAGGAAGTTTCTAGCCAAATTCTAAACTCATGATATATCTTACTTCGGAGCCAAATTGCGTTTCGATGATTTATATGCGACTACCCAATTTCGAAAAAAATTATTTCTATCGGCGCAACTGATGCGCAACTATCCTCCGAGTAAAGCTATGCACTACCGTCGATGATTCTGCTATCCACGAAGCATCTCCTCGCATTGAGTTCGAGTCTATCTTATTTACGGTCGACACACGAGATGCTATACGCATCGAACAATCGTCGATGACTTATAGTCTCGTCTTGATCAATCACAAAGTTCATGATCAACTAGTTCGTTCATTCTCGTATTGTTATTTATAAAATTTTGATAGCGCGAGGCACACTCCATTTTGTATTCTCACATCGTGCTTACGTTTTTTTACGTATCGATCTTGATACGTCGTATCAATTTCGATAGCGTAAGGGTCAACTTTGATTCTGTTTCAACGTCTGACAACTTGCATTGCATACGTCCAAGTTCTCCACAAACATTTACGTGCATCTCGAATCGTTTTTCGATTCGTTGCGTTTCGTTATACTTCGATCGCGTAACCAAGTTACCGATTTTCAGACGTGCCCTCGAGTCATGCAATTGTGCACTCTATGTTTCATATGACTTCGTTATGCTCACAGTGAGTCTCGTCTCGACATAACCTGCTATCTTTCTTATGCGCGGCTATCCGAATCAACCAATATTTTTATCAAAATTGCAAAGCGATTCTATTACACTTTGCATCGGCTAACATTTCTATAGAGATCTCAATAGTGCGATTCGATTAACATTCGCGTATTCTAATTTTTGTCGAGATCGCAAGTCATGCGATTCGATTATAATTTATATTGCCCAACATTTTCATCGAGATCGCAAGTCGTGTGACTCGTTTATAACTCTAAGTTTTCCTTTCCCGTCGATCTGATTATTGCTTCAAGGCATAATCATTCCGCTAGTCTCCATCGTTCGACCGACTTATAAATTTTTGTCCAACGTATCATTCATTGATAAGAGTTCTGCCTTATCATTCCAACCGATTTTCAAAGAACACTTGCATCAACATACCGTCATACAAATTTCTAATCGAGTCTCGATACTCTCTCGTTTGTTGCGGACGAATCTTTCACAATTCTCACAATGCGTCGATGCAACTCATCGCACAAGTGGTATTGCATATATCACTCAGAATCGAGTCATTTATCGCATACGTGATATAGCATGTACCACTCAGAAATCAAGCATTTCCCTCGTATTATATTCAGTATAAACCAATAATCTCTTTTGACTCATGATTTTCGCAGTGATCGTGCTTGATCACAGCCTTAACTTTGATTAAATCAAAATATGACACAACTCGGCCAATGTTTTCATTTGCCACACTACAAAAAAAGTGACCTTTGGGGACAACAAAAAATCGTCTTAAAAACTGTAATTACCGTCCCAACAAATATTTGGAACGGCCTTTGGGACGGGAATGGACGGCCCCATTAGGGTGGCGTGGCAAAAACTTTATGGACGGATATTGCCGTCCTAATTACTGTTAAAGGACGGTTAGGCAAAACGTCTCAAAAGTTTTCAAATTTATGCTTTTGTGTGACGGTTTATTAATTCGTCCCAAAAAATAAGTCTTTGTAACAGATATATTTCGTCCTAATAAATAAGGGACGAAATTTTAAAAATTCACAAAAAAAGTAATTTACTTTTTGTTACAGTACTATAATCGCCCAAAAACTTAACAATTGTTTAAATTATTATGGAATTACTAATTTCCTGTTTATATAAAAATATATAATTGAATTTTATATACAACAAAAATTCATACATAACTATTTAATTTAATCGCAAATGCATGTGGTAGCTGCAACATTAACAAAACAATTTCTATAAAATATATTTAAAGGTAATATCCCATTGTTCACAAAATGAAATCCAAGTCTTACATCACTTCGAGTGTTCTCCCATCATTAGCAAAATGAACTCAAAATATTTTACATCATTAAGCATTCACTTAATTTACAAAATAAAATCTACAACTTTTTACACAAGTCCAAAACATATTTGATTTTCCAAAGTGGCATCTCCCATCATTTGCAAAATAGGTACAAAAAGCATTGGAAGGACCTACAAATAAAAGTAAACAAATCAGCCTCATAAAAAACAACCTGCAGATAATGAATTCTACACTTGATCTAGCACAATACAACAATCACCCATAGTTATAGGCATGATAGCATGCTTTAGGTACTATGACATGCGGTCCTGCAGACGAAAAAAAGAATGTGTTCAATAGAATAATATTGTTAATTAGTTAACAACTGAAATTAAAAATGAAAATAAATAATCTAAATGGGTTGAATAATGTGGTACCAAAGTCGTGTGATCTAGAGCTTCACAAGTCCAGGCCACCTTTTAAGTAAGTCCAGGATGTATTCTTTTTTAAGTTTAGCTAGGAAAGCAAAGAAGCATTTCTTCGCCTATAAAACTCAAGTGTTAGAGACTAGTTTAGCTAGGAAAGCAAGTCCAGGATGTATTCTTAAAATTCCACATGAATGCCAAAGAGAAGCTCTATCCAATGCTTGAATTGTTTTCTAATTAACATCTCAGGTCATTTTTGTAATCAGCCATATAGTAACATAATAGAGTACAGTTGAGCAATTGTTAAGAAGAATTTTTTGGGATAGCTCCCATCGAACTTGCAAATAAGGAGAAGTGTTATGTAAGATGCAGCAAAATAATGCTTCAAACATTTTAGAAGGTAGAATAAATTACCTCCAGAGATATATTTTCTGTAATTTTTTCAACCGCTTCATCCATTTGCAATCGATATGCAGACAAAAAACCTCAATTCTTTCATACTGGGAGAACCATACCTATGAAATGTACTACAATTAGCAGTATTTCTCAACAAACTACCTACTATTCAAGGGTACCCTTCAATTTGCTTGAAAGATATTAAATCAGTAGGTAATCTTGGAGGCATATGGTGTTAACATTGACATTCCTATCATATATACAATAGAAACAGAGAAGCAATAAAATATAGTAATATATTTTTCTTCTTTAGGATGAAGGGCCAGTAACTTACTGTCTACCTGGGTCTCAACCCCAAGACTTCTTCCTCTAATTCCGCTTCTCCTATGCCTCTACTTCCTTATTTAGCAGCTACCACGCTGACATGATCTTTCATCCCGGCTGCGGATCCTACCAGTAATGGCTCTCTTTCATGCAATTACTTTCCCCTTTTCATGATCAAAATCTTATAATTTGGTGTTGATTTGTGTTGTATTCAGATTTATAAATTGATAGGGTCTTTTTCCCGTAGATCCAAGAGTAGGTGACGATCGTGCGCCATTAGCAATGAATTAGGAGCAAAATTTAAGAATTAACTGAAACTAAAAATTGCAAGAATTTACTGAAACTAAGAAATTGTACTACAAAATTTGTAGGGGCTGAACTAGGGTTTATTTGAATTTGATAATGATGAAGAAGAAGAAGTATAATAGTTAATTCTAAGACAAAAATAACCCTTGTAAGGGATTGTACTTTGTAAATCAACCATAACACGAGTCACGACGCTAACTTTTAACTGAATAACCGAAACAAAATTAGCAATATTAACTAGCAGTTTTAAATAAACATGCACAAAAAAGTTGTCAATTGTATTCCATATCATGATATTAATATGATGTGGCAAACGACCTCCAAATACAATAGTGGCAATAAATGAGAAAGAAACCACCGTTCTAAAATCGGATTAATTTTATGACTATTCAGCTAAAAGAAAGAGGTCATGTAACATTACTTGTTCAAAGGGATGTGCTCAAAAGGTCCTGAAGAGGGAATTGTTCCACAAATATTGTTGTTGGAGACATCTAGGGAGTTCAAAGGTAGGTTGAAAAGATAAGAAAATGCAGTGCACTTACACAAGAATACTAGGGATTTCAGTTTCCCTAGTGTTGGAGGGATAACGCATGAAATATTGTTGTTATACAAGTCCTAGCTTACAAGACTCTTCAAGTTTCCCAGCTCTACTGGGATTGTGCCCTGGATGTTATTTTTGTAAAGTTCCCTGAATAAAAATGTCATTGTTATAGTTGAAAATAAGCAGAAAACATAATAAAACCATCAATGCATTTTGGACATGGAATGAAAATTTTGGAAACATCATTAACATTTTTTTTATCAAAACTGAATTGACAACTGTAGATAATTAAACTGGAATTAGCACTGAATTGAATGTTTGTAAGCAGCAATAAGGAAGTTTCCCCAATTTGCTTGAAAAGGAAAAAAAAAGAGAATGAAATAGTTATCCTATAATTTTTTGCATGTTGTCATTACCTGCCAACATTAACAACTAACATGAAAATGTAGGCTTTGTTCATCTTAGGATATTCAGATACCTATGATCTTTCTGCATCCTTTCGAGTATGATTGTCTTGAAAAAAAATACCGGATCAGGAGACTCTCCATGCTTCTTGGCCTAACCATTAAAACATAAACATGACAATAAGATATACCGAAATTTAATACTTCAAATTAAAATCAAGAGCTCATTATCAACACAGGTTTAGTAGAAAAATAATAAGGTATGCCGAGCATAAAAAATACAATTTAGTACAGAAATAACAAGGTGTGACAACCATATAAGTCGTTGATCTATGCAAATGAAGTTGTTGCAATATCGAACTAAACTTGATCTTAACAGCTAAACAAATAGTCTCATGTGGCAGAACTAAACTTGATCATAATATCAACTGAACATAAAAAATATAGTTTTATTGGTTGCAATACTGATGTAAACTTTATCACATGATACTTATTTGAAGACAATTGTAAATTATTTGATATAATTGATAATAAGGAACTGATATATTATTTGGCCTAAAATAATATTTGTATTAACCCAGCAACCTTGCACGTAATTATCATTCTTTAGAGAATTATAAATTTCTTCATGAATATATAAACTACTCAAATATGTATTAACCCAGCAAGCTTGCAAGGACCTGTAGTTGTCCAATTGACAAACCTTGCATGAACAGAGGACTAGTATAAATTGATAACAAGGAACTATATTATGCAGGTAGAAAGCACCACAAGGAATCATTCCACTAAAATATATAAATTGATAACAAGGCCTGGTAGTAAGAAAACAACAAGCAAAGCTACGGCATCCGGAACCACCACAAGTAATCATTCCACTTTGAATGCAGATTTTTCCCCTTTAAACAATTACTAGCAGCAAACTCTTTGTTAAAAAGACCCAAAAATATAGGAGGGACCAAAGTACTTTGTACAAACAAACAAACTCTCGTTAATTATAAGGCTTCAGTTGAGTGACCATGGGGCTAATACTGTTGTTTGGTACTGAACAACACTATGTCATTTTTCTACAGAAGAAAAGCTGACAATTCATTATTCTCCATGTTCTTTTGAAAAAAAATTATACACAGGCACATCAATGTTCGTGCAATTAGTGTAACTACTCTGGCATGCTTAATGCATAAGTTATGTTTCCATGTCATGCATGATTGGCGAGCGAGCCTTAGAAGCGGGAACTTTCTAAAACTAATATGAGCCTGAGTATTGTTGGAAATGTATCAAACAGTACTTGGACACACCAAAATAGATACTATATCTGTGTCGTGTTGTATATGTACATGTATACGTGCAACATAGTGAATTGCACAACTGTGCTTAACAAAATGGTGTTAATGTGGCTGGATTGTTAGACTACTAAAAAACTGATATATAGGAATGGGACATGGCACTGGTGCCATAATATATAAATTGGTTATGATTCCAAAGCTTTTTCTTTAATAAAAACATCAATGTAAATACATACAAAATTTACTCACATATTCTATTTTACTTGCAGCTAAATGCAATGTTCTAACTAGATCATGGTTCTATTTTGAGTACTACACCAATATTAGAACATCATTATCCTTGGTTGCTTCATTAAATAGTAACCTTCTATCATCCATCAATTAGATCAAGATTAAATCTTAAATTTTATGGACCGTGGGCCAATAAACTCCATCTTGCTTATCTGCTACCTCTGTTAAATTTGCATCTAGTTGAATTTCTACAATCCCCTTAATGACTTCTTTTAACTGAAGGTAATCAAATGACTTCTTTTAACTGAAGGTAATCAAGTGACTTCTTTCTATTGAGGAGAAACATAAAGTGTTAGTCCCGGGGCTTGATCAAAGATGGAAAAACTGATGCAATCGAGATCTGAGATGTCACACAAAACTTTGCAGCGATCAAACTCAAGATCTACGATGGTACAATAAAACAAATAGCCAAATTACAATATAAAGGAGGAAAATAGAGAAGAGAAGATCTCTCGTTCTTCCTTGCAAACGTGTTGCAATTGGGACAGAACGAGTTACAATAATCTGGAGAAAGATTAGATGAAGAACAGTTGCTGGGGTGTCAAAACACCGTTGCTCAAAGCAAGATTCGCCCCACACGATCTGCTTCCAGGAACCAGCAAGTTTGAAGAACTTGTGGAACGCTCTAAGTCACCTCTGTTCTGACTCCTCGGATGGACTTGCAATGGCGGCAGCAACTCTCTCTCTCTTTCTCCTTTTCTGACTTGTAATTTTTCGTAGTCGTCACAAAGGAGGCCAGAAGAGAGTATTTATAGAGAGAGGGTGGAAACCCTAGCCGCCTCTTCAGTTATGGAAAGATTGAATCAAATCCCAAAAGATAGCAACAAGATTTAATTCAAATCTGTCACGACCCGCTCCCGAATAACCAGATACGAGTCGGACACGCCCAGCCTTCATTGTTAGACACAATGAAGTAAGCTGTACCAATCTAAGGAAACTAACCAGATAAAAGAACATGAGTGCAACACAGCATCTATATAAATGTGTCCCAACCAGAGTAAAGTACAAAATCAGAACTTATTACATTCCAGAAGACTAGAAAGTCTACTAGTCTCAAATACATGGAAATAATAGGAAAACTAAAGGAAATCTCTAGGCCTCTGTAGCCTCTAAGTCATGAGCTGCACCAGCTAGCTCTCCTGCATCAATAGGCCCCTCGCCATAGAATGTATCACAATAAGCCTCCATCTCACCTGCAACATATCCTATTCAGGAGCGGAGCAAAGTATATCCAAAGAAATGAACATGTACATTATGGTATGAATCAAGAAAACAGGAATAATGTAAAGTACAGGAAATGAGAATAAGACATGAACTGAATAGGAATACTGAAAGTAAAACAGGAAAACATGGTAAGAGTCCTGAATATGAAATACAACCTGAATCATGAAATACAAACTGAACATGAAATACAGCCTGAACATGAAATACAACCATGAAATCCTGAAATACAATACTGAATCCTGACATGTGCAATGTTTGAAATACTTCTAGAGTGTGATCGGCTTGGGTAGATGCAATGATAATGAAATGGTACGGCTTTGGCCCCGCGTGCACGGTGTGGGACCCAAGCTATTCACAGGGATAGTAACAGAGTTTGATCACATCTCTATAGTATTTTCCCTCCCAGACACAATGAAACATGGAACATGAAATGAGGCAATGTCGTGATATATCGTGTCATCAAGAGATACAAGAAAGGATAATGAAGACATGAGAAATAAACAATTCAGAGGAGTATACTTGCCTGTCTCCGGGTGATCAAGAAAGAGTGGTAAAGCTGGATATCCTCCTGTTGTATAATTACAGTGGATAAGTCAACAATGTAAAGTTGATAATTAAGTCTAAGATCACTAAGACAACCCTAGGTTCCATTTGATAAATACAATCTACTCCATAGATGTGATTATCCATATAATCTAATCCTTGACTAATATATTAGTTAACTACTTCCCTAAAGTTCATAATAATAGGCAACTTGTTTATTCAATAGCTTAAACAAGTCTTGTTAGATAGTTATATTCTATTATAGAAGCAATCTATAATTAATGGACAAACCTACACCATCCTAAATTGATTAAACAGCCTTCTATACAATGAACATTGGTTTGGTTTACATTGTGGTTGATAAAAGTCTATAGTCACAACTGAAACCAGTATCATGTCTTTGTTGAACATTCCAGTTTTACTTGAACATGAACCATTAGTCTAAGCCTAAGTTATAGTTCTAAAGGTCTGGGAACAATTTATTACAACTGGGCTGTTAGTTCAGCTCTGTAATGGTTCCTATTGCAGGTATTAATCAGTTTGAAATATGCAAACTGATTCCAACCATCAATTCTGCAATGCAATGGTCAAGGAACCTTTTCTAGTTCAAGTTATTGCTGAAATAGTTTAAGTCTAATGTAATTAATATCACAAACTCAGGTTCCTGCAACCTTCCAAATCCTTCAAGACAGTGATCACAAAATGGGGGAAACACCCTATTGTCAGTTAACAATCCAGACTAGAATAACATGTTCAGTCCTAACAGGACATACCACAGTTGAAAGTCTAAGTCCTAATAATGAACTGTATGGACTTCTCCAAAACTGAGGATTAGTAATTGGTCTAGGAATCCAATAACTTGTGATTTATCCATCCAGTTTCAGAAATTCTCAAATACATACCAGGGAAAATTCATGTCCCAGTCCTTAACAGGACTGTTTAACCCAATACTTCTTCATAGTTTACCAAACTTCATGCCTCTATCTAGGATGCTAAACACTGAGACAGGATAGTCTAAACTTCCTCTCAGATCAAAACTCTATAGAAACTAAAGAAAACAACATCACCATGGGTCGTCTAAACATCAATCGAGTATAGATTCAATAATCCATCAATGGAGAACTTACCAATGTTCTAATTCACGAGCTAGGATGATCAACAAATTGAGATCCACTATGATTCTAGATCTTGATCTAACATCCAAAACAAATAAGAAACTAAATCGAAAGAAAAGCATAACAGGAACATTGGATCAAATCAAAACATATACCTCTTCGATCGATCTCAGAGGCAATTTCCTGAACAGATCAAGAGCTTGAGGAAGAATTTTCCAAATCCAACTACAAGTTATTTCGAGGAGGGATCAGATCAAGGAAGGTTGAACCAAAGATCAATTTGATTGAAAAAAATGACTAACTCACTCGATTGGAAAAATAGTCGATCTCCTCCTTGCTTCCTGCTGCTGCGTCCCACTCTTCGTGTCGTCCGTCAATCAAGGGAAGGGTTCGTCGAGGCATGGTGGTTCGCCATGGCTAATCCAGAACAGAGTTTCGGAAGGAAGAAGGAATGGTTAGAGAAATGGAGAGGGTTGTTACAATTGAGGAGGGTGGCTTAAATAAGCCAGGTAGCGTGAGGCTCAGGCTTTCAATTGGCGGGAAAATTTCTCGCCCCCCTCTCTGACAGGTCGTTAGAGGACAGAGGTGAGGGAGAGCACATGGCCACCTCCTTTGGCCGTTAAGATTTGAAATTCGAGTTCAGCTCGAAAACACAGTGTGAAGAGAAAAAAATAACCTTTACGAAATAAAGGTTGGATATGGGCTTCAGTAATGGGCCACTAATGATAGTATAGGCTTTAGAATGAATCTTGCCCAAGTAAAAATTAAATGATAACTAAATTACAAAAAAAAATAATAGCATTCCTAAATCATTTAAGAACTTTTTAAAAAAAAATCAAAATTTCAGAAAAGTGGAGTTACAAATCTCCCCCTTGAAAAATTTCGTCCTCGAAATTGGAATGTAGACACAGACATCAAGAGTAGTGAATCCAAAGAGTTGTTTATTGAATTCAAAAAAAATATATAAAATACAAAGCATTCAAGTGAACAACCTAGGATATCGCTCACGCATCTCATCCTCACGCTCCCATGTGGACTCTCCCGGAGGGTGGTGTCTCCACATGACGCGGACAAGAGGAATGGTCTGGTTCCGCAGACGCTTCTCTCTTCGGTCCAAGATCTCTACTGGCTGCTCCTCGTATGTCAATCTCGGGCCCACCTCCAGCTCAGAATAGTCCACCGCATGGCTCGGGTCTGGAATGTAACGTCGAAACTGAGATACGTGGAAGACGCTGTGTACTCCCTCCAAGCTAGCTGGAAGCGCTAGTCGATACGCCACCTCACCAATCCGTGCTGTCACCTTGAAAGGCCCGATGTACCTCGGGCTGAGCTTCTCGCCTCTGCCGAACCGAATGACGCCTCTGGTCGGTGAGATCTTCAGGAACACCCTATCGCCAGCTACGAACTCCAATGGCCGTCTGCTGCTGTCCGCCCAGTGCTTCTGCCGATCCTGCACAACTCTGCGACGCCCTGAGACTTGAGGCCAAGTACACACAAGAAGTTGAAATAATACGATCTAACAATGATCAAGAATTAAAATAGGCACGAATGGAATGAAGTTTCAATTACAACTTAGGGGAACAAAATCATGAAGACACATTTATTAAGTACGATCAAGAATCAATAGTTTAACACAAGTGGACTAGGACAAGATAGGAAAATCATGGTCAGATTAGACATGATTTAAAATCGAAGTTTAGACAAGACACAACGAAGTACGGAATCAAATCTTGGCAATGTATAATTTGAGGAAATCGATGATCTAACGATAAAATGTTAGAAGGGGAAATAGCAAGGGTTGATTTGAGAAACGTACGAAATACTCAGGGGATACAGTATCAAATTAGGATGAACGTGCAAGGATCTGTGATTTTCGAAAACCAATAATCATGTGGAAAAGGAAATATAATTTCCATGATACCCGAGAACATATAGGTATTTGAAATCACTTTGCTTAGAATCCCTACCCCGCCAGTATATATCTGACTGCAGTAGACTTTCGGCTCCGTGACTCAAATAACGATATATTACCGAATATTCTGTCAACCTTATCCATTTTCCAACAATCATTGACGAAGCAACCCAAGAGATCAAGGTATGAAGAATATGACAAGTCTCGATAGTACTCGAAAACCTATGAAAGTCTGAAATCACTTCCACTTAGAGTTCCTGCCTCGCCAGTGCGCTACTGGCTGCAGTGAACCCTCAGTCTCCATAATCCAGATAATGGCTGCAGCGCGCAACTGTCATGCCACAGTAGGTCATCGAATAGCCTTTGAACTTTATCCATAGGAGAATTTCAGGGAATCCAAATAAGTTTCAATAGTCCAAGTCACGAAAATGGTGAGGTTACATGTCTGTTAGAATACAAGGGTTTATTAGGTACTATGAAGCAACACATAATCAAATCAAGGGTAGTGAGTACAAAAGGGCAACCAAGGAGATTTAAAATTCAGACAGGGAGCGGAGTTTCAATTTATAACGGAATTTCAACTGATATCTGGAATGGTAACGAGATTCCGTATAGGAAATGTAATCCCGAATAACGAAGCCGCAAAGGTTGCATAGAAGCAACATATCAGATAGAAGGCAAAGTCTCGAAATAAGGACCAAAAACTTGTACATAATATATAACAAAATCTCGATCGACAACGAAGTCTCGAACAAAGTTCAACAGGAAACAAATCTTAGATAGGAAATCGATATCAACAAAGCCGCGAATAAAAAGTGAAATCTTGAACAGAATCTCGAACAGGAAGCAAGGTTACGAACAGTGATTTTAGAAAACAGGGTATCAAATAGCGAACAAGAAACAGGTATCGAACCCTGATTATGAAACAAATAGAATTTCAATAGGAAACAAGGTCGAACAAGGCTGTGAACAGAAATAATTTCTTGAATAGGAACAAGTCTAAAATAGTAAACAAAATCACATAGGAAATGAGCCAAAATTTCAAAATTGAAAACAAGATCTTCAAACGAGGTCTGGAAGAGGGGCTGAATCTCAAGCAAGTGTCAAGATAGGAGTGAAGGTTCAAACAATGTTTTGATTGGGGACAAGTTTCAAAAATGAAATTTCGGATAGAAATAAAATCTCAAATAGCACATGGTTCAAATAGGAAATTTTCAAATAGAAGCAAAAACAAAGCCATAAATAATGAATTATGAAACAGGGTATCGAATAGTAGATTCCAAACAATTATCGAATTGTGGATCTGGAACAAGTTTACCGAAATAGGAAACAATATCTAGAAATAAGTTTCGAATATCAATCAGGATTTCAAACAAGAAAACGAAAAGTTTCAAGAAATGATCTAGGTGCTAGGAGAAATTTAAGGAAAGACTGGATTGCTTAATCAAGATACATTGTTTTTCCAACCATGCGAAAGAAATCTTCTGTCTTGAGTCTGTCTTCAGTATTCCTCCGGAATCGCTTCAATTTCTTCAACTGTCCTGTCGTAGGCTGGTCCTTGCGGTAGTGCTCCATGTGTTTGTTAACTTTGAAAAGGTGGGTCCCTTTGCTGTAGTCCGATGCTCCTCTTGCTTGTTTTCGGGCAGTACGATCAACGGTCTCCAGACAATCTTTGACTTGGTGAGTAGGCGATCCGCAGTAGAAGCGTAGTCTCCGTCCTTTGTGGCATTCTTCGTAGTGGTGTCCTGAGCTGCGACAGAAATACAAATGTTTGCCGGCTGAATCTGAATCTGAATCTCCTGCTGAGCTGAAGAAGCATTGTCTGAGTGTTATGACGCTTTGCGGGTCCAGGCTAGTTGCTGCCTTCGTCATAAGTCTTCATGTCTCTCCTAGCCTTCAGTTTCCGGTCTTGTTCTATTGTCTGTGCTACATTCTGGATCTCCTGGCTGATAGCTCCAACCTTCAGAGGGGTCGAGTCCTCAGGGACTTGGATGATCTTCAGTTGCGACTCCATGTTCTCGAGCTGCTCCTCGGTGCAAGATATGTGCTCGGTGTCGGAGAAGTCCAAGGTCTACGAGTCTGGAAGTCAGAAGTCCTCTCTAGCTCGGGAAATGTATTTGCAAGTCTGGATTGGAAAAGTACGACCTGCTGGTGTCAAGGAACTCTTGAAACGTCTTCGTCAACTACGTACTACCCATGGGGATAGTAGTGTGATAGAAGGTAGTAGAAGCTCTGAAACGTCAAGTGCAGGTGAATTGACAGTTCTGGTGTCACATGCTTTTGAACTATCTGCAAAACAGAAAACTGTTAAAATAACCTAGACCTAAATACAACAAGTGTTTATAGAATATCAAAATACCTGATACACCTGATATACCTGATATACCTTTATTTCTCGATTTTCCTATGCTGTGATCAAGTTTCCCTAGTGTAATCAAGTCCTCCAATAGTACACTAAGACCTAGGTACCATTAGGCTAGACCTGCATGGGCCACCACTAAAAACATGTCACGACCCGCTCCCGAATAACCGGATACGAGTCGGACACGCCCAGCCTTCATTGTTAGACACAATAAAGTAAGCTGTACCAATCTAGGGAAACTAACCAGATAAAAGAACATGAGTGCAACACAGCATCTATATAAATGTGTCCCAACCAGAGTAAAGTACAAAATCAGAACTTATTACATTCCAGAAGACTAGAAAGTCTACTAGTCTCAAATACATGGAAATAATAGGAAAACTAAAGGAAATCTCTAGGCCTCTGCAGCCTCTAAGTCATGAGCTGCACCAGCTAGCTCTCCTGCATCAATAGGCCCCTCGCCATAGAATGTATCACAATAAGCCTCCATCTCACCTGCAACATATCCTATTCAGGAGCGGAGCAAAGTATATCCAAAGAAATGAACATGTACATCATGGTATGAATCAAGAAAACAGGAATAATGTAAAGTACAGGAAATGAGAATAAGACATGAACTGAATAGGAATACTGAAAGTAAAACAGGGAATCATGGTAAGAGTCCTGAACATGAAATACAACCTGAATCATGAAATACAAACTGAACATGAAATACAGCCTGAACATGAAATACAACCATGAAATCCTGAAATACAATACTGAATCCTGACATGTGCAATGTTTGAAATACTTCTAGAGTGTGATCGGCTTGGGTAGATGCAATGATAATGAAATGGTACGGCTTTGGCCCCGCGTGCACGGTGCGGGACCCAAGCTATTCACAGGGATAGTAACAGGGTTTGATCACATCTCTATAGTATTTCCCCTCCCAGACACAATGAAACATGGAACATGAAATGAGGCAATGTCGTGATATATCGTGTCATCAAGAGATACAAGAAAGGATAATGAAGACATGAGAAATGAACAATTCAGAGGGGTATACTTGCCTGTCTCCGGGTGATCAAGAAAGAGTGGTAAATCTGGATATCCTCCTGTTGTATAATTACAGTGGATAAGTCAACAATGTAAAGTTGATGATTAAGTCTAAGATCACTAAGACAACCCTAGGTTCCATTTGATAAATACAATCTACTCCATAGATGTGATTATCCATATAATCTAATCCTTGACTAATACATTAGTTAACTACTTCCCTAAAGTTCATAATAATAGGCAACTTTTTTATTCAATAGATTAAACAAGTCTTGTTAGAGAGTTATATTCTATTATAGAAGCAATCTATAATTAATGGACAAACCTACACCATCCTAAATTGATTAAACAGCCTTCTATACAATGAACATTGGTTTGGTTTACATTGTGGTTGATAAAAGTCTATAGTCACAACTGAAACCAGTATCATGTCTTTGTTGAACATTCCAGTTTTACTTGAACATGAACCATTGGTCTAAGCCTAAGTTATAGTTCTAAAGGTCTGGGTACAATTTATTACAACTGGGCTGTTAGTTCAGCTCTGCAATGGTTCCTGTTGCAGGTATTAATCAGTTTAAAATATGCAAACTGATTCCAACCATCAATTCTGCAATGCAATGGTCAAGGAACCTTTTCTAGTTCAAGTTATTGCTGAAATAGTTTAAGTCTAATGTAATTAATATCACAAACTCAGGTTCCTGCAACCTTCCAAATCCTTCAAGACAGTGATCACAAAATGGGGGAAACACCCTATTGTCAGTTAACAATCCAGACTAGAATAACATGTTCAGTCCTAACAGGACATACCACAGTTGAAAGTCTAAGTCCTAATAATGAACTGTATGGACTTCTCCAAAACTGAGGATTAGTAATTGGTCTAGGAATCCAATAACTTGTGATTTATCCATCCAGTTTCAGAAATTCTCAAATACATACCAGGGAAAATTCATGTCCCAGTCCTTAACAGGACTGTTTAACCCAATACTTCTTCATAGTTTACCAAACTTCATGCCTCTATCTAGGATGCTAAACACTGAGTTCTGGAAACATAATTCTCATTAATCTAGAATAGGATAAAGTGGCATGGAAAAACAGTTTCTCAAATGACAGCCTATCCTAGCTCTTAAGACAAAACTCTATTTGTTCTTAGGAGAGTTGTAAATCAGTCCCTAAATTAAGCTGACACAAATCAATCTTCATTCCAGACTTCTATAAAACCTTCCAACAGACCCAACCACTATGTCAGATACAATCATCTAAAAAACTGATGCCAATCTCAAGATCATAGTTAAACCCCCAGTTAATGGTTCCAGCTACAAGACTGACCATAACAGATATTTGAACAATAAATCAATTGAAACTAAAACTCAAAGAAGAAATTATGCTGAGCTACTGACACAGTTCAAGCTCCAGGTATCAGGATTAGTCTAACATTAGGATTTAAGACAGAAATGGAGAATGTTCGTCTCAAAGTTATAGGTATCAACACCACCAGGTAAACAAGGTATTATAGACTACAACTTTGTCATAAACATGTCCAGTCCTTCCAAATGATTTACTGATATCCCTATGACCTTGGCATTCCTAACAACTCAAGATTGATGTAACTTGGTCTTAACTAAGCTCGATTCAAATCAGTCCAAAAGAGTAATGATTCGAACAGTCTTAATTAGAGCCAAGGTAAATCAGTCCCAGAGATTGAACTAACTCACTTTCCAACATCATCTATCATACATAACAGTCCACATCATCTTTTCCTACAGAATTTCATAACAGTTATTAACAACCTAATATCAAACCAAAAATGTCTGAAACATCACACGAATTAATCCAAAGGTTTCAGAGTCAATCTAGAGATTCCAGATTGTCCAAACAAAAAAACCTTTCATGAATTCGATACTATGCATCTCTCCTATCAATCAAAATTATAGTAAAAACATGGAAAACAGTACAATACCTGAGAAGAAATATTGACAGACACGATTTGAAGCTGTGTGCTCAAGAGATGATCATGGATCGAGAGAAACAAATTCTGCAGGTAATTTCAACAATTAAGTTCGATCACTCATGATTCATAAGAGATCAGGATAGTCTAAACTTCCTCTCAGATCAAAACTCTATAGAAACTAAAGAAAACAACATCACCATGGGTCGTCTAAACATCAATCGAGTATAGATTCAATAATCCATCAATGGAGAACTTACCAATGTTCTAATTCACGAGCTAGGATGATCAACAAATTGAGATCCACTATGATTCTAGATCTTGATCTAACATCCAAAACAAATAAGAAACTAAATCGAAAGAAAAGCATAACAGGAACATTGGATCAAATCAAAACATATACCTCTTCGATCGATCTCAGAGGCAATTTCCTGAACAGATCAAGAGCTTGAGGAAGAATTTTCCAAATCCAACTACAAGTTATTTCGAGGAGGGATCAGATCAAGGAAGGTTGAACCAAAGATCAATTTGATTGAAAAAAATGACTAACTCACTCGATTGGAAAAATAGTCGATCTCCTCCTTGCTTCCTGCTGCTGCGTCCCACTCTTCGTGTCGTCCGTCAATCAAGGGAAGGGTTCGTCGAGGCATGGTGGTTCGCCATG
The DNA here is from genome assembly GCA_029216955.1 of Iris pallida. Lineage (NCBI taxonomy): Eukaryota > Viridiplantae > Streptophyta > Magnoliopsida > Asparagales > Iridaceae > Iris > Iris pallida. Next base: position 9,565,219 of record JANAVB010033817.1, on the reverse strand, counting down.
GCTAATCCAGAACAGAGTTTCGGAAGGAAGAAGGAATGGTTAGAGAAATGGAGAGGGTTGTTACAATTGAGGAGGGTGGCTTAAATAAGCCAGGTAGCGTGAGGCTCAGGCTTTCAATTGGCGGGAAAATTTCTCGCCCCCTCTCTGACAGGTCGTTATAGGACAGAGGTGAGGGAGAGCACATGGCCACCTCCTTTGGCCGTTAAGATTTGAAATTCAAGTTCAGCTCGAAAACACAGTGTGAAGAGAAAAAAATAACCTTTACGAAATAAAGGTTGGATATGGGCTTCAGTAATGGGCCACTAATGATAGTATAGGCTTTAGAATGAATCTAGCCCAAGTAAAAATTAAATGATAACTAAATTACAAAAAAAAATAATAGCATTCCTAAATCATTTAAGAACTTTTTAAAAAAAATTCAAAATTTCAGAAAAGTGGAGTTACAAATCTCTCCCCCTTAAAAAATTTCGTCCTCGAAATTGGAATGTAGACACAGACATCAAGAGTAGTGAATCCAAAGAGTTGTTTATTGAATTCAAAAAAAAATGTATAAAATACAAAGCATTCAAGTGAACAACCTAGGATATCGCTCACGCATCTCATCCTCACGCTCCCATGTAGACTCTCCCGGAGGGTGGTGTCTCCACATGACGCGGACAAGAGGAATGGTCTGGTTCCGCAGACGCTTCTCTCTTCGGTCCAAGATCTCTACTGTCTGCTCCTCGTATGTTAATCTCGGGCCCACCTCCAGCTCAGAATAGTCTACCGCATGGCTCGGGTCTGGAATGTAACGTCGAAGCTGAGATACGTGGAAGACGCTGTGTACTCCCTCCAAGCTAGCTGGAAGCGCTAGTCGATACGCCACCTCACCAATCCGTGCTGTCACCTTGAAAGGCCTGATGTACCTCGGGCTGAGCTTCCCGCCTCGGTCGAACCGAATGACGCCTCTGGTCGATGAGATCTTCAAGAACACCCTATCGCCAGCTGCGAACTCCAATGGCCGTCTGCTGCTGTCCGCCCAGTACTTCTGCCGATCCTGCGCAACTCTGCGACGCCCTGAGACTTGAGGCCAAGTACACACAAGAAGTTGAAATAATACGATCTAACAATGATCAAGAATTAAAATAGGCACGAATGGAATGAAGTTTCAATTACAACTTAGGGGAACAAAATCATGAAGACACATTTATTAAGTACGATCAAGAATCAATAGTTTAACACAAGTGGACTAGGACAAGATAGGAAAATCATGGTCAGATTAGACATGATTTAAAATCGAAGTTTAGACAAGACACAACGAAGTACGGAATCAAATCTTGGCAATGTATAATTTGAGGAAATCGATGATCTAACGATAAAATGTTAGAAGGGGAAATAGCAAGGGTTGATTTGAGAAACGTACGAAATACTCAGGGGATACAGTATCAAATTAGGATGAACGTGCAAGGATCTGTGATTTTCGAAAACCAATAATCATGTGGAAAAGGAAATATAATTTCTATGATACCCGAGAACATACAGGTATTTGAAATCACTTTGCTTAGAATCCCTACCCCGCCAGTATATATCTGACTGCAGTAGACTTTCGGCTCCGTGACTCAAATAACGATATATTACCGAATATTCTGTCAACCTTATCCATTTTCCAACAATCATTGACGAAGCAACCCAAGAGATCAAGGTATGAAGAATATGACAAGTCTCGATAGTACTCGAAAACCTATGAAAGTCTGAAATCACTTCCACTTAGAGTTCCTGCCTCGCCAGTGCGCTACTGGCTGCAGTGAACCCTCAGTCTCCATAATCCAGATAATGGCTGCAGCGCGCAACTGTCACGCCACAGTAGGTCATCGAATAGCCTTTAAACTTTATCCATAGGAGAATTTCAAGGAATCCAAATAAGTTTCAATAGTCTAAGTCACGAAAATGGTGAGGTTACATGTCTGTTAGAATACAAGGGTTTATTAGGTACTATGAAGCAACGCATAATCAAATCAAGGGTAGTGAGTACAAAAGGGCAACCAAGGAGATTTAAAATTCAGACAGGGAACGGAGTTTCAATTTATAACGGAATTTCAACTGATATCTGGAATGGTAACGAGATTCCGTATAGGAAATGTAATCCCGAATAACGAAGCCGCGAAGGTTGCATAGAAGCAACATATCAGATAGAAGGCAAAGTCTCGAAATAAGGACCAAAAACTTGTACATAATATATAACAAAATCTCGATCGACAACGAAGTCTCGAACAAAGTTCAACAGGAAACAAATCTTAGATAGGAAATCGATATCAACAAAGCCGCGAATAAAAAGTGAAATCTTGAACAGAATCTCGAACAGGAAGCAAGGTTACGAACAGTGATTTTAGAAAACAGGGTATCAAATAGCGAACAAGAAACAGGTATCGAACCCTGATTATGAAACAAATAGAATTTCAGTAGGAAACAAGGTCGAACAAGGCTATGAATAGAAATAATTTCTTGAATAGGAATAAGTCTAAAATAGTAAACAAAATCACATAGGAAATGAGCCAAAATTTCAAAATTGAAAACAAGATCTTCAAACGAGGTCTCGAAGAGGGGCTGAATCTCAAGCAAGTGTCAAGATAGGAGTGAAGGTTCAAACAATGTTTTGATTGGGGACAAGTTTCAAAAATGAAATTTCGGATAGAAATAAAATCTCAAATAGCACATGGTTCAAATAAGAAATTTTCAAATAGAAGCAAAAACAAAGCCATAAATAATGAATTATGAAACAGGGTATCGAATAGTGGATTCCAAACAATTATCGAATTGTGGATCTGGAACAAGTTTACCGAAATAGGAAACAATATCTAGAAATAAGTTTCGAATATCAATCAGGATTTCAAACAAGAAAACGAAAAGTTTCAAGAAATGATCTAGGTGCTAGAAGAAATTTAAGGAAAGACTGGATTGCTTAATCAAGATACATTGTTTTTCCAACCATGCGAAAGAAATCTTCTGTCTTCAGTCTGTCTTCAGTATTCCTCCGGAATCGCTTCAATTTCTTCAACTGTCCTGTCGTAGGCTGGTCCTTGCGGTAGTGCTCCATGTGTTTGTTAACTTTGAAAAGGTGGGTCCCTTTGCTGTAGTCCGATGCTCCTCTTGCTTGTTTTCGGGCAGTGTGATCAACGGTCTCCAGACAATCTTTGACTTGGTGAGTAGGCGATCCGCAGTAGAAGCGTAGTCTCCGTCCTTTGTGGCATTCTTCGTAGTGGTGTCCTGAGCTGCGACAGAAATACAAATGTTCGCCGGCTGAATCTGAATCTGAATCTCCTGCTGAGCTGAAGAAGCATTGTCTGAGTGTTATGACGCTTTGCGGGTCCAGGCTAGTTGCTGCCTTCGTCATAAGTCTTCATGTCTCTCCTGGCCTTCAGTTTCCGGTCTTGTTCTATTGTCTGTGCTACATTCTGGATCTCCTGGCTGATAGCTCCAACCTTCAGAGGGGTCGAGTCCTCAGGGACTTGGATGATCTTCAGTTGCGACTCCATGTTCTCGAGCTGCTCCTCGGTGCAAGATATGTGCTCGGTGTCGGAGAAGTCCAAGGTCTACGAGTCTGGAAGTCAGAAGTCCTCTCTAGCTCGGGAAATGTATTTGCAAGTCTGGATTGAAAAAGTACGACCTGCTGGTGTCAAGGAACTCTTGAAACGTCTTCGCCAACTACGTACTACCCATGGGGATAGTAGTGTGATAGAAGGTAGTGGAAGCTCTGAAACGTCAAGTGCAGGTGAATTGACAGTTCTGGTGTCACATGCTTTTGAACTATCTGTAAAACAGAAAACTGTTAAAATAACCTAGACCTAAATACAACAAGTGTTTATAGAATATCAAAATATCTGATACACCTGATATACCTGATATACCCTTATTTCTCGATTTTCCTATGCTGTGATCAAGTTTCCCTAGTGTAATCAAGTCCTCCAATAGTACACTAAGACCTAGGTACCATTAGGCTAGACCTGTATGGGCCACCACTAAAAACATGTCACGACCCGCTCCCGAATAACCGGATACGAGTCGGACACGCCCAGCCTTCATTATTAGACACAATGAAGTAAGCTATACCAATCTAGGGAAACTAACCAGATAAAAGAACATGAGTGCAACACAGCATCTATATAAATGTGTCCCAACCAGAGTAAAGTACAAAATCAGAACTTATTACATTCCAGAAGACTAGAAAGTCTACTAGTCTCAAATACATGGAAATAATAGGAAAACTAAAGGAAATCTCTAGGCCTCTGCAGCCTCTAAGTCATGAGCTGCACCAGCTAGCTCTCCTGCATCAATAGGCCCCTCGCCATAGAATGTATCACAATAAGCCTCCATCTCACCTGCAACATATCCTATTCAGGAGCGGAGCAAAGTATATCCAAAGAAATGAACATGTACATCATGGTATGAATCAAGAAAACAGGAATAATGTAAAGTACAGGAAATGAGAATAAGACATGAACTGAATAGGAATACTGAAAGTAAAACAGGGAAACATGGTAAGAGTCCTGAACATGAAATACAACCTGAATCATGAAATACAAACTGAACATGAAATATAGCCTGAACATGAAATACAACCATGAAATCCTGAAATACAATACTGAATCCTGACATGTGCAATGTTTGAAATACTTCTAGAGTGTGATCGGCTTGGGTAGATGCAATGATAATGAAATGGTACGGCTTTGGCCCCGTGTGCACGGTGCGGGACCCAAGCTATTCACAGGGATAGTAACAGGGTTTGATCACATCTCTATAGTATTTCCCCTCCCAGACACAATAAAACATGGAACATGAAATGAGGCAATGTCGTGATATATCGTGTCATCAAGAGATACAAGAAAGGATAATGAAGACATGAGAAATGAACAATTCAGAGGAGTATACTTGCCTGTCTCCGGGTGATCAAGAAAGAGTGGTAAATCTGGATATCCTCCTGTTGTATAATTACAGTGGATAAGTCAACAATGTAAAGTTGATGATTAAGTCTAAGATCACTAAGACAACCCTAGGTTCCATTTAATAAATACAATCTACTCCATAGATGTGATTATCCATATAATCTAATCCTTGACTAATATATTAGTTAACTACTTCCCTAAAGTTCATAATAATAGGCAACTTGTTTATTCAATAGCTTAAACAAGTCTTGTTAGAGAGTTATATTCTATTATAGAAGCAATCTATAATTAATGGACAAACCTACACCATCCTAAATTGATTAAACAGCCTTCTATACAATGAACATTGGTTTGGTTTACATTGTGGTTGATAAAAGTCTATAGTCACAACTGAAACCAGTATCATGTCTTTATTGAACATTCCAGTTTTACTTGAACATGAACCATTGGTCTAAGCCTAAGTTATAGTTCTAAAGGTCTGGGTACAATTTATTACAACTGGGCTGTTAGTTCAGCTCTGCAATGGTTCCTGTTGCAGGTATTAATCAGTTTAAAATATGCAAACTGATTCCAACCATCAATTCTGCAATGCAATGGTCAAGGAACCTTTTCTAGTTCAAGTTATTGCTGAAATAGTTTAAGTCTAATGTAATTAATATCAAAAACTCAGGTTCCTGCAACCTTCCAAATCCTTCAAGACAGTGATCACAAAATGGGGGAAACACCCTATTGTCAGTCAACAATCCAGACTAGAATAACATGTTCAGTCCTAACAGGACATACCACAGTTGAAAGTCTAAGTCCTAATAATGAACTGTATGGACTTCTCCAAAACTGAGGATTAGTAATTGGTCTAGGAATCCAATAACTTGTGATTTATCCATCCAGTTTCAGAAATTCTCAAATACATACCAGGGAAAATTCATGTCCCAGTCCTTAACAGGACTGTTTAACCCAATACTTCTTCATAGTTTACCAAACTTCATGCCTCTATCTAGGATGCTAAACACTGAGTTCTGGAAACATAATTCTCATTAATCTAGAATAGGATAAAGTGGCATGGAAAAACAGTTTCTCAAATGACAGCCTATCCTAGCTCTTAAGACAAAACTCTATTTGTTCTTAGGAGAGTTGTAAATCAGTCCCTAAATTAAGCTAACACAAATCAATCTTCATTCCAGACTTCTATAAAACCTTCCAACAGACCCAACAACTATGTCAGATACAATCATCTAAAAAACTGATGCCAATCTCAAGATCATAGTTAAACCCCCAGTTAATGGTTCCAGCTACAAGACTGACCATAACAGATATTTGAACAATAAATCAATTGAAACTAAAACTCAAAGAAGAAATTATGCTGAGCTACTGACACAGTTCAAGCTCCAGGTATCAGGATTAGTCTAACATTAGGATTTAAGACAGAAATGGAGAATGTTCGTCTCAAAGTTATAGGTATCAACACCACCAGGTAAACAAGGTATTATAGACTACAACTTTGTCATAAACATGTCCAGTCCTTCCAAATGATTTACTGATATCCCTATGACCTTGGCATTCCTAACAACTCAAGATTGATGTAACTTGGTCTTAACTAAGCTCGATTCAAATCAGTCCAAAAGAGTAATGATTCGAACAGTCTTAATTAGAGCCAAGGTAAATCAGTCCCAGAGATTGAACTAACTCACTTTCCAACATCATCTATCATACATAACAGTCCACATCATCTTTTCCTACAGAATTTCATAACAGTTATTAACAACCTAATATCAAACCAAAAATGTCTGAAACATCACACGAATTAATCCAAAGGTTTCAGAGTCAATCTAGAGATTCCAGATTGTCCAAACAAAACAACCTTTCATGAATTCGATACTATGCATCTCTCCTATCAATCAAAATTATAGTAAAAACATGGGAAACAGTACAATACCTGAGAAGAAATATTGACAGACACGATTTGAAGCTGTGTGCTCAAGGGATGATCATGGATCGAGAGAAACAAATTCTGCAGGTAATTTCAACAATTAAGTTCGATCACTCATGATTCATAAGAGATCAGGATAGTCTAAACTTCCTCTCAGATCAAAACTCTATAGAAACTAAAGAAAACAACATCACCATGGGTCGTCTAAACATCAATCGAGTATAGATTCAATAATCCATCAATGGAGAACTTACCAATGTTCTAATTCACGAGCTAGGATGATCAACAAATTGAGATCCACTATGATTCTAGATCTTGATCTAACATCCAAAACAAATAAGAAACTAAATCGAAAGAAAAGCATAACAGGAACATTGGATCAAATCAAAACATATACCTCTTCGATCGATCTCAGAGGCAATTTCCTGAACAGATCAAGAGCTTGAGGAAGAATTTTCCAAATCCAACTACAAGTTATTTCGAGGAGGGATCGGATCAAGGAAGGTTGAACCAAAGATCAATTTGATTGAAAAAAATGACTAACTCACTCGATTGGAAAAATAGTCGATCTCCTCCTTGCTTCCTGCTGCTGCGTCCCACTCTTCGTGTCGTCCGTCAATCAAGGGAAGGGTTCGTCGAGGCATGGTGGTTCGCCATGGCTAATCCAGAACAGAGTTTCGGAAGGAAGAAGGAATGGTTAGAGAAATAGAGAGGATTGTTACAATTGAGGAGGGTGGCTTAAATAAGCCAGGTAGCATGAGGCTCAGGCTTTCAATTGGCGGGAAAATTTCTCGCCCCCCTCTCTGACAGGTCGTTAGAGGACAGAGGTGAGGGAGAGCACATGGCCACCTCCTTTGGCCGTTAAGATTTGAAATTCGAGTTCAGCTCGAAAACACAGTGTGAAGAGAAAAAAATAACCTTTACGAAATAAAGGTTGGATATGGGCTTCAGTAATGGGCCACTAATGATAGTATAGGCTTTAGAATGAATCTAGCCCAAGTAAAAATTAAATGATAACTAAATTACAAAAAAAAAATAATAGCATTCCTAAATCATTTAAGAACTTTTTAAAAAAAAAATTCAAAATTTCAGAAAAGTGGAGTTACAAAATCCCACGAAATTAATTCAAATTCCACAAAGATAGGATCTGATTTAATCGTATTGATTCAGCCTTTCCATAACTGATTTGTAATCTGCACAGTCAGCAGATCCCTCCATACGGCAGCAGCAGCAGCCTGGCCGCATGAGCCTAATAGCCGCATGGACCACATGGACCACATGAGCCGCATGGACCGTATGGACCGCATGAGCCGTATGAGCCGCATGGACCGCATGGACCGCATGAGCCGCATGACTGCTGACGTGCTAAGTGTAAAGTTCGCCAACAAAACGCCACATTACGCCTCATGAGCCCATGAGCCCGAGCCCGAGTCCGAGCCCGAGCCCGAGTCCGAGTCCGAGTCCGAGTCCGAGTTCTAGTCCGAGTCCGAGTCCGAGTCGCTAAGCCCCATTGGGGCTTAGCTCCAAATGGAATTAATCCAAGAGAATGACAAAAGCATTAATGCTTAATCCTTGGAGCCTTATTCTTACCTCCTTGTAAAATAACCTACGTGGTTCCCTCCTTAGGGTCACCACCCCATGTGCATCTCTCAACAACACACCCAAGTATATATGTTGAGATAACTCATGGTGCATTTCCGATGTGGGACTAAAATTTACAAGGCATGTTGAGAGCAAGCTCTCTCCATGTAAAGAAAGCACCAACATAAAGTAGTGTTAACTGAAGCAAACAATATGTGTACATCAAATAATAATAATGGGGATTAGCTTGTTCACAGAACTAATGAAATTAAGCGACCTTAACATTGTTGATTGACTGCTGTAATTTTGTCGACCTGCGTCGCGTTTCTATATGCAAAAAGGACCTACCGCTTCTTGTTGTTTATTGGAACTGATTTGCAGGTTTACTTAACCACATGGCTTGCTGATGTGAATATTGATAAAAAAAAATAGGTATAGCCACTACAACTTCAAATTACCCTCTAAGATACGCCATACTATAACATACTATAACAAAGTTCAAGTTAGTCTCCAGTAGCATATTTTTATATAGTTATACCCATAAATAAAGAACTTGCTTGTATAGAAATTAACAGCAGTCAATGTGATGACCGTTTTGAATAAGTTCATAAACAATTATGAATATTTTTCAGTATATATGATTTACCAAACATTTACAATAATCATCGTATGAATCAGATTTCATTTTGAAATATCCATGTAAGGGTGCTTTATGTTATGAAAGAAGCAAATTTAGTTATACTTGGGGATATTTCTACCTCATAATTAATTCCTTCTGAAATGTCAAACATTCAGACAATATGAATATCAAAAGCAAAAGAAAACATTTGTTGATACATATTTGTCCTATAGAGTCGGGTATGAGCACACACCTCAAAGCAGCCTAAAAGCAATGGTATTTGGCCGATACAAACCTGAAACATGCCGATGCAAACCAGAATAAGCAATATCTGGCCGATACAAGCCAAAAGTGGCCAAAACATACCAAATTTTGCTTACTATTCTATTACCACCTGATATTTGGCTGAAACATGTTGACTTGGTGAAATTTACTTAAAACGGCCCAAATTTTGGTCGAAACAAGGCAAAATTTGTCCTCAAAATATGCTTGATTTGGTGTTAAATTTTCCAGGATTTAAAAAGAATTTTCAAGGCCATATATGATCAGTCGTTGACTAACTAGAAATTATCATGATATAATTTCATAACAATCATTCTAGTATGCACAGGCAATTGAAGCAGGCTTAATCTTCTAGGCTAGCAATGTTTTACTTGACAGGGACCTTATTCCTAAAATCGATAATTTTGGTCTAGTAAAGCTCTTTCCTGACACTGACTCACATTAGCACACGAGTAGCAGGAAATGTAAGTGCTTATACTTGATGATTCAACTATAACTAAGTAAGCAAGTTTAAAACTCTTCATGAATTTGAATTCCAATTGCAAATTTATCACATGTCAAAACATAGTGTTGCTTTGTAAAATTAGCTAAAGGAAATATGGATCTCTTAAAATGTTTTTAAACTTCTCTAAATGAATATGTAACATTATATTGTCCGGAAGCATCGTATGACTATTGTTCTGAACATACTTGCACAAGCAAGATATGTTTATCTACTTGACAGTGATCATGAATTAAGTGAATTTATATTTTATCTTTGTTTTTCTTTTTGTAATAGTGTGTTTTAATTTTGTTTATTCAATTGTTATCTTCAAGGCATAAGCTTCTCTAGTTTTCTTTCTGCTTAAGAATAATGAACAAATATGTAAAAAAAAAAAATCCCATAATATATTCACCATAAACAAATATATAAAACACATCTTAATTTGAAGAGATTTTACCACACCACTTTAATGCACAAACTAAGAAATCATTAACCCCTAAACAATAATAATTCTAAAATAGATTTGAAAGGCAAAAAAATTCATGATGGAACTGTAGAAGCATGGAATTTCACAACCAGAAAACCATACGCCGGATACTACATACGCCAGAGCTTGGACAAAATACTTCACAGCAAACAACAAATATAGACATGGAAAGAGAACTTCTTATTTACAGATAAAAGTCTATTACATGTCTAGAAAAGGCTGTACAAAGGAAAAACTTCTACAAAGGAAAGATCCTAAGTCTACGGCCAGCAGTCACCAAGCGCCCCCAGGCAGGCGCAGCAGCCACCATGCGCCCCCAGGCAGGCGCAGCATCATTATGCGCCTTCAACCGGGCGCATCCCACAATGCGCCTTCAGCAAGGCGCATCCCTTCACAGCTCAGTTATGTGCATCCCCAGTTATGTGCATCCCTTCAGCAGCCCAGTTATGTGCTGCTCTTCCAGCCAGGCTCACCTGGCCGAGCAGGATGAGGGTGGCAATTAACACCCTATCCAGAAAAAGAGCCTCCAAAGCCAAAGGAGGACGGTCAGAGCACCGCCATTCTGATCTACGGCTCTTCCGGAACAACGGAGACAAGGCCCGAGCATCCCTATCTTTGGATGCAACAGGCACCTTCTGCCTGCCTCAGAAGCCCTCGACTCCGTCTTTTGGATGTAACAGTCACCTTCAAGTGCAGCAACGACGACATGGCATCTCATCTTCACCCTCGGGAGCACTTCGTCAACAGAATGCACTCGAGTACCCAAGTTCATGATTGGAAGTACGTGAGAGAACGGGAAGCAAACCCTCTCTCTATGCCACTATTTATAGGCCGGGTAGATCAAACCTACGCACCAAGTGGATGGCTCTCCAAATTCTGAGCAATGAACTTGCATTTAATGGATGAACCGGACGCCTCGAATTCAGCCAAACGGCTATTTAAAGCACTCGAGGAACGAAATAGCCGCACGCGCCCTTCGACTTCAGGCGCATCACACAGATGCGCCCTTCAGAGCCAAGTGCATCACAGAGGATACGCCCCCATGCATCCCCATACCCAGTGGAACGCCAATCGACGCGCCCCCTCAGCTGTCCATCGAATGTCACGAACATTAAATGCTGAATTGACAGAGTTGGCAGCACATCTCCCAAAGTCTGAACGGTCGACAGCTTTTTCAGAAGACGAAGCGTCGGCAATGTCAGCATCATCATGACTTTACTCCGATGGCTACTGCCACGTGGCCACTCAACCACCCGTATGCGCCTCCGCGGCCATGCGCCCAAACCTGCATGCGCCTCAAAAGCCATGCGCCCTAGACTGCTCTCTGATCCCAAAAGACAGAAGGAAAGTCGCTTGCATGCGCCTCAAAAGCCATGCGCCCCAGACTGCTCTCTGATCCCAAAAGACAGAAGGAAAGTCGCTTGTATACGCCTCAAAAGCCATACGCCCAGAATGGTTCGTGACTCCTAAATGTTACGAGCCAAAGTCTCCTCATGCGCCCAATCCTAGGCGCATCCTACCAGATCATTCCCCACCAAATCCGAGATCTCCGAGCCATGGGTCGATGACACCTGTCCTTTGACTCAACTCATCCAAGATCTCAGCAACAGAAAGATCTTCTCCTCTGCTACATGCCGGCTCACAACAGCAGTATAAAGAATTCAACCCCCTCGATCAGGGCACTTCATCCATATGCTTCCATCGACAATCAACACATGGCGTCCCCACGTACCGGCATATCCTACATATGCGCGCATAAGGAGCCAACCTGCCCAGCTATAAATAGAGGAATTATTTCCTTCATACCGAGAGACACACACAGACAGATACGAACAAACATACCACCAGAGAGGCAGATACAGACATTCAATGTCTTCCTCCTCTCAGCAAGTTCCACCACCCAGAGCAATCCAAACCTTCAGAGAATCGATAACCGTCGTCAGCTCGTCAACGGAGTCAACGTATTACCACTCGCTCCATCGGCACAAGGGACCCAGATTAAACAAAAGTGTAATTCTAGGGCTATATCTAAGTCCTATATTGTAACACTGTTCTGTTTGTATTGAAATTTATATCAAAGAATTTTAATGGCAAATAAGCTGGCGAATCTGCTGGTGACCTCTTTTTTCTCCACCAAGAAAGTTGTGTCGCAAGCCGACGACGTGAAGGTGGGCTCCTCCCACAAGACGCTGGTCGTACGCCTCAATCAACAGGCGTATGAGGAGTTCATATCTGAAGGCAGTACGATTCCTTCGAAGCGGCTGCCGAAGCCGAAGAAGATCCGTCGAGTCTAGGTGCACAAGGTCGACGCCTCGGGCACCACCACCGAAGGGGATGCGCCAATCCAGCCCTCCCTTCCTGCTGACGTCCTCAGCAACCAAGATGCGCCCGCTGATGCAGCGCATCTCTCGGGGAAACGTGCGGCTAACCACATTCCCCAGCCATCTCCCTCTCAGGCGAGGAAGATGCATCGACAGAGCAGTGGTGCAGCTAATGCCCCGCACATCGTCTCTGATACGCCACAGAAGATCTCTGTCTTTGACAGACTCACTCACTGTAGTGGCGAGGAGAATTTGGATTCTGAGTACTATGCGCCCCAGAGGTCTGGTACGAAGAAGTCCAAGGCAGCACGGGCCATGCGTCCCAAACGTACTATGCCAGCAACAAGCCAGAAGCATGCGCTCACAATCATGCGCGCTGCTGATGGTAAGTTGTACAAAGTCGGCTCGAGTGCTGCGGCGCCGAGAACGAGCCGACCTTCAAAACCCTTGTCTCACTTGGGCGCATCTGCTGCGTGCTCAACCAAGTCGAACAAGACAAACAAATGTTGTGGATCCCCCACTACTGATCGGGATGCCTGTTTGGTATCAGATCAGGGGGCACAACACTCACTTGACCACCCCAACGCTTGGCCTTGCCATGCGCTTGAAGGGGGTACGAAAGTAGCACTCTCCTCCAACGACCTGCGTAACGTGATCACTCACAAACGCCGGTCAGGAGAGTCGACCAACAAGCATGATACGCCTCTCACGGGGCATACTTGTGCGATGGTCACCATCAACTACTATTGCAAGGCGGCAGTACCACCAAGGCAATCAGTCTTTCAGCGGCTACAATCATCGACACCCCTCCGACATCGCCTTTGGAGGAAGGTGTCGACAGAAGAGGAGCCAAGGATTGCTTCATGCAACGTGATCTCCAACTCCTCATCAGTCCGAAAAATGACTGGCAATTCCTCGTCCTCATCCAAAAGCCAGCCGAGGAAAACCAAGGCAGCTGTCTCGTCCTCCGGAGTGATCGAAAGCACTCGATCGAGGACAAAGTTCTTGGAGGAGGCTGGGGGTAGTCAGACCCTTGTCGAGCCTCCTTCCGAAGATGAGTGTGTCCAAAGCACACTTGGGGCAGATCCTCGAGGCGAATTCAGCCTCCCAGAAGCCTCTGAAGACAAGGATATCCCCCAGAACATAGCTGGGGGTAGCCTAGCATCTGCGAACCCGAGCTTCGGAGACGAAGAGGCCCTTCAAGACGGAGCTCAGGGTAATCGGACCTTTGCAGATGCGCCCGTTGAGAATAACCTCCAGAACGTGGCTGGGGGTAGCCAAGATGAAGCTCCAGGAGAGGCCACTCCCCTACATGAGAGTTAAGTCGAGAGTGAGGCCTCAACTCATCCCTCCACTCCCGGTCGCGTCGTGACAGTGAACGTGACTGAGGTTGATGTCGAGTCTGATGCGCCACCGCAGGACATCGTCCAGCGCATAGACACATTAGAAGGGGGACTCAAAACCTTCTCTGCTTCCATGCAAATGCTGACACAGGCGGTGTTTGAAATACGGTCGGTCTTGACCCAAACGCCTTCGACCGGTCCTGACCCAGGGTCCAATGGGGAGTCGATTGTACCCCTTCAACGGGTACCCTCAGGCACAGACCGCCGAGAAGTACCCCGGACGTCTGAGCCCTCAAACGCTCAACTCCAGGTGGTACCACCTTCCCCAACACCCAGCTCCACGGAGGATGTGGTTGAAATGATCAAGGATTTGCGAGAGCGCTTTAAGTCCAAGAACAGGCAAGAGAAGCGCCAGAAGATGGGCATTCCCCAACCCTATCCCCTCGAGTGGAACAAGGTGGTTTATCCTCCAAAGTATAAACCACAAACACTGACGCCATACGACGGGAAGGACTCTCCCGTCGCTACCTGACATACTTCCAGTCCCAAATGGGACATCTCTCGAAGGAGGACGCGCTCCTCACTAGCATATTTGTCGGAGCTTTGAAGGGAGTGGCGTATGACTGGTACTGCAGCCTCCCCGACAATTCCATATCATCCTTCGACGATTTGACGTGCCTCTTCCTCGACCGCTTCTACGACGGCGGGAAGGATATGACGATGGCATCCCTCATAGAGATACGTCAGAAGGAAAAGGAAACGGTTCGGGTGTTCATCGAACGCTTCCGACAGGTGTCACGACCCGCACCCGCTTTTCGGATACGAGACGTGTCCAAGCCAGCCTACGCCGCAGAGTCGGCGGTAGAACGCTGTCAAGCCCGCAAGAAATAATTGCTCAAGAAATACAACATTTGCTGCTCATTCACAATTCTAAATTTATTACAACATTTACATCATTTAAAATTAAAGGAATTATAAGATTTTACAATTAATGAAAACGGTACAACTGTTTTCTATTTCTAGGTTGACCTCAGCATACCCAAGCCTCCCCAATGCAAAGAGTGATCGCGGCTAAACCTGAAAAATGTTTGTTATCCAGTCAGGATTGGAACAAGTACACAAACCGACGACAATGCAAAACACAATAGAATTATCAAGACATGAAAATAGCATATGAGATATGAAAGCTGTAAGAAAACTGATGACATAGCACGATAGAGAAGTAAACAAGGAAAAACTAATAAAAGACATCTATCTAGGTGGTGTGAAATATCTGTTTCAACATGTGGACGGCTAGGGGGTAAATAAGGCACACTGCACGTGTCGTACGCAGCGGCTAGCATTCAAGAATAGACATAATGGGATATTTCTGGGTAGTCCACATGTATACTAAGATATTTCTCCTCCCGACTACTCCGTGTGACGAGCGTGTCAACAAGCAGCAAGATATATGTATAAACATGAAATGAAAAGACTACTATGAATCGGAAAGCAATCAGAAAGTGCACTTGCCTGAGGTCCTTTGCTGGTGAAACCGATAATTCTATTGAGTTCAAACTAGTCCGATTAGCCTAGGTCGATATGAGGGAGTATGATTAGTTATGACCAAGAACGTATAATCGAAGGAATTTGTGTGAACAATGCATACAACTTACGTCTTGAAAATAATTACTACATTTAAACTATATTTATACTAGTCAACTATTTGTAGGAAAATAGTTGGAAATCTAGAAACCATTTTAGGGTTAAAATCTAACTTTGTTAAATCTACTTTTTGTCAAGATTATATAAATACATTTTTATGTGGAAACTATATTTGTTACAATTATAAATTTTAAGAATATTATTTTTAGATATAATAATTAGTAATAAAATAATAAAACAATTGAAAATCATAATAATAATCATAATAATAACTATTTATATTTAATATCAGAAAACATGTTAGTAAATACTTATAAAAATAACTACCATTATTACTTTGTAGTATGGTCTTCTTATTGAAGACTGCAAAATAAAGATAATGATAATAACTTAATAATAATAATAATAATAATAATAATAATAATAATAATAATAATAATAATAATAATAATAATAATAATAATAAGCCTTATATAACATATACTTACAGATCAAATTTCTTATCTCAAATCCAAGGCCTGGAGCCTGGCCCATAATTATATTCCTCAAAATAATAATCACTAGTTTCTATTTAATAAATACTAAGCAATATAATAAAAAAAAAATTGACCAAAGTACTAATTAATAATTATACTAACTAATAATTTAGTTACTTCTACTGTATGCTACATTACTGGATCCATTTATTCCAAACCCAATAATTGCCACCTACTAGTCCAATAAAATTCATCCGTTCTCTCTCCAGAGGGAACATTTGGAAATTTTTAGGAAAGGAAAATGAAGACAGAGAGAGGAAACGGCTTACCGAGGCTCGACGGGAAGCGCATGGGCGCGACGGTGAGCCCGCGTTCCCGGCGCGGTGGCTGTGGTCCCGAGGAGGAGCCTCTGGACGGAGTTGCGAGGCCGCTCCTCACAGTCGGAGGAGCCGGGGAGGGTTCCCGCGAGAGAGGCTCGACGGACCTGGCCGGGCGGAGCCGCCGGATGAGACAGGCGGGGGCGCTGGGCTCGAAGGCGGTGGGGTTCGGCGCTCACGTGGAGTTTGATCCACGAGGTCTCGGCGATCCCTGCATCGTGGGCTGACCACCTTGGCGGCTAGGGCACGGTCATGCAAGCAGAGGTCCGGACGCAAAACTAGGCGGGGGCGGACGCTGCTCGGCGAGACGGCCGCTCGTGGGGCTCTACCGGCAGCGGATGCAGCATCGGATCTGGCAGCACGACCACGACGGCGCCCGACACGGTGCTGCAAGGGCGCGGGAAGCGATCAGGTGCCGGCCTAAGGGTTGACGGACGGTGGCGCTGGTGTAGGCAAGTGGTTGGATCTGGCGACACATGGTAGTCGGAACGCCCGGCAACGGTGGAACTGGCGAAAGGTGCGCCGGATCCCATTCATGACGGCAGGCGTGCGACGACGGTCGCGCGCGGGGCAGCACTAGGTCAACGGCTCAGCCGCGTACTTCGGCACGGTGGCACGGAAAGAAGGAACGCCGGGGCTGCACTCGTTTGACGGTGTAGGGTCTCTCGACGTCGTTGGCTCGCGTGCGGCTTTGGCAGAGGAGTATAGTGGCGGGATTAATGACGAGGGTGGTCATGGCCTGGGCTCGGATGGGGTGATGGCGACAATGGTGGTGGTAGGCTTCGGCGGAGAACGGGAGTTTGATCGGTAGGTCGGACGCTCAGATCGTGGTCCGAGTCAAGGCTCCCGGCCAGAAGTCGATGCCAGATTTGGGTCCCCCGATGGTCGAGGCTGGGTTAGGTTTTGATTTCTTCCTCTTCCTTTCTTTCCTGGGGATTGGAGTGGTTTTTGGGACGTCTGTGTCGGCCTGTCGACACGGACACGATACTTGGATTGTAAGGTTGGAATAAAATGAATTGTACACGGACACACGGGTCCGGACACGGTATTGATTGATGGTGATCATTGGTTTTGGCAAGGCGGAGACCGGATCGGAAGTAGGCGCGGTGGCACGCCGGTGGACAGCGAGGAGGTCGGGGTTAGGGGTAGGTTTTGATGTTATTGGTGTTTCGGCCATGGTGACCCTGTGAGGGCAGGGCATGGGGCGGAGGCAAGGAATGGTGGCCGTGGTGTTGGTATCAATGGAGATGAGGATTCGGTGGAGGGAGTACATTATGATAGATTATGAGAAAGGTAGAGGAGTTCTCCTTATATAGGAGTTGAACCCTTAACTGGATAAGGAATCCCGAGGAGTAATAGATAAACTCCTCCTTTGGTTTAAATCCAATAAATCTGTCAATCAAAACTAATCTAATTATAATATATTTAAATCAAGACTTGCTATTATCATATAAATTTAAATCTATATCATATAAATTATTATATGAATATTTTAAAATATCCTTTAGTATTTATCAAAATGAGTTTAATCACATATCTTAAATTAAAACCATAATCGACTACCTTCGAATATAACTAGTATTCGATATCATCGAATAATCTTTTAAACATATCTCCAAAGCTTTGATAAAAGAATACTTTGACAACTCTTCTTATTAACGAAAATGTAATCCATCTTCAAATTCCATATATTTCGAAAGTCCAAAAAAACCTTTTGTGCTACAATTCCATAGAAAGTATTTTATTAAAACAAAATAAAATCAATTATCAAAAGGTTGCTAAGAATAATTTAACCATTTATATCTCTTCATAAAAATAAAACTAGATTAGTTATATCTAACTATAATAACCATAGTAATTCAAACTGAGTTTTCAATAATATCAAATATTACTTAGAACAGGCGTCATAAATTTGAATCATAAAGTATAATTTAATAATTTCTTTAATATAAAATAAATTAGACACATCATATTTTATTTTCTAAAATATCTATACTAGGAAATAAAATATAATTTTATTTTTCGAAAATGAATTAAAATAAAAGAAATTTCAAAGATTCGGGAAGAGGGGTTACAACAGGCCTGCTTCAGACTACCTCCAGGCATGCCAGAACATGTGCTCCTCTACTCTTGCAGCATGAATATGCTGCCTGCAGTCAAACTCTGGCTCAACTCTACTTCTCCCTCCGACTGGAGCTCCCTGATCATCAAAGCAGAAGCCGCAGAAAAGAAGGCGGCCAATGCACGTCTCCTGGGGGTCAGCTTCCCTGCCTTTGATGACAAAGGGAAAAGGTCTGCGGCCAACAACCCCGGACGTGAGACAAAGGGGAAGCAGGCATTGACTGTCAATGCCTCAAAAGGCGCATCTGCGCCTACTCAGAAGCCTCCACTTGCACCAAGGCCCAAGGAGGTTTATTCGTTCAACGACGAAGACACCTTGCAACTTTTTGAAATACTGAAGCAGGGTGACAAGATCAAGCTACCGGACCCAAAGCGGCCCGATGAAGTTGGAAAAGTGGACAACCCGAGGTACTGTCATTACCATCGGTTTGTCGGACACCCAACCAAGGACTTTTATGTCCTCAAAAATTACATCCAGCGCATGATCAATGCGGATGTAATCTCCGTCGACTACGAAGAGAAGACGGTGTCAGCCAATGTGGTGTCACTCCAGTTCGACACCTTGCCGTCGACTACCACACAAGATGGCGTCGTCCCCATCCCTAAGGCGACAATGGAGGTGGTTAACTTACCACCTACCCGCGACAATGTGAGTGGACTCATCTATCTCACCACATCTCGAGGAGAGGTCCTAATGGTCTACCCCGACCTCGTCTCCGAGGTGACTCAACCAGAGGTACGTCCTACCTCCAAATCCAAAGACAGGAAGATCAAGTCTTGCCGCATGGTCTCTTCTTCAACAGAAGAGGCAATCCCTGTGCAGACGCGTGCACAATAAAATGCCCAACCCGGCGAAGCTGCCGCCGAAGTGGTGCCTCCTTGCACCTTCCCTGCTGTCCAGGAAGAGGGCCCGCCTAAGCCCTCAGCAGCCAATAAGCAGAAGCAGGTGGAGGTTCGTTTCGACAGGCCTCTACGAAAGAAGAATGCTTCGGGGCTAGCCAAGCCTCACAACTTCGACATACTGGCATAACTGGCTAGTACTCATGCCCGCCTATCTTTGTTCGAGCTCCTACGTCTTTCCAAAGACTCCCGAGAAGCTCTCTGTGAAGCTCTGAAGGATGCCGAATCCTTCCTCAGTCAGGTCAAGCAGCCTGAAGACCTCCCAACTACTTGTGCACACTGTCATTGTGCGGATGAAGTTATCCCAAACATAACTTTCATCCAACAAGACATGCTGTTCAAGCACCACCGACATAACCGGCCGCTGTATTATACAGGGTATGTCGGTTCAGTCAAGGTGAATCGGATTCAGATCGATCCGGGGTCTTCTCTCAGCATCATTCCGAAGGCGCTGTTATCGACACTGGGGATCCTAATGTACCGGCTGGCGCCCTCCAACACAACCATCAGTGGCTTTAACGCTAGAAAAAGCGAGCCACTGGGCAAAATTCGACTGAAATGTCACATCGGTAACCTCAAAACTGAGGTGACCTGTTATGTGGTAGATGCCGGGGTCAACTACAACATCCTGCTCGGTCGACCATGGCTACATGAGTACATGGTGGTGCCATCCACGCTCTACCAATGCATAAAATATGTATCCACCAACGGCGTTATCAGGACGGAGTTCGCAGACATCGATCCTTTCAAAGGGATTGAAGCCTACTTCACTGATTCCGACTTGTACAAGTCACTTGACGAGGAGGAAGCCAATGATGCCGATGACGAGGTAGAGACGGCAGCCGAGCCGGACATGGAGCCTGAGACGACTCCCGATGCCCCTTTGAAGATCCAACTCAAGGGCAAACCGCCCCAGAAGGTGCCTCCAATGAGCATCAAGCTACCAGAAAAAGCACCAACTCCTGAAGCTCCCCTGAAGATATGCCTCAAAGGGAAGCCGCCTCAAACATCGGCTCCCCTGGTGGTAAATTTACAGGGGAAGGCACCGATCACTGGAGGCGCAGCTGAGGCACCACTGAAGGTACGTCTCAAGGGCAAGCCCCCACAGTCATCCAAGACGCTAGAGAGGGCTCACGTAACCCTCTCGGACCTCAAAATCAAAGCTATGATGGACTCTCCGGATCCAGCCCCAGTGCTTACAAATGAGGAGCTTGGCGAAAATATCTCTGCTGATGTAGATGCACCCTCCTTAGACAATGTAATCCCATGGGATAAAATCTCGTACTTCATCAATAATAGAGTGTCTTTTAATTATTCTTGTCTTCCACATTAGAATGCCATGTATACATTAGATAACGCTCTACGGTCGTTGCAAACACAAATAACGACCGTCCATAATTTAAATCGAGTAGTTCCGTCTCAAGGAGTCTGCACATAGTCCCTCCACGAAGTCGAGACGAAGGATCCATCATCTTCGGCAAGGTCGAGCATCATCAAGACCTCCCGCCACTCGAGCCAGAGCCAGATACCGGCAGAATGCAACTCTATCGGTACACGGATAAGGCAAAGTACCTCATCCAAAAGATGGGCTACGACCTAAAAAGCGACAAAGGCCTGAACTACGACAAAGGTCGACGTCTCCCTTTCCGGCTTCCAACACCCAAAGGAAAGCCGTAGGACTACTACAACAAAACTCGACGGGGGGTAGGCTATGTCACGCCGCCATCAACTCCAGAGAGTTCAGACGCAGAAGACGTAGAACATTTCCACTCGTCCGAAGCATCGACTTGGGATTCCGATACCAGTATCGGATCAGTCTTCAGGAAAGTGCTGTCAGTTAACATGACATCAGCACAGCCTCAAAAAGATGAAGGCGAAGACCAAGCACCGGAACCCTTCGAAGAAGAACCCTGGGCTCAACGCCTGGGACAACAATGGGAGTCTCGTTTCGAATTACGTGAACCTCCCACAGAGGATGAAGTCGAGCAGATCGACCTTGGAGACGGGTCTTCTTCCAAACCCATCTTCATCAGCAAAAGCCTAGAAGAAGAAGACCGAGAATCTTTAATCCAACTGGCTAAGGAGTATATCGACGTCTTCGCCTGGAGCTACGAAGATATGTCGGGACTTAATTCCCAGATTGCGATGCATAGATTGAATATCTTGCCTGATGCCAAGCCCATCAAGCAACAACAGCGACGCTTCCGTTCGGACATCATGAACGCCATCGATCAGGAGGTAGATAAACTCTTGACTAGCGGCTTCATCCGTGAAGAGCAACACCCAGATTGGGTAGCCAACGTCGTACCTATTACCAAAAAGAATGGGAAGATACGAGTCTGTATCGACTTCAGAGACATCAACTCTGCTTGCCCGAAGGACGAATTCCCACTTCCAATCACTGATGTGATGATCGACAACACGTGTGGCTTCGAACGTATGTCTTTTATAGACGGGTATTCAGGATACAATCAAATCAAGATGTTCCCCGATGACGCAAAACATACATCATTCAGGACTCCAAAGGGCGTTTTATGCTACACAGTAATGCCTTTCGGCTTGAAGAACGTCGGTACGACATACCAACGAGCTATGAGCACCATCTTCCGTCAACATCTTCGCAAGATAGTCGAATGTTATGTCGACGACATCGCGTCAAGAGCCGCTTTAAAAAAGATCACCTACAGGACCTGAAGACAGTCTTTGATCTCATGCGAGCACACCAACTCAAGATGAATCCCGCTAAATCCTTCCTAGGGGTTTCTAGCGGAAAATTCTTGGGCTTTGTCATCACGGCAAAAGGCATTCATGTCGATCCCGAGAAAACCAAAGCTATCCTCAACATGGACCCTCCGAAGAATCTTCGAGAACTTCGAGGCCTACAGGGACGTCTGGCGTACATCCGGAGGTTCATAGCAAACCTTTTCGGCAAATATCAACCCTTCACCCAGCTCATGAAGAAGGGAGTCTCTTACGTCTGGACAGAGGAATGCCAAAAGGCTTTCGACGACATCAAAGCCTACCTGACGAGCCCTCCAGTTCTGGTGGCACCAGTCGCTGGCAAACCATTCCTGCTCTACGTTCGTGCCATGGATCATTCTTTCGGCGTCCTGCTAGCTCAGAACAGCGACACAGGCTATGAGCAAGCAATCTACTACCTCAGTCGAACCCTGATCGGGGCCGAACACCAGTACAATCCCGTTGAAAAGGAGTGCTTGGCTCTGGTATTTGCCATCCAAAAGACTCGTCATTATGTCTCGGGCCAGACAATTCACGTCATTTCCCAAGTCAATTCGCTCAGGGTCCTCATGACGAAGCCAGGATCACTGAACTCCCGGCTAGCCACGTGGGCGATCTTGCTAACGCCATACAACATGGTGTTCGTTCCACAGAAGGCTGTTAAGGGTCAAGCTCTGGCCGACTTCTTAGCTGCACACCCCATCCCGGAGTCCTCAAGACTCTATGAAGACATCCCGGATGAGGTCCAAGAATCAAACGTCACCGAAGAAGGCTCCGTCTGGCGGATGTTTTTTCGATGGCGCTTCATGAACAGGCCCCAAAGGCCAGATCGTCGCAGGAGTGGGGGTAGTCTTAGTCTTCCTCGATCAGCTGGTCATCCAGCGTGCTTACTCTCTTTCGAAGCCATGCTCCAACAATGTTGCCGAGTACAACGTGCTCATTATGGGACTCCAGCTGGCACAACAGCTGGGGGTGGATCATCTGGAAGCCTACGGCGACTCAAAACTCGTCGTAAACCAGATCCGAGGGCAATACGAAGTTCGCCATAAAGATCTGATCCCTTACCATGAAGTTGCATTGAACATTATTTCAACCTTCACCGGGTTCTTCATCGAACACGTCCCTCGTCTACAAAACCTGGAGGCTGATGCTCTGGCTGGCCTCGCGGCCTCATTAGCAGCACCCCTTGGGACTCAACACTACGTCATGGTGGTTGGCCGAGACTTGGTTTGTCCTAAAAACAACATATGCTTACGAGTGGACCACGCCATGCCGATAGGTACTGGTGTTAATGTCCGAGACTGGAGGTTCCCGTTCATCGACTACGCCGTCTACGGAATTCTTCCAGAGGACCCGATGGAAGCCGTCTCAGTCAGGAGACGTTCTCTTCGATTCTACTATGATACAGCCACTGAAATGCTGTACCGACGCTCCTATGATGGGCTCCTCCTTCGATGTCTGTCCAACGAAGAGGCGACCGAAGCCCTTCGAGAAGCTCATGACGGAACTTGCAGAGCTCATCAACCTGGTCCTAAGTAGCAGGATCGACTGCGACGTATGGGCTACTATTGGCCAACCATGGCCGCTGATGCTGTCGACTATGCTAAGAAGTGCCATACGTGCCAACTTCACGCAGACTTCATTCATATGCCGTCAGAACCACTACATCCTACAGTCGTATCCTGGCCCTTCAAAGCCTGGGGCATGGACATCGTAGGACCGATCACCCCTCCTTCATCAAGGGGGCACCGCTTCATCCTGGCCATTACCGACTACTTCTCCAAATGGGCAGAGGCAGTCCCATTGGCGGAAGTAAAGAACTCCAGGGTGGTCAGCTTCATCAAACACCATGTCATCTACCGCTTCGGAGTACCCCAGAGGATCATCCACGATAATGGTCCTTAGTTCATCAGCCATGTTTTCAGCAGATTCTGTGACAAGAATCGCATTCAAAACGTAGCATCAACCGCCTACAATCCGGCAGCAAACGGATTGGCCGAGACGTTCAACAAAACTATCGTTAGACTGCTCAAAAAAGTCGTGTCATCCAACAAACGCGACTGGGACAAAAAGCTGGGCAAATGTCTTTGGGCCTACCGCACAACGGTACGAACCCCAACAGGCAACACACCATTCTCCCTGGTCTACGAGAGTGGAGCGGTACTGCCTCTCGAGATCCAGATACCCTCACTCCGCGTAGCAATCACAAACAAACTCACAGAAGAGGACAATCAACATCGTCGTCTGCTGGATCTGGAGGCACTCGACGAAAAGCGTCTCTTAGCTCAACAACGTATTGAACTCTACCAAGCCTGTATATCACAGGCTTACAACAAAAAGGTCAAACAGAGAACTTTTCAAGTTGGCGACCTGGTTCTGGCAGTCAGAAGGCCGATGGTGTTAACTCACAAGACACCAGGAAAGTTCGAGCCCAAGTGGAAAGAACCTTTCATCATTGAGACGGTATACTCAAACGGTGCTTACCGCCTCGCCAAACCCAATGGGGACTTGTTCATGATGCCCATCAACGGCAAGTTCCTGAAGAAGTACTACTCTTGACATCTCTCAGATATGTGCTTCCACAAGGGGATCTATGGACCCAATCATCAGGATTCACAGACAACTCCCTTCCAATAAAACCATACGCGTCCGGAACCCAGTTGTTCCGTAGCATCCTCCAGTAGAAAGACAACCACGTCCATATCACCTCTGAGTTGTCCTTCTATACCCTACAAAGCAGAATCTTACACTTCGTAAGCCTACGATATCCTTCATGTTTACCACGTCCACATTACCTCTGAGTAAACATCTCGTACAAACAACCCTTGCGTTGTCGTACATTGATCGCAGAACTTCCACGTCCACATCACCTCTGAGTTGTTCAGCGTATTCCCCAGGATCATTTCTACCACGTCCATAATACCTCTGAGTAGGAAGATTCTATCATTTGAACCTCAATGATTGCCACGTCCACATTACCTCTGAGCAAACATGTTGGTTCCTTCAAACTTAGTATCTGTACCTAAAAGCCAAGGTGCACAAAAGATAATAGGTCCACACAAATCATCAAGTTCATGATAACAAAAATGAACACATCACAAAAAGTTGCGTACTTCTTTATTTTCTAAAAAAGAGAGAGTACAGAACTACACTATCCCCCAGCAAGAATTGCAAAAACATAAAAAGGAGACGCTACAGTCCCTAAACATCCCCAGGGTTGGTTGAGAGCTCTCTAACTCGACGTCTCAAGTCGGCTGCATGAGTCTCCACAGTCGCCAGGACTCGACGCTCAGCTTCTTGATGCATCAATTCAACGGCCTCAACGGAAGTATCATTCTCATGCTTCTCATCAAGCTGTTGTCGCTGCCGAGCCAGGGCAAGAGCCCGGTGAGTGAAGGTTGCTTCTTCCTTCTTGAAAGCTACGTGTTCAGCCTGGACACGTTCAGCATCTAACTGGAGACGGGCCCGTTGGTCCTCAAGACGGCGCATCTGGGCGTTGATCTCCACGATATTAGCGTCCAACGCAGCTCGCGTTTCCATTGTCTCCTTCAAGGACTGAGATAACTGCCCCACTGCAGCCTCAGTCTCAGCCACCTCGTGCTCCCAGATGCTCACAGTGGCCTGGTAGAAAGACTCAATCTCAGCGATCAACTTCTACTTCTCCGCATCTATCAAGACGGAAAGGTCATTTCGCTGGATGCGCTGAAGTTCCGTGAGCCGCTGGTCCAGCTCAATCACCGAAGCTTCCAGGATCTCGGCCATATGATCGTGGCCTTGGTGAACGCGGATCAGCTCGATATAAGGCATTGCCAGAGTTCTTGCCGTCGCAAAACTCCCGTTGGCATCCATCACAGCAGATACACCCCTCTGCAGCATTTTATACACCCCTTGTCACGACCCGCACCCATTTTTTTTTTTAAAACGGATACGAGACGTGTCCAAGCCAGCCTACGCCGCAGTGTCGGCGGTAGAACGCTGTCACGGCCATGAAGATCAAAATCACAAATACTGCTCATTCACATAATTAATTTAATTTACAAAGATCACAAGTTTTACATTTGTAGAAAATATAAACTTGTACAAATAGATGAATGACTACAACTCAACTATATATCTGGTCTCTAGGCTTTAGTCTGCAATATTCTCGTCACTCCCCAAGCTAAGTGAAACCGCGGCTAACCTGAAAATGTTGGTTTCCAGTCAGGAATGGAACGAGCACAATTCACTGAATGCAATTTCAAATAAAGAAAATGACTATAAAACAAAGGTTAGACATCAATCATGAGTTTTGAAAATAACAGTAAAGCCGTAAGAAGAATCAATAGTAATAAATAGACTCATATACTTTCCACCGTTAGAAGTACCTTTGATATGTGATCGGTCTCGGGACAATTATGCGACACGGTCTACACGGTCTAAAGTTACACGGTCTACAATTACACGGTCTACAATTACACGGTCTACAGTTACACGGTCTACAATTACACGGTCTATAGTTACACGGTCTACAGAAAATATTGCAATAACATTGTCTATAGAATAATAATCACGAACTACACAGATTAAATGCAATAAATAAATCACTGTCTACACGGTCTACTTTGCAATAAATAAATTACTGTCTACACTGTCTACAAGAAATAAATGTAACACGGTCTACACGGTCTACAAGAAATAAATGCAACACGGTCTACACGGTCTAAGGTCAGATCACACATCGTTGGTACTTCTCATTCCCGACTCAACAATTTATAATAAAAATAATCACATAACTAATGAAACCAACCAATGAAATATAGTAAAAATTAATATCGAAATGCAGACAATAAACTGTACTCGCCTGTGGTCCTGTGCTGGTGTAACCAATAACCTGAACCACTCAGAATGCCACCATAGTCAAAACTCGTACAACAGTCCCCGGATGCTGAAATAGACAATACCAATGATCTCAGAATTGTCCAATTAGCTAGGATTGCCTGTCCTTAAGTCCAATTCTGGATACAGGGGCAAAACGGTAATTTCGGGTCAAAACGGTGTCCGCCGTTGGACCCGCTTTGGACCGAAAAGCGTGCCAGAGTCAACGGTCTCTAAAGTCGTCAAACTACATGTCTACGAATCCAGTTTTTTGATACGAACCCAATCGTATGTCCAAAGTTGGATTTCGGCGGGCCGTGCCCAAAATCGCCCGTTGAGTGGGACCGTGGGGCCCGCAAAATGGTGATTTTATCAACGGTCTCAGAATCGGACCAAACTTGGCATACAGGACCAGAAAAATGATACGGTTCTGCTGGCACAAGTTTCGTCTCGATCTGACGAGCATGCACAAAGTTATGACTGAATTTGCATTGGACGGATACGGGGCGATTTCGACGGATACGCGTCGAATTCGTCACGCACACGCGACCAATTTGAATTCCGTTAAAGCCCACACGACCCTGAAGCTATTACACAGCTTTTGATCCTTTCGGTTCGCGACCACGTCGTCCGGTTTGGCGTGACGCACGTCGTGTGGAACAATTTTCAAGTTTTGAAAACAGATTTTTGGAAAACTTTGGGATTCGATTTCTCGACGCTCAGTCGATGATTTCAAATTTCGCAAGAAGGAATTCGAAGCCCTACATGTTGTCTAAAAGTCTCTTCAAATAGATTTTCTAATAAGTCACTGGATCGATCAGAATCGATCGTCGAACAGGGGTTCATGGACTGGAAATACTGTCCTGTTTCGACAGATTTTTCGGCAACTTCAACTCGATCTCTCTCGAGTTTTGGGTTACTAGAACTCAACCCAATAAACGAGGATTAAAGACGGTTATATTGGCTTCCCGTAAAAGTTTACGGATCGAATTTTCGTTGAGAAACGAGGGAGAAACGAGAGAGGGAAGTTGGTACCTGCGACTGCTTGCGCTGCTACTGATTCCGCTCTGTCACGCGTCATTGCCGCCTCCGGCGACTGCCTCGCGGCGGCGCGAAGCCGGGGTGGTCGCCCAGTGGCTGGGGTCGACTCTGAGTAGTCGGCGTGGATTTTAGAATTAGGGTTTGTGGTTTGCTACTCCCTTTCGAACTGCCGCTTTTATATACTTACGTATAGATGAACCGCAGCTTGAGCCTACCCGAGCGCCACTGTTGCTTGGCCTGGGGGTTCTCGGTTTGGGGGCTGGGGCCTGCTCAGCATGGAGGCCTGTGAGCTCCTAGCTCGGGTTGGGGATACTTTAGGTGGGCTGGGATTTACAGGGAAACTGGGTTGGGTCGCTTGGCATGGTTAAGTTAGGAGTCCGTGTGTTCTTCTTCTATATAATGATTTAATAGGCATATCCTGTAAGATCTAGATCACCCGGATTAGCACTATTTTGCTACATGTAAAAAGAACCTGTGAAATTTGGAGTCGAAGGATCCAAGTGTTTCTTAAGAAATAAAGGGGTATCCAATGGAACACGACAGCCACTCCAAATAAATGTTGTTCTGTATATGTTTGGCAGTCAGCAAGGAGAACTGAATGTCGCATGACATCCAACTTTTATCAAACCAGCTGCCATGCAACAGAATTTTGAATTTGAAGTTAAATGGATGGAGTGTTTATATAGCTCATCAGTTAATCCATTACTACAACCTAATCTCCTTGAGACCAAAACTCACTCCTCGTCTGGCTGGGGGTCAGGGCCTTCTTATCCTTTTCTTTTTCTATTTCCTATTTCCTTATACAATATGCATACATATATATACACACATGTACGTATATATATATATATATATATATATATATATATATATATATATATATATATATATATATATACACTCCTAGACATATATATTTATATATGCATATATATACACACGTATTCGACACATGTTTCCTATATACATACTCACATATATTTATAACTATATATTTATACAAACACACACACGTATAATATATATATATATATATATATATATATATATATATATATATATATATATACATGCACACAACTCATATATAATATATATGTATACATATACGTATATACGTATAAATTATAAATCTCGATATAACCATTAAATATGACAATATAATCCTTATAAACCCAATTAATCCCAATAACATTTCGTTTGACTAACATAATACATCTGATAATAATACTAATACTATATAAAAACCACCCTTTAAATTAAATAAATAATAATAATAAATAATTCAACAATTTCCGGGAAGGGAGGCTACAAATCTACCCACCTTAAAAATAATTTCGTCCTCGAAATTCAAATTCATAACTATTTCTTAGATTTCAAAGTCTAGTATTCCCTTAATCTCCTCAAATTTAATTCCTCGAAATAATTTATATCCTCTTCCTAGCCATTTTGTAACTTCAATCCTTGAGGACTTCTACCCACCTTTGGTCACACTACTTCCTCGAATTTTATGTCACTAAAACTTTATAATCATCCAACTACATGCACAAGTTTCTTCCAATCGCTATCTACTGCTTATGGCATCTATAATCCCTTCCTATCTATTAAATAACCCTAACAAACAACAATTCACACAAATAGCCAAGAAATATTAGTAACTCTAATAAGCATGACCATCCTCGCTTCAAAATAGGGAGGACGTGAAGATAAGGAAGAATAATCGAAAGCAAATATGAAGTTCCCAAGGCGGTAGGGGGTATCCCATAATGCAGATGGAAAAGAAAGTTTATGAACCATTGACTTATTTGCTAGATTGGCTACTCTAGTCCAGTTACTTGCTAAGTCAAATAACTTTGTTTCTTACAGGGTCTTGCAATCCGTGCAATACAGATGTTTCGTTCTCGAAATTCTAAACAGGTTCCATAATAGAACAGAATTTGAGAAATCAAGATTGTGATATTTTTCGTGGTTATTTAAACACACGAGCAAGGGATATAAAGCAACACAAGATTGTGTCACGACTTCCGGGTAGATGGAATAAGGTTACGAATGACTTCACCTTCTAAAAGGTGGAGACTACAAAATAGATATGGGGACCTATTTCAAACAGTTCGGTTTTATAGGTCAACTATGGTGGTTTGTCTGGATGGATGGGCCTTAATGGGTTCTCTATTTGGATATCACTCGTTGGTTGGATGAACATTGGGTTTCAATCAAAATGAACTGGACAAGATCTCAATGATGCAATTATTTCTACTAGGTTAAGGTAACCTAGAATAGCCTTCTACCTAAATGGTTGAGCTGGTTGGGCAGTCGGAGTGGTTAAATAGATTCTGTAAGCCCTGTAGGTGCACCTTCCGTGACTTTTGTGTTTAAGTAGCACGAGAAGACACAATTAAATGGCACACTAATGACATGTGCATAATGGGCTTCGAGTAGATCACAACCATGTATTGGGTTGAAAGGTTCGAGTCGAGGTTGAGGCTCTAATGGAAGTCGAAAAGTATACCGGTATTATGGTAAGGGTTATAGCTAGTCCTTTTACCTACAAGTTGTACCATGAAAATAGGGTACAAGGGAACGTGTTTGAGTGGGACATGATATACCTAGATTAAGATGGACTCGTCTAGATCTTGCATATGAAATTTGTTGGAAGATAACAGCTGGTCTCGTGCTCCGAATATTAATGACACGGTCGGGGACACAAAAGATCTTGACGGAAAGTGGGAGTCCATGAGACACTAATTATCATCCCAATGGAAAATATTCTAGTCAATCGGTAATCTTCATGTACTCCCAAAATTTTAGGAGACTTACAGTCTACCCACCTTAGAAGCTAGGATATGATCTTAGGAATATTGAGGTTAGAGAGTTCCCAAAGTCCGGATATTGTACCTCGACTCTTTGTTAATAGGAAATAAGGCACGGCGTATCGGGATACGGTAGATATAAGTCAAATCAAGGATCGTTCCTCAATAAATGGAGAACGAGTGTGTACTAAGACACATGGTCGATAACGTAGAATAATATGCTTGTCCACAGTATACATGAGTTGTAGTGATCATGCATTGTCGTTGACAACTGGTAGGTCATAATATGACAGGGTATTTAAGCTACGGTATTGGCTAAGTTAGTGACTGTGGGGTTCCCATACTAGTAAGGCTTTAATAATAAAATTTACGTGACTAGGGTAATACTTGTTGGAAACCAATCTCGGGATGAGTGTCTACCATAGTCACAGTAAATTATTGTCCTTAGCCTTGTCTATTCATCTCATGTCTAAATTGTGGGCTTGGTCGAGGGACGGTCGAGTCAAGGCATAAGGGTTGAAAGTAAAGGCAGTATTCAAGAAAATTTAGAGACACAATAAATTGTTTCTTGAGACTAGAAATAGTCTCCTGGGTTGGCATTACGACTAAGGGTAAAACCCTAATCATTCTTAAATTCAGATGGCTTGAAAGTCCCGATAAGAGTTTGGGGTCGAGAGGAGAACGAGTAACTCGATCACATGGCTAGCTGATGATAACTACCCTTGTGTATACAACTACCATAGCCATGGGAATACGCGGTATCTCACTACCAATTACGAACTTCTGTCTTCCCAAATCAGTGAAAGACAAAACTATAAAGAGTTCAAGAACGATGTTACTGAATACAATAACGTGATCCAAAGGCGAACGTATAGTTCAAGAGGAATTGTCAAAGCAGTCGCGGATGGGATCCTAGATACCTATATATCTCCATCCACGTAGTGTAATTAAACGAAGAGCGAACCAAATGCATCATGGTTGATCAGACCATAATACACTGATTCTGATTAGACAATAAGTTAGTAGGCGTCCCCACTAACCATATGTCTTGAATCAAGCTCGATAAAAGAATGAGCTTGCAAAACTAGGCTGTGATAGCAACATTAGTCAAGATAGTCAATTTACAAGTATACAAGATTTTTGAAAGAAGACACAAGTAGTTCGAGTTTAGAGAAAATCAAAACTTACATGGTGTTCTTGCTTATACAATCATCCTACTATATTCTTATCCATAAAGCCTTGGTCAACCAATGGGTTATGGACTTCTAAATTCCATATTCCAGGTAAATCTATTAGTGCCAGTCAATTATCGCGACAATAGATCACAAGGACCACAGAATGCTAGGTCAGGAGACACGCTACCCAATCTCACAGAACATCACCATTTTGGCTTTGGATCTTACGGTACACATAGGGCATTTTCCTACTCTCTATAGTATCCTAAACTTATAATCACGTCTGAAATCATTTTACCTAGAATTATGCCTCGCCCGTATACTCGGGCTGCAGTAAACCCTTGGATTTGTGATTTCAGGGTGATGTGTTATCCGATACTCTACCTTACATTGACACAAGGTGACTACGGTCAAAGAGGACCACTAGCTATAATTTAACAATATTCTATAACCTAATTTCCTTAAACAATTCCAACTCTAGGGGTCATGTCTCGCCAGTGCGCTGCTGGCTGCAGTGAATCCATAGTCTCCAAAATTTAAATAAATGGCGACAGTGCGCTGCTGTCCTGCCAGTATGAGTTAACTAACATTCTTTTAACTATATCTGTAAAACTTCATGGGCTTCTATAGATTCAAACAAGTTGCCTATGAAATAAAGCGTAAGCATTTGTCCTATCAGTCACAACCCTTTAGATAAAAGATTGCACAGGGGAAATAACTGAGGACAAAAAGAAATACAAACATTCTAACTCTTCCATGTGTATTCAAGCCTCTGAGGGACAAACTTGAATCGAAACTAACTCGAGGTCCGTATATGGATAACAAAATCAGAACTTATATAAAATAATAATTCTTGGGCAAAATGGGAAGTGAGTAGGCAATTCGGACTAAGATATGATGACGATATCTAAAGAGGCTAGAGAAGGAATTGAATAATCTATCCAGGCTAGACCATTTAATTCTAGGAAGCTCTGCTTCACCAAGTGAATAATCTATCCACATTGGATCATATCACCATACCAAGAGGTAATAGTGTACCTATGGGGATCTGACAACTATCAAAAATTAATAATTACTCATCCTAAATTGCATGGCCTAGACTACCCATCGATAAATTTGTATAAGGGACTCCTAATCCTAGTCATTCTCTTAAATTAAATTAATCCTTGTTCGTGAATGAGCATGTTCTAGTCGCAGGCTCGCAATAATACAACTAACCTAAGTACTATCACGAGTTCACATGAATTGCGAAGACTGACCTGCATGGGCCACCACAAAAACTTGTCACGACCCGTACCCCTTTTTTTTTTTAAAACGGATACGAGACGTGTCCAAGCCAGCCTACGCCGCAGTGTCGGCGGTAGAACGCTGTCACGGCCATGAAGATCAAAATCACAAACACTGCTCATTCACATAATTAATTTAATTTACAAAGATCACAAGTTTTACATTTGTAGAAAATATAAACTTGTACAAATAAATGAATGACTACAACTCAACTATATATCTGGTCTCTAGGCTTTAGTCTGCAATATTCCCGTCACTCCCCAAGCTAAGTGAAACCGCGGCTAACCTGAAAATGTTGGTTTCCAGTCAGGAATGGAACGAGCACAATTCACTGAATGCAATTTCAAATAAAGAAAATGACTATAAAACAAAGGTTAGACATCAATCATGAGTTTTGAAAATAACAGTAAAGCCGTAAGAAGAATCAATAGTAATAAATAGACTCATATACTTTCCACCGTTAGAAGTACCTTTGATATGTGATCGGTCTCGGGACAATTATGCGACACGGTCTACACGTTCTAAAGCTACATGGTCTACAATTACACGGTCTATAATTACACGGTCTACAGTTACACGGTCTACAATTATACGGTCTATAGTTACACGGTCTACAGAAAATATTGCAATAAAGAAACATTGTCTACAGAATAATAATCACGAACTACACAGATTAAATACAATAAATAAATCACTGTCTACACGGTCTACTTTGCAATAAATAAATCACTGTCTACACTGTCTACAAGAAATAAATGTAACACGGTCTACACGGTCTACAAGAAATAAATGCAACACGGTCTACACGGTCTAAGGTCAGATCACACATCGTTGGTACTTCTCATTCCCGACTCAACAATTTATAATAAAAATAATCACAAAACTAATGAAACCAACCAATGAAATATAGTGAAAATCAATATCGAAATGCAGACAATAAACTGTACTCGCCTGTGGTCCTGTGCTGGTGTAACCAATAACCTGAACCACTCAGAATGCCACCATAGTCAAAACTCGTACAACAGTCCCCGGATGCTGAAATAGACAATACCAATGATCTCAGAATAGTCCAATTAGCTAGGATTTCCTGTCCTTAAGTCCAATTCTGGACACAGGGGCAAAACGGTAATTTCGGGTCAAAACGGTGTCCGCCGTTGGACCCGCTTTGGACCGAAAAGCGTGCCAGAGTCAACGGTCTCTAAAGTCATCAAACTACATGTCTACGGATCCAGTTTTTCGATACGAACCCAACCGTATGTCCAAAGTTGGATTTCGGCGGGCCGTGCACAAAATTGTCCGTTGAGTGGGACCGTGGGGCCCGCAAAACGGTGATTTTATCATCGGTCTCAGAATCGGACCAAACTTGGCATACAGGACCAGAAAAATGATACGGTTCTGCTGGCACAAGTTTCGTCTCGATATGACGAGCGTGCACAAAGTTATGACTGAATTTGCATTGGACGGATACGGGGCGATTTTGACGGATACGCGTCGAATTCGTCACGCACACGCGACCAATTTGAATTCCGTCAAAGCCCACACGACCCCGAAGCTGTTATGCAACTTTCGATCCTTTCGGTTCGCGACCACGTCGTCCGGTTTGGCGTGACGCACGTCGTGTGGAACAATTTTCAAGTTTTGAAAACAGATTTTTGGGAAACTTTGGGATTCAATTTCTCGACGCTCAGTCGATGATTTCAAATTCCGCAAGAAGGAATTCGAAGCCCTACATGTTGTCTAAAAGTCTCTTCAAATAGATTTTCTAATAAGTCACTGGATCGATCAGAATCGATCGTCGAACAGGGGTTCATGGACTGGAAATACTGTCCTGTTTCGACAGATTTCTTGGCAACTTCAACTCGATCTCTCTCGAGTTTTGGGTCACTAGAACTCAACCCAATAAACGAGGATTAAAGATGGTTATATTGGCTTCCTGTAGAAGTTTATGGATCGAATTTTCGTTAAAAAACGAGGGAGAAACGAGAGAGGGAAGTTGGTACCTGCGACTGCTTGCGCTGCTACTGATTCCGCTCTGTCACGCGTCATTGCCGCCTCCGGCGACTGCCTCGCGGCGGCGCGAGGCCGGGGTGGTCGCCCAGTGGCTGGGGTCGACTCTGAGTAGTCGACGTGGATTTTAGAATTAGGGTTTGTGGTTTGCTACTCCCTTTCGAACTGCCGCTTTTATATACTTACGTATAGATGAACCGCAGCTTGAGCCTACCCGAGCGCCACTGTTGCTTGGCCTGGGGGTTCTCGGTTTGGGGGCTGGGGCCTGCTCAGCATGGAGGCCTGTAAGCTCCTAGCTCGGGTTGGGGATACTTTAGGTGGGCTGGGATTTACAGGGAAACTGGGTTGGGTCGCTTGGCATGGTTAAGTTAGGAGTCCGTGTGTTCTTCTTCTATATAATGATTTAATAGGCATATCCTGTAAGATCCAGATCACCCGGATTAGCACTATTTTGCTACATGTAAAAAGAACCCGTGAAATTTGGAGTCGAAGGATCCAAGTGTTTCTTAAGAAATAAAGGGGTATCCAATGGAACACGACAGCCACTCCAAATAAATGTTGTTCTGTATATGTTTGGCAGTCAGCAAGGAGAACTGAATGTCGCATGACATCCAACTTTTATCAAACCAGTTGCCATGCAACAGAATTTTGAATTTGAAGTTAAATGGATGGAGTGTTTATATAGCTCATCAGTTAATCCATTACTACAACCTAATCTCCTTGAGACCAAAACTCACTCCTCGTCTGGCTGGGGGTCAGGGCCTTCTTATCCTTTTCTTTTTCTATTTCCTATTTCCTTATACAATATGCATACATGTATATACACACATGTACGTATATATATATATATATATATATATATATATATATATATATATATATATATATATATATATATATACACTCCGAGACATATATATTTATATATGCATATATATACACACGTATTCGACACATATTCCTATATACATACTCACATATATTTATAACTATATATTTATACAAACACACACACGTATATAATATATATATATATACATGCACACAACTCATATATAATATATATGTATACATATACGTATATACGTATAAATTATAAATCTCGATATAACCATTAAATATGACAATATAATCCTTATAAACCCAATTAATCCCAATAACATTTCGTTTGACTAACATAATACATCCAATAATAATACTAATACTATATAAAAACCACCCTTTAAATTAAATAAATAATAATAATAAATAATTCAACAATTTCCGGGAAGGGAGGCTACACCCCTCAACGATGAATTTCACATATTCATCTGCGTCCGCCAGCACCTGCAGCGTCATAGTAGGAGTTGGAGGGGCTGCTATAGTTAGCGGACCGGAAGAAGATCCGCCAACCTTAATCTGCGAGACTCGAATCTCGGCATCAATAGGCTCTTCATCAACACGGGCCGGACTGCTAGCCCGAGGAGCCGAAGGAACAGAGGAAGCCCGCACAGGCGTCGAGATAGTACCCAAAGTAGGAGGGGCAACAGAGGGTTCCACACCCTTACCCTTCTCAAGTTCGGAGGAACCACCGACGTCAACGGCCACCTCTTCTGCCCCCAACGTCCTATCAGCGGTCAGTACCTCCCCTGGCAGAACGGAGAGATCAACACTCATCTCCTGGGGGCAACAGCATCCTCTGGATTCTCCTCCATAGGAGACATCATAGTCGGCGGGATGCGCACTTCAGACGAACCCGCCATCTCCTTTGATCTACTCCCACCGGATTTTGGAGTACGAGGCTTCCTTTTCAGCGGCTCCTGTACAAAAGGGGAAGCATTGGTTACATAAAACGTCGAGCCCAAAACCAGACCATGCGGGGGATCCTTACCTCTGCGGATGCTGAATCGGCTGACACTGTCGGTGACGATGCCTTCTTTAGCTTCTTTGCCGCAGGTGATCCAGCCCCTGCATCCGCACGTCGTCTCGGTTGATCAACCGAAGCTGCAGCTTGACCCACCCCCGGTGGACAGTGTGGTCGAGCCTTAGCCGATACATGCCCAGTTACCGCTAACGGTGTGCCTGCAACAAGACTCGTCTCCCTATCATATCCGGAAGGCGCGGCAGCCATAACACAGTAAAACTTGGCGGCTGAGTAAAGGATGGGCGGCCGCGGATCCTGGGCAGGCAACGTAAAGCGAGCTCCGGTATATCCCGCATTATAGTAATGCCAAGCTCGTGCGCCATCCATCAAACTTCCAGCATACCCCAGGGTGATACTTGGATTGTCCAACATCAGCTGTGCATAACCAAATTGACGTGCAAAATGACTCGGCAAATACGGTTCCAGGAAGCACTGATTCCTGTTCCGGTACACCAGGTGGGATGGCCGAATACTTTGCAACCAGCAGAATCCCCATGGAGGCAGGGCAGTGGCGTCTTCACCTGAATCCCTCAAATCTTCATTGGCCTCAAAACCCAAGAAGATCGGACCAACTTTGGTGATCTCCCATCCCTGAAGATGGGATAAAACCCTTCTGCAAATAGGGACGCCAGTGTGCGACCAACTCCTCTGGTGAAAACGGTGAAGGAATGCATCTCCGGCCCTATAGTCTTCTTCTGAACCCGGACTCATTACGTTGGGATGGTGTAAAATTAACCACCCCATCAAATAGTGAAACGACAGTTCAGTACGCGGGAAGTTATCTTTTCGACCCCGGTCGTGAATCACATTTCCCGCGAACTTGCGTAAACCTCGCAGTAAATTACATACCATTGCGGGGAGCAGAGCCAGGCGCCGGCCAAAGACCAACTTCACAGCTGGTAGGATCAAGTGCCGGGTCACTCCCTCTACAGAGCCGGATCCGCCCAGGAAGACATAGTCCCGAAGCCAAACCATGAGATACGCGACCAATACTGATTTTGGCGACATTCGATGAGCAAGATACCAGAAACAGCTGTAGGAGCGTTCATCAGACTGCTGGTCCTCGTTTTCTCGAGGATTCTTTTCACCTAACCTGCTCATCTCAGAGAGCACTTCACTACGAGAGAGCGCCGGCGAAGTGGAGAACTGGGAGGGATCCCCTTGTCTTGCCGAAAGACGTAGTCTCTCCAAGCAGTCACATGAGGCTGCAATCTGCCCTTGTCCCTCTTCTGCATATAGTAATGGTGACTAGGTACCTCCTTAAAAATGGCCGTCATCTCTTCAGCCTTGTCCCCCAGGACTTGAAATTCTTCGTTGGTCGGAAAATACTCTTCATAGGGTTCCGATCCCCAAGGGAGCTTTGATACCACATACATTTCATGAAGTACGAGCCCTAACTCCCCCACCGGAGTAAAAAAGGTCCCGGTATGGACATCAAACATTTCCAAGAGGGCGAGGAACATATGCCTGTTAACATCAACACCTGCCTGAGTGGCACAAATCGCGGCAGTTAGCCTGATTTCTCGGAGCTCAGTCTGGAACCGCGACAAAAGCCAGAGTGTCAGTTTATCCCATTTGGAAACGTAATGACACCAACCCTCTACCCGAAACTCCCCTTTCGGGTATGAGCGTTCCATCAACAACATGCGATGTGCAAAAGTCAAGGCACTATAAGCAAATGTATCAAGGGGAACATCACTGTAAATGCTCCCAGGACGTAGCGTCCGCCAGGTGATAGAAGACCCAGACCGTACCATGGTCAAAGTATCTCTCTGATCGGAGGCAGAATCAATTTTGATAATGCCAGTCACTGCTCCCCCCTGAGAGGGGGTAAGATCCCAAGACATCATCCTCTTCGAAGCGAGACGACAGAAGGCCATCAAAGGCCATTGGCGTTCAAGTTGCTTAACGGTCATATGCACTCCTTTTGCTGTGAAAAACCAGTCTTCCTTGACCTTCAACATTGTTGCTTCAGTAGAAGTGAGGCGGTCTCCAAATAGGAACTCAGGCTTCAAGAAGGTCACTTTATCAGATGTGGCAGATTTCAAAACTCCACGCTCCATCATTCGTTTGAGGAACCCATACTGTTGGTCCCGGATTTGAGTCATTCTCTCGGGATGCTGATCCAGCATAAGAGCATCTTGAGCAGGGTTTATCACTTCCTCGTCATATTCTACCCCCGCCTGACCGAGGACAGCCTCCAAAAGCACTTCATTCAAGGACGGGATAGTCATTGACACTAGCAAAGATTCGAAAATGTTAGAAGCAACAAAAGAGTCTAAGACCCATCAGAAGTCCAGTTTGGAAAAAGTGCTTCGGCGTATCATCAGGGTCTAAACCCATGCGCGTCAGCGGCAGTGCTTCGGCGCATCATCAAGGTTTAAACCCATACGCGTCGACGGGCAAAAATTGCGGCACATCATCAAAGACTCAAGGTCTATGTGCGTTGGTGTACGAGACTCACCAACCACCTCCGGCCGAACTTCGACAGGCCGACGGGGAACGTCAGCCGCCACAACTGTCACAGGCTCCTTTTCTTTCTTCTTTCCTTTGCCGGCACCGCCGCGAGGTGACTTGGGAGCCATTCTTTCAAGAAGAAAAAGTTAGGTTTTTTGAAGAAGAACTCTAAAGAAAGCAAGAAGCAAGGAGAAGAAGAACTCTCTCTCTCCATCTCTTGCCTACTTATGGGGCTTGGTCGCACGCGTGACCCGATGATGTGTGATCTCAGCCGTCGCCTCGGGTTCTGTGAAGAGATAACAGCAAACAAAACCAAAAGATCATCATTAATCTTTTCGGTTATCAAGGCATCATCATCATTAACTGAGAGGAGCATGCGCCCGAACAGGCATGCGCCCCAAAACAGTCACGTGCCCTGACCTCCATGCTTCTTATTCAAAGTATTCCAAAACTTATCCAAAAGTTTTGAAAACTTTGAAGGGGGTCTTATAGAAGCATGGAATTTCACAACCAAAAAACCCATGCGCCGGACACTACATACGCCAGAGCTTGGACAAAATACTTCACAGCAAACAACAAATATAGACATAGAAAGAGAACTTCTTATTTACAGATAAAAGTCTATTACATGTCTAGAGAAGGCTATACAAAGGAAAAACTTCTACAAAGGAAAGATTCTAAGTCTACGGCCAGCAGTCACCATGCGCCCCCAGGCAGGCGCAGCAACCACCATGCACCCCCAGGCAGGCGCAGCATCATTATGCGCCTTCAACCGGGCGCATCCCACAATGCGCCTTCAGCAAGGCGCATCCCTTCAGCAGCTCAGTTATGTGCATCCCCAGTTATGTGCATCCCTTCAGCAGCCCAGTTATGTGCTGCTCTTCCAGCCAGGCTCACCTGGCCGAACAGGATGAGGGTGACAATTAACACCTCATCCAGAGAAAGAGCCTCCAAAGCCAAAGGAAGACGGTCAGAGCACCGCCATTCCGATCTACGGCTCTTCCGAAACAACGGAGACGAGGCCCGAGCATCCCTATCTTTAGATGCAACAGGCACCTTCCGCCTGCCTCAGAAGCCGTCGACTCCGTCTTTTGGATGTAACAGTCACCTTCAAGTGCAGCAACGACGACATGGCGTCTCATCTTCACCCTCGGGAGCACTTCATCAACAGAATGCACTCGAGTACCCAAGTTTATGATTGGAAGTACGTGAGAGAACGGAAAGCAAACCCTCTCTCCATGCAACTATTTATAGGCCGGGCAGATCAAACCCACGCGCCAAGTGGATGGCTCTCCGAATTCTGAGCAATAAACTTGCATTTAATGGATGAACCGGACGCCTCGAATTCAGCCAAACGGCTATTTAAAGCACTCGAGGAACGAAACAGCCGCACGCGCCCTTCGACATCAAGCGCATCACACAGATGAGCCCTTCAGAGCCAAGCGCATCACAGAGGATGCGCAATGCGCCCCCATGCATCCCCATACCTAGTGGAACGCCAATCGATACGCCCCCTCAGCTGTCCATCGAATGTCACGAATATTAAATGCTGAACTGACAGAGTTGGCAGCACATCTCCCAAAGTCTGAACGGTCGACAGCTTTTTCAGAAGACGAAGCGTCGGCAACGTCAGCATCATCATGACTTTACTCCGACGGCTACTGCCACGTGGCCACTCAACCACCCGCATGCGCCTCCGCGGCCATGCGCCCAAACCTGCATGCGCCTCAAAAGCCATGCGCCCTAGACGGCTCTCTGATCCCAAAAGACAGAAGGAAAGTCGCTTGCATGCACCTCAAAAGCCATGCGCCCCAGACTGCTCACTGATCCCAAAAGACAGAAGGAAAGTCGCTTGCATACGCCTCAAAAGCCATGCGCCCAGAATGGTTCGTGACTCCTAAATGTTACGAGCCAAAGTCTCCTCATGCGCCCAATCCTAGGCGCATCCTACCAGATCATTCCCCACCAAATTCGAGATCTACGAGCCATGGGTCGATGACACCTGTCCTTTGACTCAACTCATCCAAGATCTCAGCAACAGAAAGATCTTCTCCTCTGCTACGTGCCGGCTCACAACAGCAGTATAAAGAATTCAACCCCCTCGATCAGGGCGCATCACCCATGCGCTTCCATCGGCAATCAACACGTGGCGTCCCCACGCACCGGCACATCCTACATATGCGCGCATGAGCAGCCAACCTGCCCAGCTATAAATAGAGGAATCATTTCCTTCATACCGAGAGACACACACAGACAGATACGAACAAACATACCACCAGAGAGGCAGATACAGACATTCAACGTCTTCCTCCTCTCAGCAAACTCCAACACCCAGAGCAATCCAAACCTTCAGAGAACCGATAACTGTCGTCAGCTCGTCAATAGAGTCAACGCATTACCACTCGCTCCATCGGCACAAGGGACCCAGATTAAACAAAAGTGTACTTTTAGGGCTACATCTAAGTCCTATATTGTAACACTGTTCTGTTTGTATTGAAATTTACATCAAAGAATTTTAATGGCAAACAGGAACAAAGGTGCAAATTCTGTTGGAAAAAATACAAAAATTCTAAAAAAATAGGGTTAGGATTTTGAAATTTACGTGTGTTGACCGGTGGGATCTCCTCACTAGACGAGGAAGGACCTGAATTTGTAAAAAAATAGAGAAGGAGGAGTAGAATTTCACTAACCTAGAAATAGAAAGGAGGAGTAGAATTTTGCTAACCTAGAGAAGGAGGAGAGGAGCACGCTGACCTAGATGGCCGTCCTCGCGGAGCTTAGTTCTACGGTCTGCGCCGAGAAGGAGGAGAGGATTAGAGGAGGAAAATTTTGAGGAGGAGAATATATTTAGAGGAGAGAAAAAATTACCCCAAATCTGTTGAACAAATATCAAGAGAGAAATTGGGCGCGGGTGAAAAAATTGGCTCTATTTTCCAATAAAAGTGGCGCCATCTTCCAATTCCTACGGACTCAGTCCAACAAAAATTTAAAGTTACTAAATTTGTTTAGAATAAATAATTTTTTATTATTATTGACTGATTTTGGAGTCTCTAATATTTTTTTCAAAAAAAACAGAGCTATTTTTTCAATTTAATGATTAAAAATTGTCATTGACCGAACAGTCCGTCACTGTTAAGTATTTATTCTGTCAGAAATGATATTACTAACTATTTCCTTAGTTCGACACAAATAAGCTTTTACTAGTGACTAAATATTTACTTCGTCACTGACATCTGTCACTATAAGTAAATTTTTTTGTAGTGGCTTACCCACTGCTGTACGACGGATCCATCTACACGACGCGGATCCATCTCTTCTCCTCTCTATCTCTCCCATAAAGGGGTAGATGAGGACCAAGCGAAGGTGGAGGATTTGGGAGGAGGAAATCTAGGGTTAGGGTTAGGGTTTGGTGGATGGAAAAGGGATTTAAGGAAAAGAATGGAACCTCGAGAGAGAAATAGGGGAATGAGAGGGAAAGATGAAAGTAGCAGCGGGAGAAATGGAAAAATAATTTAGTTTGCAACACTTTTCTCCAGTCACATGGAAGTCATGTGAGTGGTTTTGTTTATGAACAGTGTAGATTTAGGTTGTTCGATCCAACGGATATGATAGCAACAGACGGAGAGAAAAAAATTTCCCAAAATTTTGGTAATTAGCTGCCAAATACTTAGCATTCCCGCCGAGTTATTTGGGACGGTAATGTGATTTATTTGGTACAAAAAATTTACTTGTCCCAAATGAAAGATCAATTTTTTCAATCTGTCCCCAGAAAATACTATTTTTTGTTACAAAAAACATAGCTGTCCCCAAAACTAAATTTTTAGGACGTTTTAGACTAGTGTTCCTAATAGTGTCGTCCCAAAAGCCTACTTTTTTTGTAGTGATAAGTTTGGTGTGCAATCGAACGATTCGTTCTATCGATTTATGATTTTAGTTCCTTCCGTTGCATCTCGTGTAACGATTTTAATTTGACATGCATTGCACCACGTGCAATAATTTACTTACGACACGTATTGCACATCGTGCAACGACTTATTTTCGACATTCATTGCACCTCGTGTAATGAATTATTTTTGACATTTATTGTACCTCGTGCAACAATTTATTCCCAACATTGAAAGTCAATGCTCAAATCCGTTCAACACATTTGATATTGACTTATCATTTTTATTGCAACACACATTCACAATCAACTCGTTGCACTTCCTGCAACGCATTATTTAAGTTTTCTGCATTGGTTTCAACTAATATTCACAACCCATTGTACTTCATACATCGTTTCATTTCTTGTTCAACATGTTACAGTAACAACAATATCTCAAATAGTATTTCATAATTTATTGCACTTGCAGTAACTAACATTTCACGGCTCGTTGCATTCAATGCAACGAAACGTTTCACGACTTTCTTCGCAACATCATGTAAATTCGAAGTACTTGCGGCAACGTTACCCGATTTTGTATTAGACTTATTGTATGGAACATCCAATACGGCATCAAATAGAGTCAAGAGTCATTCGATTGGTGGTGGGCAACTCTTTAGAATTAAAACAAAGCAAACGTCCTAAGAAAATTGAGCCTAGAGATCTGATACCAATCTGTCACGTCTCGACCCGGAATCACCCGAATCATTATCCCTGCAGGGTGCGTGATGTCGCACGAGCCTGGAGTTACGCTCGTGCAAGGTAAG
This sequence comes from Iris pallida, assembly GCA_029216955.1. Taxonomy (NCBI): domain Eukaryota; kingdom Viridiplantae; phylum Streptophyta; class Magnoliopsida; order Asparagales; family Iridaceae; genus Iris; species Iris pallida. The sequence goes on along the minus strand of JANAVB010033817.1, from coordinate 9,520,776 downwards.
ATGACAAGTTCCCAAATGGTTATTATTGATTTGATATTAACAACGAAAGGAAAACATAGTATACGTAACAATTCTCTTTATTGATATTCGAACTGAGATTACAAAGGCTTTCAATAGCCCAACTGAATTTGTCAGGTTGGCTACAACACTTAAGTTCTCCCTTGTCCACAAAGAATTTTACCGTTCCATACATCATGCCTTCTATATCTCGGCCACATCAATCTTGTTGCAAGTCCGAGCGTCAATACGACCACATGCTTCAAACGCTACGATATTTCGTGCCTCTACGTGGTCAAGCGAAGCTTCACCGCGAGCAATCCATTCCCTGCACCCTTCATGAAAGCTGGTGGAGGATCTGTACGTTCGTCCTCGCATGTACTGACGAAAAGACTAACTTTCTAAACCGACATTTTAGTATTTATGTTCAATCATGCAACTTAGCTTATGATCTTGCTATATTCTCCTTAGGGTCGATTTCATGGCATATTTGAAAGCGGTAAAGCATCTTATCATGACAAGAATGTTATTTGAATTAAATAGGCAAGCAGGCAAACAATCTCGTGTTTGTTTCGTGGTGCGACTTCTTACCAGCATAGACGCTCTCGCCCTTGTACCGACGTAAGGTGAATAGGCCCCATTCCTTCCCTATCTTGTTATAAGTGCTCTCTATACAAGATCTACGTGTGTAGGACACATACGTGCCTGCACTTTCAACCCATTGTTTCTTAACTATATGAAGGTCGTTGGCATATCCGCGCTAAAATGGACTAAAGGTGTTTCTCTTTTTCTTTTCTCTTTCTTTTTTCTCTTTTTTTTCTCTCTTTCTTTTCTTTCTCGAATTGGGTAGCCCGACGCCTCTCGTATTGGGTTGCTATCCCAATTACATAGATCTTTCATTGCATACCATTATTTGTAGCTTTTTACATCTCGCTAAGCGGTCGCTAATCGTCTTACGGATGTGCGCCTATCAAAGATTATATACCTCCTAGGCCGAACGGTCCCGGTGCCCCGACGCACCCGTTCGGAAGGAACATTCCGTGCACGGAAGATTATCACAATTATCTCAAGTCCATTAGATCATGCAACACAATATTATTCAAACAACCAAACATAGTCTGGAGTCCGAGACTCAGACTTTATCATCTCATATTTCTTCCATTAACTTTCTAAGTTCTTACATTTCATACTTCGTTTAAATGTTCAATGGCATCATGCGTCAACTCAATGTTCGTCGACTGAACGATCCGAAGGTCCCGAATACCTTTCAAGGCATTATGCCACACCTGAAAGTTCTGTCACCTACATGCCACAAGTGTTCTCTTCGCAATGAAGCCATCTTTTATGATTTCGTGCACGTACGAACCTTTTTACACATTTATCATCTTTTCCTTTGCGTCGTGCACTTGCTGCACGCATCGAAGTCGTATTTCCATGTTCTATGCCTTAATATTCAACGTATATGGCTCGTGCACTAGGGCACTCGCCTATATTTTCTTTCAATGTGCTAGCCTTTCTAACTCGTGCACGGGGCACAAAATGGCTCATGCACGAAGGCACTCACCAAATACAGTTATTCCATGTTCTTGTGGCTTGCGCACCGAGGCGCTCGCCTTTGCGATATCTAATGTTCCATAGCGACTCGTGCATTTGATGCACATTTTATTTCAATTATTCTAACTAGTGTTCGACACACACTATAATTTATCATCCGATCGGACCACATTCATGGTGTCGATAGGTTTGTAGGGCCTAAAAATCAAGTTGTGCCCTAAACATACTAATCAGTGATCAAGTTGCGTCCCAAAAATCAAGTTGTGCCACTGATAAGAAGCTCAGAGAACAGACTGTACCGTTGAACATGTTGCGCCTGATATCAAACTGCGTCCAGTCTTGTTGCCCCAAAATCTACATGGCGTCTGACACTTAATGGCCACCATTACCTGACAACACTGACAACTGACACCACAGAAAACGAAGAAAATCTCTTCGAATCCCATGAATTATGCTGCTCGAGGGGAGTTGGTAGACAGCTGTCCTGTACGCTTCATAAGTTGCACCTAGGCGCAATCCAGACAAAATCTTTAGTTGTACCTAGGCGCAATCTGAATGACTTCTGCTCAAAAGCTGCCAAGTGTCTAGGCACGACTCAATCAGGCGCAGTTGACCGAAGCTCGTGCAACCTGATGAAGTTGAGACAACTTGCATTCTAAAGCAGGATGACGTGGCGCACATGCCACTAATCTCTCAAAACGTGTCTACTATCCTGTACACGACCACGCATATCTCAATCACATGATGCCATGCATCTAAATATAGTTAGTACATGACTTAACAACTGAATAAAGTTGGCACAACAGGAAGTTGGCGCAACCCATGTGGCGCAATCCAGCCTCGCGCACATCAGAATAACTGCAAAAATAGTTATTTCTTGAACTCTATAAATAGAGTTTCCAATCATTGTGAAATCATCAGATACATACGCACAAAGATCAAGAACTCTTGTAAAATTGTTGTTGCATTCTCTAAAGGCTACAGTCTTCAAGTTTACATAGTCCAAGGAATAAAGTGATCGTCTTCTGATCAGATTCCTACAGTTATACTTCCCCAAAATTCGTTGTACTCTTGTACTCTCTTTTCTTAGTTTATAATAAAACTTTTGTTTCTGCAAATAAAATGACGACTCTGCTGGGGACGACTTTCTCCTCCGACGAGAAGGTGACAACTCAATGTGACATTGCGTCGATCGACAAGACGCAAAAGACTCTGGTTGTTCAAGCCAACCAGATAGCCTATGAAGATATGATTAGCACCAAGAGCAATAAGCGTACAGCGGCTATTGCCAAGAACAGGACTGTGTGGGCTCCTAAATCTCCCATGGTCACTGTTGCCCAGGCGCAACCTGAGTGTTCAGTGGTCAAGGCACAATCTGTCTCGGCAGCTCAGGCATAGCTTGCTTCTGTTGCCCGTGCGCAACCTATTCATCCTGCTGCCCATGCGCAGTCTACTACTCTCTTTACTGCTGAGGCACAACCTGTTCAAGCCATTGTTGAGGTACAGTCTACCCATGTTGCTGCCAAGGCACCATCAGTAGCCCGTAGGACTATGGCACAGCCCAAGCAATCAGCACCTCAGGTGCAGTCTGCTACTCTGGCGCAACTTAAGGGAACTAGTCTTTTGGCTATTTCCTCTTCTAATTCTCAAGTTCTGTAATTGGAGAATCAATGTTCTAGTGCCAACACTAGACAGAACAAAGGGAAGAGTCCTTTGACACTTCCTTAATTTGCGCAATCTGTGCCTAAAATGGTCTCATAACAGAACAAAGGAAAACACTTCTTAGCTGACCCTCTACAAAATAAAGGAAAGCACCCTTTGGTCTTTTCTCAAACTTCCCTGGTCCACGACTCAGAGGAAGATATGTCAGATTCAATTCCTTCAAACATAGGTTTTCGGATCTCTGATATTGGAAAGAATACTGACCAAAGAGGTATCTTACCTACCCCTGTGGGGTCTGGTCAAGATCTTCCAACCTTGTAAATTTTAAGATCTAAGCAAGGAAAATTGAGGGTATCACAAACAGAGACACCTGGAGCAGAATTTTCAGATTTACGCACTTATCTCAATAGGCGTCAACCAATATCAACTTTGACAAAACGTAAGAACCCTATGCCAAAGGCCAATCTATACCAAAAGCCAAAGTTTAAAAAGAAAGACCCAACCACCTATGCTAATGAGTTGAGTACATCTTTGTACACTCAGGGAACTAAATATCTGAAGAATAGAAGACATGTTCCTAACATCATTAAGGAATATGTTCCTCCGAGTTCTTCTCATCCTGTAGTTGTAACTGATCTGCGGCAACATCTTATACAAAGACAAAAAATTACAGGGATGTCTTCCTCACCTCCAAATCGCGCTTCAGATCGCCACTGCCTTCATAAAGTCATCATCAACTGTTGTTGCCAATCGGCTCGACGATCTGTCTTCGATCGTCTGAACTATGCTTCAACTCCTGAACATATAATAGAAGACGAAGATGAGCTATTATATGCTTCTGTCAATATGACTTCTCAAGGCACTAGGGGTGGGAAATGTCCAAGACATAATGCATCCCGTAATCCTAGTCAGCAATACTTTGATCGAATCCATGCATCCAATGAAGGTGTCTTTCAATACACTAGATCGAGGAATCGATATTTGAACCAAGGTGTCTTTAATCAAGAAGATCTCCCCATCACTCATGTAGGAGAAGACTCTTTCTCAAAGTTTGATGCAGATAGTGAAAGTTCTGAACAAACTATATCATTAATAGCAACAGAGAAGTGACGGCATATACCGTTACGGAAGATCAAGATGCTTCTAGTACAGCCAATCAAGAATAACGAATTGCTGCACTAGAAGACAAATTAAAGACCATGGCAGAGATGGTCGCAAGCATGCATACTATAATCGTGGCTCAACATACAGTGCCACCGGTTATAAACCCTGCTACAAATCCAGAGCTTATAACATCTTTCGTACCTGTTAGTCTGGGGGTACCACCTCCTCAGGTTGCTTCAGTTCCAATTCAAGCTGATCCCAGTCAGTCTGTTGCTGGGGTTGGTAATTATCACGCTGTTCCGTCTCCCAACACTTCTAACCAGTCCACCAATTCTCAGACATCAGGGGATGCAAATGAGGCTGTGAAACTTCTGCACACTCAGTTTGAGGCCTTCAAACAGAAGGATGGCCTACAAAGATTGGGCATAAAGCAACCATATCCTATAGAGTGGAAGGAGGCTCCATTTTACTTTGAACAATGTGTTTTTAGATCGGGATTGAAGTGCATGACCAAGACGGGCCACATTTGGACATTGAATAAGAGAGTGGTGAAGAAAAGGATATCATGTATGTCAACTGGATAGAGGTTTGTGCAACAAAATGGGTAGGGACTCTCCCAAGTGCAAGAGAGGAGGGCTTTGCGTCTGTTATACATATTCGACTTCGTTTCGTTATTGTAATGTTTGGTACGAGTTCAAGGATATGAGTAACACTACAAAAATATAGTGAAACATCAACTATAAACCAACGATGCACTAAGTATGTCGCTGATTAGCGGCAAACAAAAGACATACCAGCAACGGATCATAGACGAGCGTGTTACAATTGTGTCGCGATCCATCACCAATACCATTGCTAATTGAGCAAGTAAGCCGTAGGAAACTGTCACGACCTGCACCCGATATAGGGGACAAGTGCATAACAACGTCCAGCCTACGCCGCAGTGTCGGCGGTAGAACACTGTCTAAGTCTACTATGATAACAATGAATATAACAATCTGTTAATATATCTCATCTCCAATTGGAGGACAAATATGATATAGCATACTCAATCACAAGTCTATAAGGAAGAATGATATGGCACAATAAATGATACTAACAAAAGAGAAATATCCATAAGTGCAAAGTATCAAATACATATCCAGAGTCTGAGTCAAATATAACAATATAGGTATGAAATAATAAACAGGTAATTAGATAGTGTTGGAGATCAAATCTAGTATAAAACCTAGTCTAACTGAGTCTCCACTAATGCCTCATCAGCTGGAACTAAGCCCTGTTGGGCCAGGGTCTCCTGATCTATACCTGCTACATCATGTGGATTATAGTAGGTGGTGCACTCGTCCTCGTCGTCGTCTGGAAAATATAACTAGTTAGGATTGGAGTGAAGTACATTTCCAACAACAGTTCTAGTAAATGATATGGACTATGTAACAGTAAATAGAGAGATAATACAAGAATGAGTAGTGTACATAAAAGTAACATGGCATAGATAAGACTGTAAAAAAGAGTAAGAGCAGGTTAAACAGGTTATATCATGCACAAGAGTAGGAAAATCTATACTAACAACGTGAGTGAGTACTAGCTTCGATATATGGATGGCTTGAAAACTTGCACAATATTTTATGGCCTAATTAATCATACGTGAGGGTATGAGTAACACTCACAAGAAACAGTACATGCACAAGGAGGATATTAACCACATATCTACTCTACTACTCTTCGCCCTCCGACTGGTACAGTGGATCCAACCATGACACATCATGACACAGGATACTCTGAGGAGGTAGCTAATCCTCCCAAGAATCGGTGTCTATACAATGTACAAGAACAATGACAAGGCTTGCACAAGGTATACCACATGTACAAAAATAATATTTAATAATAGGATCTGGAAAATACTAATCCATGTAACCAACGTGTCAAAAATTCAAGGATATCTAAACTAAATAAAGGAAACATAGAAAATACCATAAACGAAAAATTATCAAAGTATGTACTCGCCTGAGATTCGGTGTGAAGTATCAGCAGTATCCGATACGGTACCTCGAAGACCTAATATAGAATATTAATGTCAATTTAGTATTTTTGGAGTGATAATCATTGATATCTAAATTGAAATGTGATTTGTAGGTCAATTCTAGGTCATAGAAGTCAAATTAAAATATCTAAATTTAGTATTTTTGGAGTGATAATCATTGATATCTAAATTTTGTAGTAATCTTGCATTTCTTTATGAAGTTCAAGGCGACATATTTTTACATTACGAGTCACTATATGCCGTCTTGGACTTCATAAAGAAATACAAAATTACTACATATGAGGAAAGAGTTGGGAGGATTATGTCAAAACACACGGCTTAAAAAATTATGACATGTTAGTCTTCCGACACCGCGGTAACATGATATTCACATTAAGGGTCTTTGACAAGGTGACATGTTGTGAAAAGATATATCCTTATAGTTCTCCTACGGATGTTAAAGAAAACCTCTGTACTTCCTCCGGGTCATACCGTCGGCTGTGCTGCTTCCCCCTCCTCTTCTTGCCCACTTATTCTTCCCCGACTCTACACTTGAGCTGGATATCATATGTGGCTGAGAGAGTCAAATAAGAAGAAGGGAAGTAGGAAGGAGCAGATGGGTCCAGAGCCATGGTGGAGAAGAGGAGAAGGAAGATGCTTGATCAGAACGGTGGAATGGATGGATAGAAGAGAACTAGAAAGCAATGATCCTTCCTATTGTGAGAACTGTGAAGAGTGAGAAAGGAGAGGGGGGGTCTTTGATTTTTACGTTCATCATCATTAGAGGGAGCAACACTGGAAAAGTTGTGACGTTGATAGCATGAGAGAGGGAGAGGGGGAATGGAGGGAGGAAAGTGGTTGCATGCCTTTGGCTCACTCGAGCGGTATTTATGCGTCAAATAAAATAGCAAAAATTTAATTTTTCTCCAAGTGTAAGAAAGGATGGCTTAGAACACAACCCAAAATTCATTCTATCATACATTAGTGTGAATCATCTATGTTATGTACATATGGTGTAGTATATGTTTTTATCGAATCTAGTATCTGAAGGATATAACAGAATCAAGATGAAATCACATAATGTAATACTAAAACGTCATCTACTACTATATAAGATATAGTGACAGGTTGTCGTATCATCATTGTCGAGGGATGAGGGTCGAAGGACAGTTAACTTTATCTACGGCTATATAGTTTCTGACTCACCAATCGAATCGCTGCAGGAACTATGTCTTGTTCACCATGTCGTACCGTAGATTAATGCAAATGGAGCTGGAGCAAAAATACAAAATCTAAAATCCAAAATACAGAATCCAATCCTTGGGTTCGCCGAAAATACAAAAACAAAGATTGACATACAGTTCTAATTCATATGTGTTTTAAGTGTGAGAACGGATGGCTCATAATACAACCCAAAATTCATTCTAGCATACATTAGTATGAATCATCTATGTTCTGTACATATGGTGTAGTATACGTTCTTATCGAATCTAGTGTCTAGTATCTGAAGAATGTAACAGAATCAAGATGAATTCACATAAGGTAATACTAAAACATCATCTACTACTATATAAGATATAGTGATAGGTTGTCGTATCATCATTGCCGAGGGATGAGGGTCAAAGGACAGTCAACTTTATCTACGGCTACATAGTTTCTGCCTCGCCAGTCGAATGGCTGCAGGAATTATGTCCTGATCACCATGTCGTACCGTAGATTAATAAAAATAGAGCTGGAGCTGGAGCCAAAATACTGAATAAATGAAAGAACTATCAGAAAATCACATAAAACTAACTATAACTGAAATACAGTAATTGACAAATAAATGAGAGAACTATCAGATGTGATTCTTTAGTATCAATGCGATACTCGAGTATCGGTATTGTGATTGCGATACCAATACACATAGGAATGGTCTGATACTCAGAGTATCGGTATCGGACCATTCCGTTTTGCAAGGTGGAACAACACTATAGCGTTGATAGCGAGATAGATAGAGAGAGATACAACTAAGTAGCACTTGAACTTTAACTAAGTAGCACTAGAAAACCAACCGGAGAGGATGCTCTGAGAGATCCATCTGGGTAGGACGTATACTCTGAGAGATCACCTTTACAAGAATGATATCAGTAGTGGGATTGAGTGTTGGAGGAGATATTATCAGAGTATACGTCCAACTCAGATGGGTCTCTCAGAGTATACGTCGCTCTCACTCTCTCTCCACCCATTTTACTCTCTCACTCTCTCTCCTTCCCCTCCAGCGCTCTCACTCTCTCCGACGCTCTCACAGTACTAATTCATATCTATTTAAATGTGAGAACGGATGGCTCAGAACACAACCCAAGATTCATTCTAGCATACATTAGTGTGGATCATTATTTTCTGTACATATGGTGTAGTATATATTCTTATCGTATCTAGTATCTGAAGAATGTAACAGAATTAAGATGAACTCACATAATGTAATACTAAGACATCATCTACAACTATATAAGATATAGTGATAGGTTGTCATATCATCATTGCCGAGGGATGAGGGTCGGAAGACTGTCAACTTTATCTACGGCTATATAATTTCTGCCTCGTCAGTCGAATGGCTACAGAGACTATGTCCTGATTACCATGTCGTACCATAGTTTCTGTCTCGCTAGTCGAATGGCTGCAGGGACTATATCTCCCGATTACCATGTTACCAATTAACCAACCAACAAAACTACTTGTTACAAATATCGGCACTATCGGTGTGTTCGAATCGGAGTATCACATTTTTCGGTGTCGAAAAATAAATAATTATTACTAAATTATCAGATATTTTTGGCACTATCGGTGCCCCTGACCAAGCCCCCTATACAACCCCTAACCCGTACCCTAACCCTCCACTCCCCCTTGCTCTCCTCCCCCATCTGCCCCGACCCCCCCTGCTCCCCTCCCCCAGCCGCCCATACATACCCACCCCTAACCCGAACCCTACCCCTAGCTCCCCTCCCCCAGCCGCCCTCGTCCCCCTGCCCCACCCTCCAGCCACCCCCACTCACCCCCAAACCGCCTGCATCCCCCCTGTCCCTCCCCCCGAGCCACGCGCACCCCCCCAACCAACAACAACCAAAATAGCCAGAGAGAGACAAAGATAGAGGGAGGGGAAGAGTACCACGTATCGGAGAGGGAGGAGAGTCGTCAGAGAGAGCGAGAGTCGTCGGAGAGTGAAAGCGCCAGAGGGGGGAGGAGAGAGAGTGAGAGAGTAAAATGGAAGGAAATGGACCCTAACCGAACCCTAACCCTAGCTCCCCTCTCTCAGCCGCCCTCGTCCCCCTGTCCTACCCCCAGCCACCCCCCCACTCACCCCCAACCACCCGCATCCCCCCTGCACCTCCCCCCGAGCCACCCGCACCCCCCAACCACCAACAACCAAAACAGCCGGAGAGAGAGAGGGAGGGGGAGAGTCACGTACCGGAGAGGGAAGAGAGTCGCCAGAGAGAGTGAGAGTCGCCGGAGAAAGTGAGAGCGCCGGAGAGAGTGAGAGCGCCGGAGGGGGGGAGAAGAGAGAGTGAGAGATTAAAATAGAAGAAAAATAAATCAGTGGAGGGATATAATTAGAATTTAGCGATGCTATCATTACCGTCGCTAAGTTAGTCGCTATTAGCGACGTTGTAGCGACGTTTCGCGACGACTAGATCACGTAACTAATATATGTCATTGTCATGCCGCTATTTGTGTTCGAGGATTTTGTTCGAGAGTTTTTCCTGATAGTCTCAGATATATACGATGTGGTCGTTTTCAAAATGATGTGCTTTGGCCCGGCCATCTATTTTTTTTGTTGGTTTTAGTTCCTTTTTGTAGGTTTTTCTATTTTTTCCTTTCGTTGGCGCATTCGATGGGTGGTTGTTACTTATTCTGTATTTTGCACCTTGGGTTGGCATGTTTGCTTGCCCAAGGATGATTTTGTTCGGGATTTTTTCCTGATAGTCTCAGATATATACGATGTGGCCGTATATATATATATATATATATATATATATATATATATATATATATATATATATATATATATATATATATATATATTTGGTGTCCTTTTCTTGAGGCCGCCAGCTTGGGACCGTGGCCGTCCCGCGACCACCCAGCCATCCCATGCCCACGGGGGGGGGGGGGGGGGGGGGGGAGGATGCTCGAACTTGGGTCCTCCCTCAAGTGAGCCCCCCTCCCTAACCACTTGGGCTAGGGATCTTGGACTATATATATATATATATATATATATATATATATATATATATATATATCATAAATAGCAGATGACCTCTAGCTTAGTGGTTAAGAGAGATGCATGCGGCCCGAGTGGTCAGGAGTTCGAATCCCAGTGGGAGCGATTCTAGAAACAATTTACCTGGTTCCAAAAAAAAATATATCATAAATATCCTAAGATACCCATATATCATATCCACATGGTATAGTATACCACTTATACTATACGTATAAATATATATTTATATTCCTATGTATCCTGTAATATTTGTATCTATATGATACCTATATAAATACATATATAATATTGTACCCTTGCTATTTTATATATACCCATGAGTTACCTTACTACTAAGGTATTTACCTTTATCCTTAGAATTACTTTAACTATCTATATACATTTACACTTATATATGTATATAGATAGCATATCCTTATGATACCATGTTCTACCTAATACTTGACATACTCTATACCATGATATGTCATAATACCTTAATTCATTAAGTATCCCACATTTTACACCATACCTTGGCTACCTTATATATACCCTATATAGCATAATTTATTCTAGTATCTTATTTTTATATGTACATATACCTATAGATATCTACCTTTGATCTTTGATGCATATATGCATAAATATGTATTCTAGGTTACCTACAATTGATACCAAGATACCTATATCCTTATCCTATGACATGTATAGCTATAGATTATAGCAATATGTTTACCTATATATCTATGTATCAATATACCATTCTATTCCATTACCTATCAATAAACTGGTAGAACCATATAGATATATATTGGGAGTGAACGGAATCTCGAGGTCGTGCAGAACTAGCCACTTTTTTTGGCTGGCCGTCACGGATATTGTTACCATCCGCATTAGAGGATGGCAATATCCGGCTACTTTATGTACTATGTACTATATGCTCATCTTGTTTCGTACGACGACCTTACGAGGGATCGATGCTTATCCTGTCTTATTATATTTGGTCTGGTAGCCCTGCTGGATTGTTACAATCTGAGAATTCCTATATTTTGCATTGTTGGGGTAACTCAACCTCCACATAGATGGTCGTACGCATTTAAGTGGTCGTTTATTCTCCTAAATTGTTTGGTTTGCTGGTTGCAAAGCTGGCTGATATGTCACACTGTCCCGGCCAGTAATTCATTTCCTGTCCTGGTTTAGTGTATGGATGGATTGTTGTTCTGAGTATAGATTACGAATTTCAGTTGGCGATGCAGGTATTGGTGGATTTTATGATAACTCTGATGATTTTTGGTTATTTAGCTACATTAGTTGTGGATTGTTATCGTGCGTTGGTCGCACGATCCTTTACCTCTAGTACTGTTGTTCATATATGTTATTCCTGTCATATTTTATCCTGCTGGTTTTTCTTCGTCCGTCCTTGATCTTTCTTTTTTGGTACTTGCTGCGGTTGGCCTGACCAACCCTGGATTGTTTCCAGATTGCCAACGACCGACCCTAAGGATCTTTCATACCTGACTTGGAGGACGTGCTTAGTTCCAGACAATGCAGGAACTGTGGAAAGGTATTCTTGTCTACATTATTATCCTGCACGGTAGACTCTTGATTATCATATGAACATTTCATGCTTTCCATATGATTATCTCTCTTGTTGTTATTTTATTGTTATTGCTTGTGGATTTGAGATCAGATTTAGGCAATAGATTGATTGCACGCAAGGATACCCAACAAAGATTGACAGCCGTAATCATCGTATGACATCTTATACGATGTAGCTGGCCTACGTTCGTCCCCGTATTTCGGTAATATGGCGTGACATGGAGTCGCTAACGACCTCGCTAGTCCAGTTTATTTTAGATGTGTGAACGGACATAGAGGATAAAATCTTGCTCGACTTGATTGAGCGACCAGTCCGCGATGGTCTGTGTCATGGGTAGCAACCCAGTCCGACCTGTTCTCTAGGTGGACCGGGTCGGTCCAAAACTTAGACAACGCATGGGCCGGCCCAACCTGGATTTGACTGGGCGAGTCCCTGGCCGATTTTTGGGCCGTCGGACTACTTCACAGTTTGAATCATAAGTTATTTGGTTAGTTTTAAATATAGAATAATATTCTAATTATTTATTTGTTTTCATATAGATATATAACTTCCACAAACTTTGATAAATGGTATTGGCTACAATTCATCGGTAAGGCAACTTCATCATAATTATTCAAACCTTCCATTAGAATAGGGTTCACAATGGGCCCATACGTACAATTCTATTACTGTAACATTGCTTACACAAGAAGAATCCACAAACAAAAATAAGTTTATTAATAACGTCCATTTGGTCGATTTTACATAATATAATAGTAAGGAATGGCATACATATTTCTTAATTGAAAACAACATGAATATAATAACTTGACATAAATGAAATGATTTTGTACGGTTAGGCACTTATTCCACATTTCATACTTTTGAAAGCCAGTTGGTGGTGAGCTTAGCCAGCGTCGCTCTTAATTACTTAAGGGCACTGGAAGCCTTTGGGGACCTTCTTGCCGCAGTAGTTGAGGAGAAGGCTGAGGTCGATGGGGACATCGAGGTGGATCCCGAGGATGTCGGCCTTGATGGCAGTGCAGAGGCAGACGGCAGCCTCAAGGTCGAGCAAGTTTCCGAGGAGAGAGCAGCATGGCTTCTTAGGTGGCTTGCCAAGGTTTAAGTTGACTAGGCCGCTCAGCACGTTGGCGCAGACGCCTAGCTTGAGGGTGTCAATGGGGCACTTGCCACCGGAAGAAGGGCTCGGGGTCGGGGGCTTCGGGGTGGGGGGCTTCGGGGTTGGTGGTTTCGGAGATGGGTGTTGGAGTGGGAGGGGTTTCCAACCTATGTGGAGAAGATCCCGGAGTGCGACGAGCTCCGTTCGTGTGTCGAAGAAGCTCGGGAAGTAGGCGATGCGGAGTCGCTGCTGCTGTTGCTGCCCAGAGGGAGGTTCTAGAACAGGGGATCCGAGTTCGGGCCGAACTCGGTCCCATGGCGAGTTCGGGCCGAACTCGATCTGGCCACTCCAGCATTGTGGCGTGAGGTTCTGGATGCTCGACACAGAGTTCTGACCGAACTCTATGTCGTCGGGGCTGAAGCGGAATTTCGGATAAGTTTTCATCATTGGATCTAATCCAACGGTCCAGGTTTGCTGCGGGATTAGGGAGTTAAATTGAGTTTTCTCAACCCTAATTCATTAACGCATTGGAGAACACAAGTTTGAGAGAGGAAGGAGGCAAGAGTGCCATTACAACTTCTGAAGAGAAGACGGAGGATTGAAGGTCGTTTTCGAAGGAGATCGTGTTTCGGGTAATCTCTACTCGTCGTTCTCGTTCTTCGTAGCCTTGTAATCATTGTTCTTTCTTCTGAGTGTTGTGGGGATCCGATTTGGATCGGGAGGAGTTTGTAGAGGGTATAATTCTTCTATTCCATTAGTGGAGGCTTCTTAGGGTTGGACTTCGATCGTCCCGTGGTTTTTCCCGCAAGGGTTTTCCACGTCAAAAATTCTCTGTGTCTGCGTGGATTATTTTGTGTGGTTGTTTTTGGGTTCGTGCGTTGTATTGCTGGGTCCTCTCGCAGGTACTCTTCGGTTTGGGAAAAGGTTTCCGCGTTTCTTTCCCAACAGAGTGGTATCAGAGCCAGGTTCTGGAATTCAGAAGGAGTGTCAGTAGTTGACAGAGAAACCAGAGAGGAGAGATGGACGCGAAGCCGGTGCGCATGGTGAATCTTAATAGCACAAACTATCATTATTGGCGGAGCAAGATGAAGGATTTGCTATTTGTCAAGAAGCTGCATCTACCCGTGTTTGCATCCGAGAAGCCCAGTGATAAATCCGAGGAGGACTGGACATTCGAGCATATACAGGTGTGTGGGTACATACGGCATTTTGTAGACGAGAACATGTACAACCACGTTGCCAATATTGAGCACGCGAAGACGTTGTGGGATAAGCTGGAATCCTTGTATGCGAAGAAGACCGGGGTAAACAAGTTGTTCCTGATCCGAACGATGATGGATCTGCGATACAAGGATGTGGCGTCTATTTCGGATCACTTGAGTGAGTTCCAGGGCGTGGTTGACCAGCTATCTTCTATGGGAGTCAAGTTCGACGACGAGGTTCAGGGACTATGGCTGCTGTGTACATTGCCAGACTCGTGGAAGACCGTACGAGTATCTATGATCGCTTCTGCTCCAGAGGGCGTGGTCTGTCTGGAGTTTGCCAAGAGCGGGGTGTTGAATGAAGAGATGCGGAGACGTTCTCAGGGCACTTCATCCACATCCCACCACTCAGAGGCACTTGTTTCAGAGAGCCGCAAAAGGGGCAAAAGCAGGGGTCCAGGTGGTGGCAGAGACAAGAGCAGGGGAAAGTCCAAGGGTCGTTACGAGGACTCAGAGTGTTACCATTATGGTAAGAAGGGCCATATCAAGCGGAATTGTTTCGCTTGGAAGAGAGAGAAGAAGGGCGACAAGGGGAAGCAAGAAGAGAACACTACAGCGGCGGTCTCGACGCATGGAGGCGATGTGATCGTCGTAGGTGATGAGGTCATTACTAACCTCGCCTGCGATGATAATTTTTGGCTGGTGGACTCAGGGGCTTCAGCACATGTATCTCACAACAGGGCACTGTTTGCCACTTACACGACAGGCGACTGTGGCGTGTTGAAGATGGGCAACGGAGATGTGTCGAAGGCGGTTGCCGTTGGAGATGTGCATTTGAGAACGAAGACGGATGCGGTTCTTGTTCTCAAGGATGTTCGCCATGTCCCTGATATCCGTTTCAACCTGGTATCGGTTGGAAGGTTGGATGACGAGGGATTCTTCAGTCTCTTCGGGAACAGTCAGTGGAAGCTTTCCAGAGGTTCGTTGGTGATTGTCAGAGGAAGCAAGAAGTCCGGTCTCTACTATATGGAGGGGAGCACAGAGGGGGCACAGGAGGTGAACGCAGTCAGTGATGCGTCTATCGAGTTGTGGCACAGGCGGCTCGGCCATATCAGCGAGAAGGGGATGAGCTACTTGGTGAACAGGAAGGTGATTCCGGGGCTCAGGTCTACAAAGTTGGAGAAATGCACGCACTGTTTAGCTGGGAAGCAAAATAGGGTGTCTTTCCAAAGTCACCCAAGTTCGAGGAAGCCGGCGTTGCTCGAGTTGATTCACTCGGATGTCTGCGGTCCTATGAAGGTAAAATCTCTTGGTGGTGCTTCTTACTTTGTAACCTTTATTGATGACTATTCCAGGAAGGTTTGGGTCTATGCCTTAAAGACCAAGGATCAGGTGCTGCCTACTTTCAAAGAGTTTTAGGTCTCTGTTGAAAGGGAGACGGGCAAGAAGTTGTTGTGTGTTCGGTCCGACAATGGCGGCGAATACATCGGTCCCTTTGATGCGTATTGCAGAGAGCAAGGGATACGATACCAGAAGACTCCGCCAAAGACACCTCAGCTCAATGGTGTAGCGGAGCGCATGAACAGGACACTGATGGAGAGGGTGCGGTGTTTGCTGTCAGAAGCAAACTTGTCGGGCAGTTATTGGGGTGAGGCTCTTCTCATAGCTGCTTATATTATTAATTTGTCTCCTAGTGCTCCTTTGCAGGGTGATGTGCCTGACAAAGTATGGTACGGCAAAAAGCCGTCATACAATCACCTGCGGGCGTTTGGTTGTAAGGCCTTCGTGCATGTACCGAAGGACGAGAGGACTAAACTTGAGCCGAAGACGAGGCGATGCGTCTTTGTCGGCTACGGTCGGGATGAGTTTGGCTATAGACTCTACGACCCAGTAGAAGGAAAGCTCTACAGAAGCAGGGACGTGGTGTTCGTCGAGGATCAGACCATGACCAACACTCAGGATTCCGAGACGCCTTCTGAGGCTGAGGAATTGCCTGAATTAGAGTTATTTTGCTTCGAGCAGTTTCCAGAGGACATCGCAGAGGATCCAGTTATGGGGGAGCCGGTACATGGAGTTGCTCCCAACCTTGATCATCAGCCTGCTGATGGTGGTCAGGGTGTCTCTCAGGAGGATGAGCATGCCGGAGAGGTAGTTCCTGAAGGGGAGGAGGCTGTCGATATACAGCCAGCACCAGTGGCTCCACTGAAAAGGAGCGACAGAGAGCGTCGACCATCTACGAGATACTCACCGAATGAGCATGTGCTATTGACTGACGGGGGAGAGCCCGAAAGTTTTGCAGAGGCTATGGAAGACGAACACAGACAGGAGTGGATGGAGGCTATGCAGGAGAAGATGAGTTCCTTGCACACCAATTCTACTTATGATCTGGTGCGGTTGCCAAAGGGCAAGAAGGCTTTGAAGAATCGATGGGTGTTCAGAGTGAAGCAGACGGAAGATGCTACTCGCCCTCGATACAAAGCGAGGCTGGTAGTCAAGGGCTACGGTCAGCGGAAAGGCGTGGATTATGATGAAATCTTTTCGCCTGTCGTCAAGTCTATTCGGGTGGTGCTTGCATTAGCAGCCAGTCTCGACTTGGAGGTCGAGCAGATGGACGTAAAGACGGCATTCCTTCACGGTGATCTTGAGGAGGAGTTGTACATGGAGCAGCCAGAGGGATTCTGTGAGAAGGGCAAGTCACATTTGGTCTGCCGGTTGAGGAAGAGCTTGTATGGTCTGAAGCAGGCTCCGAGACAGTGGTACAGGAAGTTCGAGTCGTTTATGGGGGAGCATGGCTATGCACGGACGACGTCGGATCATTGTGCATTTGTGAGTTATTTTGCCGATGATGATTTCATCATTTTATTGCTCTATGTAGATGATATGCTATTAGTGGGTCGGAATGCCACTAGGATAGCGGAGCTGAAGCGCCAACTGGGCGCGGCCTTCTCAATGAAGGATTTGGGCGCAACGAAGACTATTCTTGGGATGGAGATCAGCCGAGAGAGAGAGTCCAAGCTGCTACACTTGTCCCAAACGAAGTATATTCACCGGGTACTTCAGCGTTTCGGGATGGACGGGTCGAAGAAAGTGAGTTCCTCCCTCGCGGCTCACTTTAAGCTCACTGAGGAACAGTGTCCATCTACCGAGGACGAAAAGGAAGATATGGAGCGGGTTCCATATGCTTCAGCTGTGGGGAGCCTGATGTATGCTATGGTGTGTACGAGGCCAGATATTGCTCACGCAGTTGGCACGGTTAGCAGGTATCTTTCAAATCCTGGAAGGGTACATTGGAGTGCGGTCAAGTGGATTCTACGATACCTTCAGGGCACTGCCGGTTGGAGACTTTCCTTTGGTGGTGACGAGCCGAAGCTGGTTGGGTATACCGACGCTGATATGGCTGGAGATGTAGACACGAGGCGATCGACTTCGGGCTACCCGACGCTGATATGGCTGGAGATGTAGACACGAGGCGATCGACTTCGGGCTACGTGATGATGTTTGCGGGAGGAGCGGTGTCGTGGCAGTCGCGGTTGCAGAAGTGTGTTGCCTTGTCGACGACGGAGGCGGAATACATTGCGGCGACGGAGGCTTGCAAGGAGCTATTGTGGATGAAGAAGCTGTTGCAGGAAATGGGATTGAAGCAAGAGCAGTATACTTTGCTTTGCGACAGTCAGAGTGCTATCCACCTTGTGAAGAATCAGACGTTTCATAGCCGATCCAAGCACATCGAGACTCGGTATCATTGGATACGGGATGTGGTTGAGAAGAAGGACGCGGAGCTTGAGAAGGTTCATACAGATGACAACGGAGCTGATATGTTCACGAAGATTCTACCAAGGGGAAAGTTTGAGTACTGCAGGCAGGTCGTCGGGATGATGACATCCTCCCCATAGTTGTGAAGGGGGAGATTTGTTGGAGTGGGTGGGGTTCCCAACCAATGTGGAGAAGATTCCGGAGTGCGACGAGCGCCGTTCGTGTGTCGAAGAAGCTCGGGAAGTAGGCGGCGCGGAGTCGCTGCTGCTGTTGCTGTCCAGAGGGAGGTTCTGGAACAGGGGATCCGAGTTCGGGACGAACTCGGTCCCATGGCGAGTTCGGGCCGAACTCGGTCTGGCCACTCCAGCATTGTGGCGTGAGGTTCTGGATGCTCGACACAGAGTTCTGGCCGAACTCTGTGTCGTCGGGGCTGAAGCGGGATTTCGGATGAGTTTTCATCATTGGATCTAATCCAACGGTCCAGGTTTGCTGCGGGATTAGGGAGTTAAATTGAGTTTTCTCAACCCTAATTCATTAACGCATTGGAGAACACAAGTTTGAGAGAGGAAGGAGGCAAGAGTGCCATTACAACTTCGCAAGAGAAGACGGAGGATTGAAGGTCGTTTTCGAAGGAGATCGTGTTTCGGGTAATCTCTACTCGTCGTTCTCGTTCTTCGTAGCCTTGTAATCATTGTTCTTTCTTCTGAGTGTTGTGGGGATCCGATTTAGATCGGGAGGAGTTTGTAGAGGGTGTAATTCTTCTATTCCATTAGTGGAGGCTTCTCAGGGTTGGACTCCGATCGTCCCGTGGTTTTTCCCGCAAGGATTTTCCACGTCAAAAATTCTCTGTGTCTGCGTGGATTATTTTGTGTGGTTGTTTTTGGGTTCGTGCGTTGTATTGCTCGGTCCTCTCGCAGGTACTCTTCGGTTTGGGGAAAGGTTTTCGCGTTTCTTTCCCAACAATGGGCAGGTGCCACAGGAGCTCACCAGAGCAAAGAATAGGAGTTTGACGGCGAGGAAGAGGACAGCTGATGCTGCGGTCTTTGATGCCGTTACAGAGTTTGAGTAAGTTCAACAGTATCTCAGTAGCTAGTGAATAACTGCAACTTATGAGGAATAGTAAGTGTCTGCGCCAGCTACTTATAGGCATCAAGGGGTACTGCTGGTGTGTTTGAACAACATATTTTTAGCAAGAACAGAGACAAAAATCATGTGATCATGATTCATGCATGAGGACTGGAAAGATGTTTTAGCTGGCAAACCATGCGATCGTTCGGTATACTTTGGAACCTAGTTAATTCGGTGGAATTATCTCAATTATATATGAACTCCCTCTCGGCATGCAACAATAATTAGGATCTATTATTTGTTAACGTCCAATTGGTTTAGCTTAATTAATTTGATGAGCAAATAATAGTCTGTCTTCCTCTCTCTACAACAGATCGCTTTCACATGCATGGATAGAATTCTATACCATTTTTGCATTCTCTTAACAAGTTAGTTGTGAGCAGATTCTACGGTGTTGGCGCTAATGGCTTAGCCTCAATGTGTATCATGGTTTGCCAATGGTCACTGCGGCAGGGCCGACTCACTGGTAAGCCAGACAAGACTTCGGGCTTACGCAACCCTCTCCTTATTAGGGCAACCCCCATGCTCAGGGTTATCTCAATAGAGGTCAGGGTCGCAGGTGCATGGCTCTCCAGGATCAGCCTAAAATAAGGCTCAGTGACAACCAAAACTAGCTCCAGATATGACAACCCAACCCCCGGGGCCGACTTTGATTGCGGGGAGACTTTAGTTCCAATTTGCACTCACACGAGAACAGACAAGTCCGGGACAGTATATATCAAAATAAGTCAAACTAGCGACACCAGAAAATGTTGCTAATCCGAAAAATTTGTCGCCAAATGTCATTAGTGACTCCATTAACGGGTCACATATTGACGGGTTGCGGACCAGAAGTGTGTCATTAAACATCACAATACAAAAAAAGTAGTGACGTCGCCAACGTTGCTAAATTGGTACAACGTTTAGTGGCATTTTATAACTTATTTTGTTGCCAATTCAGCGACCCATAATTAGTCATTGTTTGTCGACGCCAAAACATCGACTAGGTTAGCGATGTAATATTTAGTTCCAATTTGCACTCACACGAGAAGGTAGGGAGTAGTAGTGTACCAGATATTACTGACTTTGAGCATTGTCTTCTTAGATCAGAATTGAAGTGCATGACCAAGACTTGCCACATTTGGACATTGAATAAGAGAGTGGTGAAGAAGAGGATATCATGTGATCAACTGATAGAGGTTTGTGCAATGAAATGGGCAGGGAGGGACCCTCCCAGATCCAAGAGTGGAGGGTTTGCGTCTGTGATACACATCTGACTCCATTTCGTTATTGTAGTGTTTGGTACGAGTTGAGGGATATGAGTAACTCTACAAAAATACAATAAAACATTAACTGTAAACCAGCGATGCACTAAGTATGTCGCTGATTAGTGACAAACAAGAGACATACCAGCGACGGATTATGCACGAGCGAGTTACAAGTGTGCCGCGGATCCATCGCCAATACCATTGCTAATTGATGAAGATCGGGACGTTGCTTGCGTTTAATTAGTACACCGACGAAATTGGGTATCGTTTGTCCGTCGCCTAGCCTAATTTTCATTCATGCAAAACAAACTCCCAAAACCTCCCCTCTTGATCTCTCAGACGAGAGCGCCCTCGACCTCTACTCCTCTCCCCTCCGCCCAATCAACGCAACCCTGACGGGAAGCTCCCTCCCCGCTCGTTCTCTTGCTATTTAATTGTGTGCTCCCTCCTCCACGTGTCCTATATATGTGTCCAAGAACAAACAATAAGAATTTTGGATAATATGGACACGGGATATGGATACGGGATACACATACACATACAGTGAAAAGTATGTGACATTGGTAGATGGTAGGTTGCGTCCGGGACCAAGGGCAGAAACAGTGGGAGTTTTGTTTGGATAGGAGCAGCAATATTGTTAATCTTTTGATCACCAATATATTGGAGGTAGATACATTCTGAGCATCAACACTGTAAACTATTCCACGCTAAAAATATTTAATTTTCATGCTTGAAGAGCCTAAAATCAACCATGAAGTCTTGAAGAAAGTATATTATGAAAACGAAATACACTTAAGATATTTCTTTGATGGGTGAGGAAATGTATCTCTGATATTAAATTTAAGTGTTGAGAAGGACAAGATTATATTCATCTATAACTGAACTAAAAGGAGGCTCCTAATGATCAAGGAGACTCAAATAATTGGAAAGGTAAAGGAGACTCAAATAATTGGAAAGGTAATCACAAATCAAATATTCAATGTCGTTATTGTAACAAGTATGGTCATATTAAGCTTTATTGTTGGGACAAAGAGAAGCATCAAGCTAATGCATCTGAAGGAATAGATGAAGAAGCTAATCTTTTTTTTACTTATTTTAATGCTAGAGAAAACACAAATTATATATGTTGTTGCATAGTGGTTGCAGTAATCACATGACAGATATGAAAGAGGTCTTCAAAAACATTGAGAATCAATAAAACTTCAAGTAGAACTTGGAAAGGGAAAGCAGGTTCAAGCAGAAAGAAAATGTGTTATTATAGTGAGAACTAAATCAGGTATTGAAAAGCAAATCCATGATGTTCTTTATATTTCTGGTTTAGCTCACAATCTATTAAGTATTGGCCAATTAGTTCAAATAGACTATTCAATTAGTTTTTTGAATGATACGTGTGAAATTCGAGATTATAAATCTGGTAGGATTGCTATAGTAAAGATGACACCTAAAAGATGTTTTCACTCAAGTTCTCTTATCTTGATGATCATGCTTTATCTGTCAATATTGAAAATGAATCTTGGTTGTGCCATTTGTATTGTGGGTACAATTGTATTTTAATGCTTTAAAGTTAATAAATCAGAAAAATATGGTAGATGGTTTACCTTGCATTGAGAATGTAAATAATATGTGTGAAGGTTGCATCTACAGAAAGCAACATCGAGCACCATTTCCCATTTAGTCGGACTGGAGATCAAGAATGTCAGTTCAGTTAAATATTGCAGATATTTGTGATACAATGAGAACTCCTTCATTAGGCGGTTGTACATATTTTTTTTGTTCATTGATGATTTTAGTATAATGAGTTGGGTTTATTTACTAAAATACAAATCAGAGTCATTTTCTAAGTTGCAGATGCTCAAATCTTATGTTGAGAAGCAAAGTGGTTACTTTATAAAAATATTGAGAACAGATCGTGGGGGAGATTTTTTTATCCAAAGTTTTTTTTCCCTTTTTTTCAAGCTAATGGCATACACAAGCATTTGACGGCAAGCTATATACCAGAGCAAAATCGATTCGCATAACAAAAAAATAGGATCATTGTAGAGATGGCCAGAAATATGTTAAAGACGAAGTATCTTCCAAACGAGTTCTGGGTAGAAGCAGTGTACACTTTAGTCTTTCTCCTAACTAGACCCACGAAAGCAGTACAGAATTGAACTACTTTAGAAGTATGGTCTGGTAAGAAAGCTAATGTAAGTTATTTAAAAGTTTTTGGTTCACTTGCAAATGGATTTTGTATGTCCAATTTTTAATACATAAAATTCAAAGAATTGCTATAATCTTTAGACAAGTCTACTAATAAAAATAAATCAGTGGTTATTTTTTTAAAAAACTCAATCAGTTGAAAATCAATCATAAGTCTTTTAGGAACTCATGATAAGTTTAAAATTAATTATATTTATTTTAAAAACCAATATTTTTAAAATCATAATTAAACAACTAGTAGAATATGGAAGAATTTGGAATAAAAAGTATCTAACCTACGAGAGAAATTGAAATATTAGAGAGAACCAATTTAACGATGATAATTATAGGATCCTCTTTCGACATACGTAAATAGCAAAAAGAATGCTATAACTGCTATAGCATTCAAAATATGCTATAGTCTTTTTTTATCATCTAAAATAAAAACCTACGCTGCTTCTCCTAGAATTCGAACATGAGATCCGCTTTGACACACAAACATAGCAATAGATGAATGCTATAGATTCTACAACATTTAGTAGATAGATATTTTTGTAGCACCGCAGAAAAAACGCTATTGTTAATAAATTCTATAGCGTGGACACTTGAATGCTATAGAAAAACTGCTATTGTAGGTTCTATTTGTTGTAGTGTTTGTACAAAGCAAAATCATTTACAGTTCATAATAATACTAATATGAATAAATTTGTGAATTTATAGATATATAACTTCCACAAACTTTGATAAATGGTATTGGCTACAATTCATTGGTAAGGCAACTTCATCATAATATTCAAACCTTCTATCAGAAAAGGGTTCACAATGGGCCCATACGTACAATTCTATTACTGTGACATTGCTTACACAAGAAGAATCCACAAACAAAAATAAGTTTATTAATAACGTTCATTTGGTCGATTTTACAGAATATATATAATAATAAGGGATGGCATACATATTTCTTAATTGAAAACAACATGAATATAATAACTTAACATAAATGAAATGATTTTGTACGTCTTAGGCACTTATTCCACATTTCATACTTTTGAAAGCCAGTTGGAGGTGAGCTTAGCAAGCGTCGCCCTTAATTACTTAAGGGCACTGGAAGCCTTTGGGGACCTTCTTGCCGCAGTAGTTGAGGAGAAGGCTGAGGTCGATGGGGACATCGAGGTGGATCCCGAGGATGTCGGCCTTGATGGCAGTGCAGAGGCAGACGGCAGCCTCAAGGTCGAGCAGGTTTCCGAGGAGAGAGCAGCATGGCTTCTTAGGTGGCTTGCCAAGGTTCAAGTTGACTAGGCCGCTCAGCACGTTGGCGCAGACGCCTAGCTTGAGGGTGTCAATGGGGCACTTGCCACCGGAAGAAGGGCTCGGGGTCGGGGGCTTCGGGGTGGGGGGCTTCGGGGTTGGTGGTTTCGGAGATGGGCAGGTGCCACAGGAGCTCACCAGAGCAAAGAATAGGAGGTTGACGGCGAGGAAGAGGACAGCTGATGCTGTGCTCTTTGATGCCATTACGTGCGTACGTACTTGTAGCTAGTGATACAGAGTTTTGAGTAAGTTCCATAGTTTCTTTTATAGGCAACTTATGAGGAATAGTATTGAAGTGTGTTTGAACAACATACTTTTAGGCAAGAATGGAGACAAAAACCATGTGATGATGCATGATCGAGGGCGGGAAAGATGTTTTCGCTGGCAAACCATGCGATCGTTCGGTATAGTTTGGAACCTAGTTAATTCGGTGCAATTATCTCAATTATATATGCACTCCGTCTCGGCATGCAACAATAATTAGGATCTATTATTGTTTAATGTCCAATTGGTTTAGTTTAATTAATTTGATGAGCAAATAATTGTTTGATTTCCTCTCTCTCCAACAGTTCGCTTTCACATACATGGATGGAATTCTATACCATTTTCGCACTCTTACTAAGTTAGTTGTGAGCAGATTCTATGGTGTTGGCGCTAATGGCGTGGCCTCAATGTGTATCATGCTTTGCCAATGGTCATTGCGACAAGGCCGACCCACTGGTATGCCAGACAAGACTTCAGACTTGGGCAACCCTCTTCTGCTTATGGCAACCCCCTTGCTCAGGGTTGTCTCAATAGAGGTCGGGGTCGAGGGTGGCCCTCCAGGATCGACCTACAATAAGGGTCGCAACCAAAACTAGCTCCGGATATGGCAACCCAACCCCCCTGGCCGACCCTGATTGCGGGGAGACTTTACTTCCACTTTGCACTCATACGAGAAGGTAGGGGTAGTAGTGTACCAGATATTAGTCTGCTGACTGACTTTGAACAATGTCTTCTTAGATCGGGATTGAAGTGCATGACCAAGACACATTTGGACATTGAATAAGAGAGTGGTGAAGAAAAGGATATCATGCATGTCAACTGGATAGAGGTTTGTGCAACGAAATGGGTAGGGACTCTCCCAAGTGCAAGAGAGGAGGGCTTTGCGTCCGTTATACATATCCGACTTCGTTTCGTTATTGTAATGTTTGGTACGAGTTCAAGGATATGAGTAACACTACAAAAATATAGTGAAACATCAACTATAAACCAACGATGCACTAAGTATGTCGCTAATTAGCGGCAAACAAAAGACATACCAGCGACGGATCATAGACGAGCGTGTTACAATTGTGTCGCGATCCATCACCCATACCATTGCTAATTGAGCAAGTAAGCTGCAGGAAACTGTCACGACCTGCACCCGATATAGGGGACAAGTGCATAACAACGCCCAGCCTACGCCGCAGTGTCGGCGGTAGAACACTGTCTAAGTCTACTATGATAACAGTGAATATAATAATCTGTTAATATATCTCATCTCCAATTGGAGGACAAATATGATATAGCATACTCAATCACAAGTCTATAAGGAAGAATGATATGGCACAATAAATGATACTAACAAAAGAGAAATATCCATAAGTGCAAAGTATCAAATACATATACAGAGTCTGAGTCAAATATAGCAATATAGGTATGAAATAATAAACAGGTAATCAGATAGTGCTGGAGATCAAATCTAGTATAAAACCTAGTCTAACTGAGTCGCCACTAAAGCCTCATCAGCTGGAACTAAGCCCTGTTGGGCCAGGGTCTCCTGATCTATACCTACTACGTCATGTGGACTATAGTAGGTAATGCACTCGTCCTCGTCGTCGTCTGAAAAATATATCTATCTAGTTAGGATTGGAGTGAAGTACATTTCCAACAACAGTTCTAGTAAATGATATGGACTATGTAACAGTAAATAGAGAGATAATACAAGAATGAGTAGTGTACATGAAAGTAACATGGCATAGATAAGACTGTAAAAAAGAGTAAGAGCAGGTTAAATAGGTTATATCATGCACAAGAGTCGGAAAATCTATACTAACAACGTGAGTGAGTACTAGCTTCGATATATGGATGGCTTGGAAACTTGCACAATATTTTATGGCCTAATTAATCATACGTGAGGGTATGAGTAACACTCACAAGAAACAATACATGCACAAGGAGGATATTAACCACATATCTACTCTACTACTCTTCGCCCTCCGACTGGTACTGTGGATCCAACCATGACACGTCATGACACAGGATACTCTGAGGAGGTAGCTAATCCTCCCAAGAATCGGTATCTATACAATGTACAAGAACAATGACAAGGCTTGCACAAGGTATACCACATGTACGAGAATAATATTTAATAATGGGATCTGGAAAATACCAATCCATGTAACCAACGTGTCAAAAATTCAAGGATATCTACACTAAATAAAGGAAACATAGAAAATACCATAAACGAAAAATTATTAAAGAATGTACTTGCCTGAGATCCGGTGTGATGTATCAACAGTATCCGATACGGTACCTCGAAGACCTAATATAGAATATTAATGTCAATTTAGTATTTTTGGAGTGATAATCATTGATATCTAAATTGAAATGTGATTTCTAGGTCAATTCTCGGTCATAGAAGTCAAATTAAAATATCTAAATTTAGTATTTTTTGAGTGATAATCATTGATATCTAAATTTTGTAGTAATCTTGCATTTCTTTATGAAGTTCAAGACGACATATTTTTCCATTACGAGTCACTATATGCCGTCTTGGACTTCATAAAAAAATACAAGATTACTACATATGAGGAAAGAGTTGGGAGGATTATGTCAAAACACACGGCTTAAAAAATTATGACATGTTAGTCTTCCGACACCGCGGTAACATGATATTCACATTAAAGGTCTTTGACAAGGTGACATGTTGTGAAAAGATATATCCTTATAGTTCTCCTACGGATGTTGAAGAAAACCTCTGTACTTCTTCTGGGTCATGCCGTCGGCTGTGCTGTTACCCCTTCTTCTTTATGCCCACTTCTTCTTCCCCGACTCTACACTTGAGCTGGATATCATATGTGGCTGAGAGAGTTAATTAAGAAGAAGGGAAGTAGGGAGGAGCAGATGGGTCCAGAGCCATGGTGGAGGAGAGGAGAAGGAAGATGCTTGATCAGAATGGAGGAATGGATGGATGGAAGAGAACTAGAAAGCACTGATCCTTCCTGTTGTGAGAACTGTGAAGAGTGAGAAATGAGAGGGGGGTCTTTGTGTCACGCCCCAGAACCAGAATACTGGAGAGCGGGGGAATGACTCAGCCAGCTACGTATTACGGGTAGATGAATACCGTATAATACGATCAATGCTGTCTAACCAGACGAGGGGGGTGCATACTACATAAAAGTCTTTCTATGGTTATTTCACATCTATTGTCTCAATCATTCAAACAAGAAACAGAAATAGAGAGCATGTAAGGTAAAGCAGTAAGGCGTCCCAAACGCTCAGTCAAAATGTTCTGGAGATCTGGCTTTACAAAACATAGCCAGATGATATGGTAACATATACACAATTGTTATCAGCTGCAATCTGACTTAGTTACAATTATGTAGAAACAAGTGCAAGATAATTCGACTAACATGTCGGTGCCAAACGGCTAAGTATAAGGTAAATAACAAAACGAGCGGTGAAGTAAGGGACCCACTCGAGTCCTCCTGCGATCATCCCTCTAGTGTTGACCATCGTGGAGGTAGAAGTAAGCTGAGTCATCGGGAACCGGCTCTAAATCTGGCCATACAAAACCAGAGAGGTTAGACCTCTAATAGCAAGTACCACAAGGAAGGACGATATGAAGGATTAACCAATAAGTAAGATAATACAATAATAGATCTCTACTTTCTACTAGGATTCACATAACATCATGACACTTCGAACCAACCTCTCAACCAAACAAGGACAGAAGTTGGCCCATCATGTCCTGACATTCTGATCATCTCAGTTAGGCAACATAGTAGGTACAGTACACAAACAAATCATCTTGAACGGCCAATCAACTACTACGGCTTGCTATTGTGAGTTCCAAGTTATCCTGGAATTATGTAATTAGGGATTCCTCAGTTCTTACTATGTGCGAGCAAGGCTAGTCTATCCAGTCAATCAATTGCGCCAATCATGTAATTAGACGAGTCCCAGCGGGACGCCCGCCGTTAATATATCGCGTACAATTTAATAATATAAGCAGATACCGTTCCCTGCCCGTGTGACAGATTTACAGTATCTGTGGGAATCAGCCGTCCTGTCGGGCACTACTAGTCCCAAGAGGGCTGTCATGTAAGAACTCGGGAATCCATTCTCTCCATACAATTATTATTTTATTTAACTTAATAGTCTCTACGTTGAGTGAAATCCCATGCCGTGGATCATGGTCATTCAAATGAGTACTTTCGTACGGGGTACGATATGCACAACTCTACAACGATACCCGTGCGGCTATGTTGTAGGTCGTATATAGCGTAATACAACAATCAAATCTAACCACGGGGTAAACAAGCCTTGACCATAAATTACACTTGCTGTTTTGTAAGATAGATAAATAACTAAATAAATAATTTGAAGCCCTGCATGTGCCTGTTTGCCAATATTCGAGATCGGCTAATCGATTGCAATAGTTTATTACATGAACGTGTCTCATTCATTTAATTCAATAAGACGACTAGCCAGTCTCTTAGTTCCAACTAGGAACGCATGATCAATTATTAGTCAATGTCACAATCATTATCAATGGTGACAAGGCATGAAAGTCATTTAGTATTACATGTGTCGAGTCTATAACTCTCAAGGTCAAGTTCCAGTCTTATTGGGAATTCATCAATCAATCAAGACACAGGGCACGTTCTGTAAAACCATATGTATTAAAAATAGTAACATGCTAAGATTATCTAGTTCATGCAAAAAGGCGTAAGGATATAATAGAAGAGTTATCATGCCATCATTAAATGAATAATTTATAGAGCAAATAAAACACCCAAGTCAGGAAGTCACGCCAACAAGTCTATGCTAAGGCCAATAAGTCACGCAAGATCCAGTGAGAGTGAGCGTGAAAAGGGGTTCATGCTGGCACGCACAGCGTGCGTACGAAGGATGGTAAGAAATTCACGCTGGCATAACATGAGAAGTCACGCTGGCATAACATGAGAAGTCACGCTGGCATAACATGAGCGTGAAAAGTCACGCACGCAAATACAGCGTAAGCGTGAAAAGTCACGCACGCAAGCACAGTGTGAGCATGAAAAGTCACGCACGCAAATGTCACGCACGCAAGCACAGTGTGAGCGTGAAAAGTCACGTACGCAAATGCCACGCACGTAAGCACAGTGTGAGCGTGAAAAGTCACGCACGCAAATGTCACGCACGCAAGCACAGTGTGAGCGTAAAAGGTCACGCACGCAAATGTCACGCACGCAAGCACAGTATGAGCGTGAAAAGTCACGCACGCAAATGTCACGCACGCAAGCACAGTGTGAGCGTGAAAAGTCACGCACGCAAATGTCACGCACGAAAGCACAGTATGAGCGTGACAAAAATACACGCAGCCACGTAAGAACGGGTGCGTGACTAAAAATACACGCAACCACGTAAAGACGTGTACGTGACTCAGAAGCCTTCGTCCCAAGCCATAACTGAAGTCCCCATGGTTCAGAACCCATTGACAGCCGAGAATACACGCCAAGTTGGGAGATCAAAACCCATGAACAATCGAAATACAACAACTTAGATCTAGAGAAAACAAGCCATAGGAATCAAAAATGCCAAGAACTAAACTCTCTCAGGATCATGAGAGGAAGAATAATGAACCATAAAAATGGTTCTCCAAGCAAGAAGCAAGATTTTTACTTGCCTGCTGATGGGTTGGTAGGTGGAGAAGTGATGAGAGGAAGAAGAAGAAGTAATGGAGAAGAAGAGTTATGAAGAGAGAGAAAGAGATGGAAGCTTTAAATAGGAAGGGTGGTGGTAGGTGGGAGTTATGGGCCGGGTTTGTGGGTTCGGCCAAGCCAACCCGAAACCCTCCATGAACCCGAACCACAAGCAAGACTAAGCAGAAAAATAAATGCAGGAATAAAATGCAGATAATTAATTAACATGAAATTAAAGGAATTTAAATACAGGATAATACATGATAAATACTAAATAAATATACATGAGTTGTACATGTATAAAAATACGCATTCCGGGAACGGGGAGTGACATCTCTACCCACCTAAGAAAAATTTCGTCCTCGGAATTTCAAATCCAAGCAGGTAGAAATATCGGAGCTAAACTAATACAAGTAATTCTATTGAGCAAGCAATCATTTTACCATATCAAAAAGTAAGTACTATATATGTAAATTCATCGATCTATGATACCAAGTAGCTCTACCCATAAGCGATAAGCATGAAGAATCAGGACAATCAAGGTATACAGAAAGAGATATACCTTGTGAGTCAAACAGGTGTGGATACCGTGATCGGATATCGTCCTCACGTTCCCACGTTGACTCTCCCAAGGAGTGATGACCCCAAGCAACACAGACAAGACTAATTGTTTGGTTCTTGAGTATCTTCTCTCTTCGGTCCAAAATGGACACAGGCTGTTCCTCGTAAGACAGGTTGGTACCAACAACCAGCTCAGAATGATCGAGGACATGATTTGGGTCCGATACATACCTACGTAACTGAGATACATGGAACACGTCATGCACCTCTCGTAACGAAGGTGGGAGGGATAAACGATAAGCAACATCGCCTATCCGATCAAGGATAACAAATGGGCCCACGTACCGCGGACTCAATTTCCTGCGAACGCCAAATCTAATGACCCCACGAGTAGGTGAGATCCGCAAGAATACGTGGTCCCCAACAGAGAATTCTAACGGCCTACGATGTTGGTCCGCCCAATGACGATGCCGATCCTGCGCAACTCGAAGTCGCTCTCTAATCCCCTTAACCACTTCAACCGTCTGAATAATCATTTATGGGCCTAACATCTTCCTCTCCCCGATATCATCCCATGCAAGCGGTGACCTGCACTTCTTACCATATAGTGCTTCGAATGGCGCCATCTGGATACTGGCTTGATAACTATTGTTGTATGAGAACTCGACTAAGTGCAGGTGACTCTCCTAAGATCCTCCAAAATCTAGAGTGCAAGCTCGCAACATGTCTTCTAAAGTCTGAATTGTTCTTTCTGATTGCCCATCTGTCTGCGGATGGTAAGTCGTGCTAAATCTTAACTTGGTACCCAGACTATAATGTAAGCTCTTCCAAAAATGCGATGTAAAGCGGGTATCTCGATCCGACACAATACTGACAGGGACTCCATGCTGCCTGACTATCTGTTGCATATACAACTCTGCCAACTTTTCTGTAGATTGTCCTACCCTGAAAGGAATAAAGTGTGCTACCTTCGTAAGTCGGTCCACTATCACCCAAATAGCATCCTTACCACTTGGTGATCTCGGTAAACCGGTCACAAAGTCCATTGTAGTATGCTCCCATTTCTATTTCGGAATAGGAAGCGGTTGCAATAATCCAGCTGGCCTCTGCTGTTCTGCCTTCACTTGCTGACATACCAGGCAACGGAAAACAAATCTAGCTATCTCCCTCTTTATCCCGTTCCACCAGAAATGCTGCTTGATATCTTGGTACATCTTGGTCCCTTCTGGGTGAATAGAATACTGAGAACTGTGAGCTTCTGCCATAACCTCCTCTCTGATATCTCCACTAGGTACACATAGACGCGATCCAAACCTAAGTGTACCATCTTCATGAATTCTCATCTCCTTCCTGAGTCCTGACTCACATTCTGTTCTAAGCTTCTGAATCCTTGGGTCCTGTGCCTGAGCTGCCTTGATCCTGCCTACCAAGTCGAATTGAACTTGCAGACTTGTTAGAACTCCTACATCACTAGGAAGTATAACTTCGATGTCCATCTCCTGAAGGTCTTCTAAGATATGCCTCTGTGTTGTTAACATAAATGCGCCGCCTCTCCTGCTAAGAGCGTCTGCTACAACATTCGCCTTGTATGGATGATACTGAAGCTCCACGTCATAATCCTTAATCAACTCCAGCCATCTTCTTTGTCTCATGTTCAGCTCCTTCTGAGTAAAGATGTACTTCAGACTTTTATGGTCTGTATACATTTGCACTCGGTCACCATATAAGTAATGCCTCCATAGCTTCAGAGCAAACACTACTGCCACTAACTCCAAATCATGAGTTGGATAATTCTTCTCGTGGTCCCGAAGCTGCCTAGATGCATATGCTATCACCTTTCCATGTTGCATAAGGACACATCCAAGTCCTTTACCTGACGCATCACAATTTACTGTAAAACCTCCGGGTCCAACTGGCAATGTAAGAATAGGTGCTGATATCAATTTCTGCTTCAAAGTCTCGAATGATGCCTGACATTCTGTCGACCAAACGAATGGTACATCCTTTCGGGTTTAAGCGGGTCATGGGTGCTGAAAGCCTTGCAAAGTCCGACAGAAACCTTCTGTAATATCCTGCCAATCCCAAGAAGCTCCGTACATCTGCTACGGTCTTGGGTACTGGCCAACTTTCTACTGCTTCTACCTTCTTGGGATCTACTGCTACTCCAGCTCCTGATATGATGTGACCCAAAAATAAAATATGATCCGACCAAAACTCATACTTGCTGAGCTTGGCATACAACTGGTTCTCCCTCAGAATCTGCAACACTTTCCTGAGGTGGTCTTCATGCTCTCCTCCACTAGCAGTGTATACGAGAATGTCGTCAAGAAACACAACGACAAACTGGTCTAAATATGGCATAAAGATGCGATTCATCAAATCCATGAATATTGCTGGAGCATTGGTCAAACCAAACGGCATTACTAAGAATTCATAATGCCCATACTTCGACCTGAATGCTGTCCTGGGAATATCCTCCTTCCGGACCCTTACCTGATGGTACCCCGAACGAAGATCTATCTTGGAAAAAACTCTAGCCTTGCTCAATTGATCAAATTAGTCGTCGATCCTGGGTAATGGGTACTTGTTCTTCACTGTTGCCGCGTTAAGCTTCCTGTAGTCAATGCACAATCTGGATGACCCATCCTTCTTCCCCACAAGTACCACTGGTGCTGCCCACGATGATACGCTGGCTTGGATGAACTTCTTCTCTTTCAGTTCCTCTATGTGCTGATATACCTTGGCCTACTCTGAATCTGCCATTCTGTAAACTCGATCTGATATCGGTTTAGTTCCTGGTGCCAATTCTATACTGAACTCAATATCTCTGACTGGTGGTAGACTTGGAAGTTCTTCAGGAAATACGTATAGAAACTCTTCAACTACCTTCGGAATCTGAACTTCTTCCATTGCTGCTATTACTCCATGCTCTTGCTGGGTTGCCTCTGATCTGACTAAGGTGAACCGCTTCATGCCTGGAATATCAAAAGATACACTCCCTCTACGACAATCTATTGTCGCATGACTGTCTTTCAGCCAGTCCATGCCTAAGATGACGTCGAAATTCCCAATAGAAAATTCTATCAACCGGGCGGGTAAGGAATGCCCGCAAACTACAACGCTACATGCTAAAATAACTCTACTAACTCCTACGAGCCCATTACCAGTGAGTATATTCAACCTCCCTGGCAATGCCTCGAACTCCATTCCTAGCCGTGTCACAAATTATGCAGATATAAATGAATGGGATGCTCCCGAATCAAACAATGCTACTGCGGGATATGAGGCGACGAGAATGTTACCTGCCATAACATCTCCCGATGCCAATGCCTCGTCCAAGGACAGAGTGAATGCTTGCCCTCGACCTCCTTGCTGGTTTCCATGCTGTGGCCTAGCCTGATGTTGTTGTTGGCCCCTGCCTTGATGATGTTGTGGTAGTCTATGCTGGTGTTGCTGCATCGGCGGCCCCTGCTGCCGAAACATCTGAGCCTGCGGAACTAACGGACGCTGTGCCAACGGCCTTACTACCATTGCTGGTCCTCGATACTGGCCTGCCCCTGGTGCTGGCAGAGCAAGGAACTGCTGCCCTGGTCCTCCTGCCCTCGAATTCATGGGACATGTGGTAACCCGATGGTATGGATTTCCACATATCAGACACAGTCCATTCAATGTCCGACACACATCTCTAGTGTGCCCCATCTTTCCACAATAAGTGCAGCCCGTCGGGGGTTGCTGGTTCTTCCTTTGATGCTGTTGCTGCTGCCTGGGTGGTGCTGGTCTTCGTATCGCCACATCGTGGATACGAATGCCAGTGGATGGCACTGCTGTTCGGGGCGCTGCTCCCCCTCCTCCTTCAATCTGACTGTGGGACCTCTTCTGACCCCCAGTCCTCACCACAAGCCTCTGAATGGTGATCTCATGCCTTCGAGTTACCGTCAATATCTCATCAAAAGTCTGGTAATTGTGTCCCTCTATCAATTGCAAGAGTTCAAGATGAAACCCTTGCTGAAACCTCATGGCCCTCTGGCTCTCTGTTACTACCATTTCTGGGGCGAATCTACTCAATCTGCAGAACTCCGCTGCATAAGCATCTACAGTCTTGCCGGCCTGCCTGAGGTTAATAAACTTCTGTTGTAGCTCAAACCGTGCCACAACTCCATAATACTTGGTCTTGAATCTTACAGTGAAATCGTCCCAAGCCACAGGACGTCTGATGCCCACTTCCTCTGATTCCCACCAATCACGTACGAGATCCTGAAGTAACAACTTCACCAGATCCATACGTTCTTCTGCCGGCACCTTAGCTGCTGTCAGAATAGCCTCCATATCCTTAAGCCATGCATCTGCTGAGATGGCATCCTCCGTGCCCTCGAAACGGCGGAGGTTGTACTTACAAAACCTGGCTGATGCTCCTGAATCAGCCCTCACTCCTCTTTCCAAAGCCGTCTGCAATCCTTGGTTGAGCAACACATTCTGCTCTTGTAGCTGAGTGTGCATGCGTTGTTGGGCCAACATCTGATGTTGCTGAGTAGCCATCATTCCTTTCATGATCTCCAGAATGGCTGGTGTGTCCACTTCCACAGGGGTAGGTGGAACTATGGTTGATGGTGGAATATCCGGATACTGTGGTCCAGCTGCTGGTTCTACTATCACTTCTTTTTGGATAGTCTCATGAGGTGAGACTGGCCCTTGTCGCTGACCAACCTGGTCATGTTGCCCATGTTGCTCCTGCTGTTGTCCAGCTCTGACCGATACGGACGAAGTGCCCCTAAGAAAAGGGATAAGAGAACAATCAAACAACCGGTCATGAAGGATCAATGAAGTTAAAGGATACCGGAATGTCAAGCAAGGATTAAGAATAACGAATCGTGAGATCAAGGGGGAACATGTGTGATTGAGACATCCTATAAATCAAAACACCCTACAAGTCTGAAATCAGACCTGCATGGGCCACCACTAAAACCTTGTCACGCCCCAGAACCAGAATATTGGAGAGCGGGGGAATGACTCAGCCAGCTACGTATTACGGGTAGACGAATACCGTATAATACGATCAATGCTGTCTAACCAGACGAGGGGGGTGCATACTACATAAAAGTCTTTCTATGGTTATTTCACATCTATTGTCTCAATCATTCAAACAAGAAACAGAAATAGAGAACATGTAAGGTAAAGCAGTAAGGCATCCCAAACGCTCAGTCAAAATGTTCTGGAGATCTGGCTTTACAAAACATAGCCAGATGGTATGGTAACATATACACAATTGTTATCAGCTGCAGTCTGACTTAGTTACAATTATGTAGAAACAAGTGCAAGACAATCCGACTAACATGTCGGTGCCAAACGGCTAAGTATAAGGTAAATAACAAAATGAGCGGTGAAGTAAGGGACCCACTCGAGTCCTCCTGCGATCATCCCTCTAGTGTTGACCATCGTGGAGGTAGAAGTAAGCTGAGTCCTCGGGAACCGGCTCTAAATCTGGCCATGCAAAACCAGAGAGGTTAGACCTCTAATAGCAAGTACCACAAGGAAGGACGATATGAAGGATTAACCAATAAGTAAGAGAATACAATAATAGATCTCTGCTTTTGTCACGACCCGCACCCTAGAGTAAGGGCACGAGACGCGAATACGTCCAGCCTACGCCGCAGTGTCGGCGGTAGAACGTTGTCCTAGGTCACAACATCTAGCAATGTATATATATAACAGTTTATACTCCCCGAACGGGGTAACATAGTAATAGAAACTCAATCACAACTAAGGAAGAGATAGCACGATATGAAATGGAACTCAAGGAAATGAAATAGATAACAGTAGTCTAAGATAATCCCAGCAATACAAGGTCGTAGATAAAAGAATATATACACATCTCCAAATAAGAGTCTAACTAGAACATGTCTCAAGACTACAAATGAAAAACAAGCTAACTAATCTAGTCTAGGCAGTCGGGGGAAGGTCCTCAGCTACTGCTGGATCCTCCTGGGAGTCCAGCTCACAGGTGTCATCTAAGGCTGCCCCGTAGTAGGTGTCCAGGCAGGCCTCCTCCTCGTCCTCTGTAATATTTCAACAGGTCCAGTCAGGACAGGAGCGAGTACAGTACATCTCAACAGGTCATAGCAGGTTAGAAAATATAATCATGCAGTAGAGTAAAATACAGGATCTGAAGAAATACAGTATGTAAACAAGAGAGAGAACTGCAATAGAAATATCTACTATAAATAAAGAGCTAACAGTGGCTAGTGAGTCAGAGTACGAGATAGCACATGTGAACAGGACAGATTTGCACAGGATATCGAGGTTGTACAGGAATCTACACTACAATGGAATTGTTCACACGACTTCTAGCACTCTCCCGTATCCCCAATCAATACACAAGGATCTAAACAGGTTATATTATTGCACAGGATATCACATGGGGGCCCATATAGGGTACACATGATAGTATACATGGGGGCTCCGTGAATATGAGAGTACAAGATTCACAGGAGTGCACATGTAACGAAAGCACAAGAGTACACGATGAAAGTGAAACGCACATGACACAATGTACCCGATGCTCCCGAGGGGGATAACATCGCATGAGAAGATCCATATAGTACTAATCCGTGATAATGTCGTGACAGCATCAAGTATAGTAATCTAAAGCAGGAATATAATTCTAAGCAGGATATGAAATGATCAGAGAATGTACTCGCCTGTAACTGAGTGTCTGATATGAATCGTACTGTCCAAGGAGGGGTGTCTGGCTCCTAATCAGAACAGCACAAGTCACAACAAGTCCAGAATAGCAAAATGGAGTCCTACTATGCATTCTACATGATTCTAAGTCAATCTAGACCAAAGTCAACTCTTGGTCAACTTTGGTCAACCCTAGAAGTCAAACTAGGTCAACTTTGGTCAAACTAGGTCAACTAGTCTACATTAGTCTAATCAAGTCTAGCTTAACTCTCCTACACAATCACAAGATCAAAACCAACATCACACATACACAATTACTATACACATATATCTATGTACCCTATATATAGGCACACACATATTGGCATAGGCTAAGTCAACATATCATGGCATATCTATTTGACATTCATTTAGCTATAAAACTTATATACATTATAAGAATTCAAGGCTTGCTTATACATTACATTACATATATGATATTCACCCATACTAGGTTATAGTTTATATTTATAAGGAACACCACATCCATATATATATATAGGCTCAATCAATATACACAAATGTGTAGGCTACCCATATTGTATACATAACTTCCATATATACATAATACATTATATACATATATATAGATATACATACATATACATATTCAATATAATATATATATATATATACCTACATATGTATTTAAAAGAGAGCATGTGTGTGTGTGTGTAAACTGTGATGAGAACAGTGGGTGTGTGCATGTGCTAGGCAAAAACAGTGAGTGAGCTTGTGTTCCCAGTTTACATGTGTGTGTAATATAACCTAGTGTATAGGTGTCCTGTGACAGTGTGTGCAAGCTAGTGTACAGGAACAGTAAAGAGAGGTACCTGTGTTGGTGTGTGAGAGCAGGAATTAAATATATAGATATGCAGGGAATAACAACAGTGAAGAAGGAAGAGAAGACTGTGTGTGTCACCAGTGTTTACAGGAATTCAAGTGTGTGTATTGGGATGCATATCAATGTGCAGGAATCATAATGTGACAGTGTGCAGGAAACTTAGGAGTGTGGACAGCAGACAATCAATTAATGAAAAGGCAAGGAAAAATCAGTTTAACCAATCTCAGGTTTAGGATCACATGGAAAACTCAGGAATACATAGCAACCAATCCTCAGTTCAGTCCACATGAAGAACATTCAAACATTTCAATATGAACCCAAAATCAGTTTGCAACTTAGTTTTCAGTTTACACCCATATATTAAATGAAACAACAGTTAAGAAGAAAAAGGAAAAAGGAAATAAATTCCAGTTTTTCCTGAAACAGTCCACCCTTGCAAATCCCATTTCGAATTCAAAAACCCAACTAAACATCCCAAAACTTGAACTATAGTTAGGCAACACATAGGAGAACAGATTTGGGTTTTAAAAACATGCTAGTAACAATGATTTGCAGGTTAATTCATTAATCAAAACCAAATATTGAATCTGGAAATAAAGAGGACTGACACTTAATATTTCAGAATTTGCAAACAGGTAATACCCAAGAAAACACATTAAAACTTTAGGCAGAAGGTTGGTAATGATCCTACACATACTACATGTGTCACACAACCTGTTCGTGTCCAACAAGGTGGACACAAACGTGTCCAGGCAACTCAGATACCATTTCAATGTGAAACAGGCTAGAATATGTACTGCCTCGTGCGTGTGTGCACGCGTGTCGTGCATGTAGGTCCTAAAAAATCAAGTTGCATCAATCAACAAAGTCAAATATTCAAGATATTCATTATTTTGATGAGTTGCGCAGACAACAGATTGCGCAGACATCCTATTGCGCAGACTGGTTTACGCACGTTCTCAAATGCGCAGGCTGACGTGGCAGAAGTCATCATTATCTGAATCAAATCAAATCTTTCTGACAGCTGACATCACGGATAACGAGGAGATTGTTCGTTTTTGGTGCCGCACAGTGCTCGAGGGCGGCTGACAGTTGGCAGTGCAATCCCGGATTGCGCAAACCAATCCTGCGCAGTCTGAGTCTGCGCAAACCAAAGTCTGCACAGTTCACTTTGCGCATTCTACCAACATAACTGATAAATTACATGTGGCATTCATGCCATCAATTGCTCATTACGTGGCAACTGTCTATGCACGATCATGCGCATTTCAATCAAATGATGCCATGTGTCTCAGATAGTTGGCCCATGATCAAATAACTGCCTGCGCAGTCCAAGGCTGTACAAAATAATTGCTGCGCAAATCATCCTGCGCAGTCCAGAATAACTGAAAGTTAGTTATTTCTAGAACTCTATAAATAGAGTTTCAAGTCTTCATTTCAAAGGAGATCAAGATCAGAATTCAGAGATCAGAAATCAGAGAGTCCAGGAGTTCTTGCTTAAGTGCTGCTGCATTCTTCCGAGACTTTTGTCTTCAACTTCCGAGGCTTTTGCCTTCAGTTTCCAGAGTTGTTTTCAACTTCAGAGGCTTCGTCTATAAAGTTCACATCGTCCAAGGGATAAAGCAATCGTCATCTAGATTGGATTCCTATAGTTGTAATTTTCCCAGAATTCTTGTAATCTTTATTACAAAGTTTGTATCAATAAAGTTTTATACTTTTGTTTTTGCAAACAAAATGGCGACTCTGCTGGGGACAACTTTCTCCTTCGACGAGGAAGTAGCAACTCAATGTGACGTAGCGTCTATCGGAAAGACGCAGAAGACGCTGGTTGTTAAAGTCAACCAGACAGCCTACGAGGCGATGCTCAACTCCAAGACCACTCCCCGTACTGCAGTCACTTCTGCCAAGAGCAAAGTGCACTCAGTTTGGGTCTCCAAGTCTGCTGCACAAACTGCTGTGCCAACTGCTGCACAAACTGCTGTGCCAACTGCTGCACAAACTGTTGTGCCAACTGCTGCACAGTCTGTCCCAACAACTGCTGTACAATCTGTTGCAGTCAATGCTGGACAATCTGTTGCAGTCAATGCTGCACAATCTGTTGCAGTCAAGGCTGCACAGTCTGTTACAACTGTTGCACAAGCTACTTCATATGCTGCCTTGTCAAAATAGAAGACTCCTAAGACTCTGGCGCAATTGGCAGTAGCTTTTCCTGCGCAAACCAATACTCGAGCAACCAAAGTGCATCCCAAGCACTCCAAAGCAAGAACTCCTGATGTACTTCCTACCAAAGCTTCTACTGCGTAAATGACCAGTGCACCCTCTACCCGTGCGCAAACCAAGCTTGCGCAATCCAAGAGAAACAGCCTGTTGGCTAACAAAAGAAAAGATTCCACTCCTCTTCCCAAATACCCTATTGCCTCTGCACAATACACTGGGGGTAGTCCTTTGACTATTCCTCTTTCTTTTCAGAACAAAGGGAAAGGCCCGTTGGTCTTTTCTCAAACTTCCTTGTCTCATGATTTGGAAGACAACAGAGGGAAACGCTCTTTAGCTAACCCTTCATCTCAAAACAAAGGAAAAGGCCCTTTGGTCTTTTCTCAATCTTCTTCAGTCTTTTCTGAAGAGGATCCATCTGAATGTGCCTTGACACCAATCAGTACTAGAACTCTTGCAAACAAGGATTCTTCTTTCCTTTATAACAAGAGTATTTGTACTAATCAAAGAGGTATTCTGCCCACTCCGGTAGTAGAATTCCAGGAACTTCCAACTCTTAAAATTTCCCGTTCCAGACAGGAAAAACTGTTAGTGTCTCAAACAGAAACCCCTGGGGGTGAATTTGCTGATCTCAGAACTTATCTCAACCGACCCACTTCGGTAAAACGTAAACAGCCAATGCCGAAGGTCAAACATCATCAGAAACAAATCTCCAGGGTCAAAAATCTTGACACTTATGCCAATGAAATGAGCACTTCCCTGTATACTCAAGGGACTAAACATTTGAAGAATCGGAATCATGTTTCGAATGTTATCAAAGAACAAATCCCTCAGAGTTTTCCTCGTCCTGTTGCTGATCTTCGAGAACATTTAAGACAAAAACGGGACAATGTCTTAATACCTCCATCTCAACTATCTGATCATTACTGCAATCATAAAGTCATAATCCAATGTTGCTGTCAAACAACAAAACGATCTGTTTTCGATCGGTTGACTTTTGCTAAATCCGAACCGATGTCAGAGGAAGACGAAGTCTTGTATGCTTCAGTTAACATGACTTCCCGAGATACTGGGGGTAAAAGATGCTCTAAGCATGGTAGACTCCGCAAGCCAAGCCAACGGTATTTAGAATTACTCCAAGAATCTTCCGAAAGAGTGTTTCAACATACCCGTTCTCGAAGCCGAGATACAATCGGTCAAAGGAATCTTCCTCAAAACCCTTCGGATCATCTTCCTGTCTCTCAGTCGGGAGATGATTCGTTCTCTGATTATGATGCATACAGTGAAAGCTCTGAACAGACAGTATCTTCCACTGTACCAAGAGAAGTAACGGCATATGTTGACAATGAAGATCCAGATGCCTCAACTTCTGTAAATCAGGAACAGCGGATTGCTGCACTCTAAGACAAACTAAAAACCATGGCTGAAATGGTTGCTAGTATGCATTCCATCATTGTAGCACAGCATGCTACACCACCAATTGCACCTACTACTAGTCCAGAAATCATAGCATCTTCGATACCTGCCAATACTGGGCTGGGGGTAGTGCCTCCCCAAATGCCTCATGTACAAGTACAAGTACAAACTACACCTAGTCAGTCAGGAGCTGGAGGGTAATGCTTACAATGCTGTTCCTCCTCCTACCACTACAACTCAACCTGCTCCTTCTTCGTCATCAGAAGACGCCAATGAAGCTGTCAAACTCTTACGAACCCAGTTCGAGGCATTTAAAGAGAAAGACAACTTACAAAGATTGGGGATTAAGCAGCCCTATCCAGTTGAATGGAAGGAAGTCCCGTTTCCCCCGAAATACAAGATCCCAACGATCTCTTTGTTTGACGGCAGTACTTCTCCTAGTCAGTTCATCAATCATTTTGAGGTAATGACTGTTCAGCTTCAGCCAAATGACGCTCTTCTTACCAGAGTGTTCGTCGGTTGTTTAGCCGGCGTAGCATATGACTGGTATAGAAGTTTGCCCGATGGTTGCATCACTTCTTTTTCAGGCCTCAAACAAATCTTTCTAGAACGATTCTATGAAGGATTCAATGATATGACAATGTCAGCTCTCAACAAAATTAAACAAAAAAATAATGAAACTGCTGAGAGCTTTATCGAATGGTTCCGTCGTGAAGCTTTGAAAATGCCTCCAGGAACTCCAACTGCTGTCACTATTGATACTTGTAAGGCAAATCTTTTGCCTATTATCAGTATGTGGACGGGATCCACCCAATTCCAAGATTGGCCTTCATTCATTGTCAACGCCAAAGCTGCTGAAGTGAGTGCCGACAAGTTCAAACAATTGGGGGTACAAATGTCTAACCCTGATCGAGATGAGCATCAGAATTCAGGCGGTGGCAATCGTCAAAACAATCGCAAAGCAAAAGAGACTTTGAACATTAACTTGAACAAGAACAAAGAATCTTTGGCTGTCAATGTGGCTCCGCCTACATCTACTCCTACTCCTTCTGCACCTCTACCGAGGGAACCTCGTCCGAAAGTGGAATATTCTTTTGACGAGAATGACACTGCAAGCATCTTTGAGTGTTTACTCAAAAGCAACAAAATTTAACTCCCTGACCCAAAGAAACCTGATGAAGTCGATAAGACTGATCATCCTAAATATTGTGTCTATCACAGGTTTATTGGACATCCTACTCGAGCATGCTATGTGCTCAAGGGCAAAATTCAGGAGCTTGTCAATGCTGGTGTAGTCACTCTGCAACAAGATGAGAAGACTGTTACTGCTAACATGGTTTCAGTCTATTTTGGGGATTTCCCTCCGCAGATGGTACAACACGGTGTCATTCCAATTCCTAAAGCAACTCTTGAGATTGAGAATCTCCCACTTCCATCCAATGAAGGTCTTGTTCCCTTGTCTCTTGACAACGATGAAATTATGTGGATCCATCCTGATCTTGCTCCGGAATTCGAGGTGTCTTCTTCTTCCAAGAAGAAAACTCGTTCTAAAGGCAAAATCAAGATTTGCAACATGGTATCTTTTGATCCCATAGTTGATGAAGAGATTCTGTTAGGCACCAGATCAGGGAAAGCCTATCTGAAAGACCATTCTGAAGGTCAAAAGGATCCTGCTTCTTCTTCTGAACCTGCTCCGGCACAAACTGCTCCGGCACAACATGCTTCCACTGAAGAGATCCCTTCTACACCTTCACCAGTTGTAGTATCAATTCCTCCCAAGCCAACAACGGCTGACAAAGGCAAGCAACAAGTCCGCTTTGACAAGCCCTTAAAGAAGTCATCTCCTACAGGACTTGAAAAGCCATACAACTTTGATATATTGGCTCAGTTGGCTAATACACCGGCTAGACTGTCGATTTTCGAGCTCTTGCGCCTTTCTAAAGAGACTCGAGAAACTTTAAATGAAGCTCTGATGCAGGCTGAAACTTGCCTAACTCTTCTCAAGAAGCCAGAATCAGAACCAGTCTCTTGCCATCACTGTCATAGTGTTTTGGAGTTGATTCCAAACATTACTTTCACTCAGGATGATATGCTAATGGAAGATAATCGACATGATCGTCCTCTTTACTATACAGGATATGTTGATTCTATGAAAGTCGATCGGATCCTGATAGATCCAGGGTCTGCACTTAGCATTATGCCAAAGACAATGCTAGATTCATTGAAGATACCAGTGCATAGTCTTTCAACCACAATCACTACTATCTTGGGGTTTAATCAAGGAAAGAGTGAACCTTTGGGCAAGATCCGCCTAAAACTTCAAATAGGCAATCTTCGCACAAAGATGACCTTTTACATTATCGACAATCATGGTTGTTCTTACAATGCTCTCCTGGGAAGACCATTCCTCCATGAACACAATGTTGTTCCATCAACTCTTCATCAATGCTTTAAATACGTTGATGACAAAGGACAAGTTCACAAGGAAGTTGCGGATCTTTATCCTTTCAAAGGTGTTGAAGCGTATTGCAACGATGCTCATATGTACAAGGATGAATTTATGAAAGTGGTATTGGCTATGGATACCGAAGAAGATCAAAAAGCAGTGCCCTATGACACCCTCATTATACCTGTCAAAGGGCGTGTTTCTCATCCGTAGTCTTCTAAACCACTGGCTATCCACTTGCCAGTCCAAAAGAAGTCAGTTGATGCTGATGAAAATCAAAGGGAGCTCACCTCTTCTGAGCCACTTGTTATCGACTTACGTCGTAACAAGGATAAAAAGCAGCTCATTTCTTCCGAGCCACTTGTTGTTGATCTAACTCGCAACAAGGAAAAAAGGGAGCTCACCTCTTCTAAGCCACTTGTTATCGACCTCCGTCGTAACAAGCCTCCTCCACGTTCTTCTTCTCCCCCTCTTGTAATCAATCTGACTAAGCCTGCTAAGGCTAAAGGTCCTGATGTAAATACAGATGTAAATATCAATGAAAAAGCATCTACTTTCCAGTATAC
Organism: Iris pallida; assembly: GCA_029216955.1. Taxonomy (NCBI): domain Eukaryota; kingdom Viridiplantae; phylum Streptophyta; class Magnoliopsida; order Asparagales; family Iridaceae; genus Iris; species Iris pallida. The sequence continues at coordinate 9,475,990 of JANAVB010033817.1, read as the reverse complement.
CGATGTTATTTATCATACTAAGTACTATTTGGATATGTTAGATAGCTTTCAGTCATTTACAATGGGAGTCGTACAATCTCTTCAAACAGAAGTTTCGTGTGAACACCCAAAAGATTCATATCGTATTGTTCCTGCTCGTAAGAAAGGTGAAAGTACAATACTTTTTAGTAAAAGACCGAAACAAAAGATTGACTATACGGATGATAGCAAAGTTAACGACACAGGACCTCTTCAATTCCGTCGTTATAGTCAACAATCAAAAGACATCGTCCGGAAGATGGGTTACGACTTTAAAAGCGGCCTTAACTACGGTAAAGGTAGACAAACTCCCATTCGTACAACAGTTCCAAAAGGAAAATCACAAATGTATTATGGCAGGACCAAAAGAGGTCTCGGATACGCTTCTCCTCTAATGTTATCCCCAGCAGCTTCTGACTCTGATAGCGAAGAACGTTCTAATTCTTCTGATTCTAGATCATGGGATTCTGATACTAGCATTGGTGAAGTCCATCGTGTAATCGTATCTTCTAATATGGTTTTCGCTGAACTTCCGGAAGGATATAAAGAGGATATTGAAGAAAGTCCTGAAACAGATCCTTGGGCTCAACAGATGGATAATCAATGGGTACTCCGATTTGAACAAAGAGAACCTCCTACGGAAGATCAATTGATTCAAATTGATGTAGGGAAAAGCGAGTCACCTCGGCCAATCTTTATTAGCAAGAATCTCCCAGAAACAGATAAGCAAGAGTTGATTCTTCTCATTAAAGAATACATTGACATCTTTGCTTGGAGTTATGAGGACATGCCAGGTTTAGATCCCAAGATTGCTACTCACAAGTTGAACATTCTTTCTAACGCTAAACTAGTTAAACAGCAACAAAGGCGATTCAAGCCTGAAATGATGGACGCAATTGATGATGAAGTCAAGAAGCTTATAGCTTGTGGCTTTATTCGAGAAGAACAACATCCCGATTGGGTAGCCAATGTTGTTCCAGTCCTGAAGAAAACTGACAAAGTTCGAGTTTGCATCGATTTCCGAGATCTTAATGAAGCATGTCCAAAAGATGAATTTCCTCTTCCTATCACAGGCGTCATGATTGACAATACTTGTGGGTTCGAGCGAATATCTTTTATGGATGAATTCTCCGGATATAATCAAATCAAAATGAATCCCGAAGATGAAAAGCACACATCTTTCCGCACTCCTCGGGGAGTCTATTGCTACACAGTGATACCATTTGGTCTCAAGAATGCTGGTGCAACGTACCAACGAGCCATGAGTACCATTTTTAGAGAACATCTTCGTAAAACAGTCGAATGCTACGTCGACGATATTGCTGTTAAAAGTCGTCTAAAAGAAGATCATATTCAAGATTTGAGAACAATCTTTAATCTCATGCGTCAACATCAACTCAAGATGAATCCCACCAAGTCGTTTTTGGGTGTCTTTAGTGGCAAATTTCTCGACTTCGTCATTACCTCTATGGGTATACACGTAGATCCCAAGAAGATCAAAGCCATTCAAGAGATGCGTCCTCCACGCAATCTAAAAGAGCTACGAGGATTCCAAGGCCGACTTGCGTACATTAGGCGAATCATTTCGAATTTGTCTGGACGCTGCAGACCATTTACTCAACTTATGAAGAAGGGTGTATCTTTTATTTGGACTGAAGAGTGTCAACAAGCATTCAACGACATCAAACGATATCTTATGAACCCACCAGTCTTGGTGCCACCTATCTCTGGCATTCCATTCTTAATGTATGTCCGTGCTATGGACCATTCATTGGGTACTTTATTTGCTCAAAAGAACAAAGAAGGCCACGAACAGGCTATCTATTATCTTAGCCGTACTATGATTGGTACTGAACACCGTTATAGTCCGGTCGAGAAAGAATGCCTGGCTCTCATGTTTGCCGTGCAGAAGACGAGGCATTACATCATTGGCCAAACTATTCATGTCATATCCCGAGTTAATCCTCTTCGGGTACTCATGAAGAAGCCTAGCACACTTAATTCTCGGCTGGCTACATGGGCAATCTTGCTAGCTCAATATGACATGGTGTATGTTCCACAAAAGTCAGTCAAAGGTCAAGCGCTGGCGGACTTCTTAGCGGCTCATCCTGTACCTGAAACATCTAAGCTATATGACGAAATTCCAGACGAGACGCTAGAAATCAACATGATCTCTAAAGAGTTTCCAACTTGGCGTCTCTTCTTTGACGGGGCGTCAAGAATTGGACCCAATGGTGCTATTGTGGCAGGTGTTAGAGTAGTACTCGTTTCTCCAGACGGATCAACTATCCAAAGAGCCTACTCTCTAGACGAACCTTGCTCTAATAACGTAGCAGAGTATAATGCTCTACTCATCGGCCTTCAATTAGCTAAACAACTGAATGTTGAATATCTCGAAGTCTATGGTGATTCTAAGTTGGTTGTCAACCAGGTTAGAGGAACCTATGAAGTCCGTCATCAAGATCTGGTGCCTTATCATGAAGCAGCAATCAATATAGCTATATCATTTAAAGCTTTCTTCATCGACTATATTCGACGAGCTGGCAATACTGAAGCAGATGCTTTGGCAAATCTTGTAGCTGTTTTAGCCATCCCTATTAAAAGACAGCAGGTGGTGGTTATCTCCAACCGAGAACTGTTCTGCATTGAAAATAATCGTAATATTGAATTTAGCAATTTTGCTGAAGTCAATATTATCGATGACGATTGGAGAACTCCTTTCATCGACTTTGTGGTACATGACATACTCCCTGAAGATCCTAAGGAGGCTATAAGTGTTCGACGACGATCTCTCCGATTCTATTTCAATCAGACCACCAAAACACTTTATCGGTGGACTTATGACGGTCTTCTCTTACGCTGTTTAGCTGGTGATGAAGCAAAACAAGTGTTGCGTGAAGCTCACGACGGTGTCTGTGGAGCGCATCAACCCGGTCCTAAGTTACAGGATCGCATCCGACGCACGGGTTATTACTGGCCCTCTATGGTATCAGATGCCATTGAATATGCAAGGAAATGTCGTGCTTGTCAAATCCATGCAGATTTCATTCATCAACCATCAGAATTCTTACACCCGACTACTGCTTCCTGGCCTTTTAAAGCTTAGGGTATGGATGTCATAGGTCCTATCAATCCTCCTTCTTCTAGAGGACATCGGTTTATATTGGCGATAACCGATTACTTCTCCAAATGGGCTGAAGCTATACCTTTGGCTGAAGTTAAGACTAGCAATGTCATCAACTTTGTTAAACACCACGTTATCTATAGATTTGGTGTACCTCGAAGAATTATCCATGACAATGGACCTCAATTTATCAGCCAGAAGTTCACCAGATTCTGTGATGATCACCGGATTGACAATGTCGCCTCGACAGCATACAATCCTGCCGCTAATGGTTTAGCTGAAGCTTTTAACAAAACCATCATTAAGCTCCTTAAGAAGTTTGTGTCCACTAACAAACGAAATTGGAGCGAGAAACTTGGTGAATGTCTTTGGGCCTACCGAACTACGGTCCGCAATCCCACAGGCTTTACACCTTTCTCTTTGGTGTATGGTTGTGAAGCTGTCCTTCCTTTGGAGCTGCAAATTCCTTCTTTAAGGATTGCTATTGCCAATGAGCTTACTACAGAGAACAATGACCTTCTTCGACTTCAAGAATTGGAGGCATTGGATGAAAAGCGGTTAATGGCTCAACAGCACATTGAGTTATATCAAGCCCGCATCTCGAAGACGTTCAATCGTAAAGTGAAGGTCAGAGCCTTTCAGCAAGGAGAACTTCTTCTAACGGTCAGACGTCCTATGACTATGACTCATATGAGCAAAAGGAAATTCGATGCGAAGTGGGAAGGTCCCTATGTTGTAAGCAAAGTCTTTTCAAACGGAGCTTATCAACTTTCGGAGCTTGATGGTCGAGTTGCTATGATGCCTATCAATGGCAAATTCTTAAAGAAGTATTATGTATAAATGTGAATGCTTGTAAATCATCAGACAGAGTCAAGTTTATGAATAAAATTCAAATTTTATTTCATTATATAATAGTACATAATATTAAAGGTCACTATCATCCTTTTCTACATTAGGACGAGGGCCACTGCCCTCCTTCTCAAAAATGCTGTCAGCAAAAGAACCGAGGACTTCCTTACTGGATCCCACGAGAAACTTGCAGGCGGCCATCCTCATGGCTTCTTCTTCTTCAGTCCTTCCTGGTTCGAGCAGGAAGTCCAGAATATCCCGCGGTGGCTGGGGTGCAGACGAACCTTCGCCTGCTTCTGCTTTCTTTGGCTGAATTGGATCAACAGGGCATTCTTCAGTGCCCTTCTGAACTTTCGGGACAATCTCAGCCTTCTTAGATGCTTCTCCAGAAGACATTTTTATGTTGAAGAATAGAAGTGTTCGTTCCTGTCAGATTTCTACTATATTTATAGGCAGAAATTCCTCAATTAACGAAGCAATACATTCATCCGACGGTTCGTCCGTTCATTAAATGCTTGACGGTTCATCCGTTCATTTATTACATTCATCCGACGGTTCGTCCGTTCATTAAATGCTTGACGGTTCATCAGTTCATTTATCATATTCATCTGACGGTTTGTCCGTTCATTAAATACTTGACGGTTCATCCGTTCATTTATAACATTAATCCGACGGTTCGTCCGTTCATTAAATCTGACGGTTCATCCATTCATTTATTTTGACGGTTAACCCGTTCATTTATTATCATTTGACGGTTAATTCGTTCATTCACCATCATTTGACGGTTCACCCGTTCGTTCATCATCATTTGACGGTATTCCCGTTCATTCATTTCACATACATTAACGATTCATCATCGTTCATTATCCACATCAGCAACTTGTCGTTTTTGATTAAGTTGTCAATAAATATATTATGTATATCTATTATTTATATATATATCTGAATAAGATATACAATAAATAATGGAACCACAACAAAATGTCTTTTATATCAAAATATGAGACATTACAGAAACGCAGCTACAGCAACAAACACAAAAATACAAAATCAAGAAGGAGGGACAATCAGATTGTCAATTTGATGCTTCAGTGTCTGCAGCTCTTCTTCGTGTGTTGATGCTACTATCTTTCTTGCTTCCTCCATCCCACTTTCTTCAACAAAGATGGGCATGTCCACTGTCCGACGAGTGATTTTTGCACCATGAGTGGTCTCATACTCATTCCTCTCTTCAATCAATGCATTAAATTGTTCAATCACCAGTTGGTGATTAACAGTTTCTTCTTCAAACTCTTGTTGGAGGCGAGTAATTTCTGCTTTCAGCTCAGCAAGTCGCCGTCCTTTGCTTTCAGCCATTAAAGTAACAGATTCTATCTTAGGGTTGTATTCAGCTGATTTTGCTGAATGAGCCTCTAACAGATTTTGAAGGGTTAACCTTTCCAAATCAGCGGCTTGAGCCAGTCGCTCAAATTCAGCCTGCACTAAAGAGTCTACATATTTCTCCTTGAGCTCTTTGTACTTCTTGATGGAGACTTCTAATTCGTTCAAAATGTGTTCAAGGAGAGTGGCCTGAGCTTCATCTCCTTGATCTCTTATGGCTCTTATTAAGAAAGAAGTTGGCTTCCTAACCATAATGAAGTCATCTCCTTCTTTCTCCATCATTTTATGGACAAGAGATCCCAGCGACTCGAAGAAACATCTGGTAAATGACTGGACAACTTGTTGATTGATGGCCAGAGTTCCAGGAGTCGCTGCTACTCCTGTTGAGGATGAAGTTGCAGGTTGCTCGATTCTTTATGGCTGTACAACAGGCTCTTTAAAAAGAGGAGCCAGAGTAGAGCTGGTCGCTCCTCCTGTTTGATCCTCTGCAATAGTAAAAATTGTTATTTTACTAATTGTTTGTTGATGAACAAGAAGATCAATTAAGAGCAATCTTACCTTGGTTTGATCTAACAACAAGTTCATTCCCTGCTAGAATGGATTCCCTTTTAACAGAAGTAGCCTCAGCTGCGACAGCCTGGCTGCTGCCCGCTTCAGAACCGCAAGACAAGTGATGACTACTACTAACCACCACCGTTGGTATAGGCACCATAGCCAGATCCGTTGGAGGTGTTGGCAGAGTCTCAAGATGTGCAAGAATTACAAATAAAGATATTAGTTATCAGTCTATTTTAAAAGAGAAGATTGCTAGATCTCGTTTTATACCTTGAGGGTCGGTGGCGGGATTTTCTTTCAGCACGCCTTCATCGGCTACTTCTTCAAGAGATCTTTCTATCTCAACATTTTCATCAGGGTTTACAAGATCAGCAACGTTTTCTACAAACGCCTCCACTTCAATATCCTTATTAGGATTTGAAATATCATCGGCAGTATCAAGAGATATATGTTCTTCATTTTCCTTTTCAGGATCTTGTATATACTCATCAACATTTTCAGTTGAAGAGCTCTCTTCGTCTTCTTCTTCTTCTGCTGCCGCATTCCCACTATTAGTGGCAGTTTGATCATCTTGCAGGCTATAACTGTAATCCTCCAAAGCTGTAATCATTTCACGGTCTTCTTTTTTACGAAGAGTCCGGGGAGTAAGAGGAGGTTGAGTAGTCTCCGCGACAGGTGAATGAGGTCGTACAATATTTTGTTCTTCCTCCAAGATGTTGTCTCCAGGCTTTTCAACCTCAGTTCTTGGGACAAGATCTCCCCTCTGTTCAGTCTCTTCAAGAGTTTTACTCCCATATTCAGAAATAGGTGTGGGAGATGCCATTAGAATTCCTGCTGCAGCATCTACTGAAGTCAGGAGTTGTCTGGAAGAAGATTCTTCTAAATGTCTTCTGGTGACCACCCTCTTCCTTCTGTGTAGAGGTCTGGCAGGACTTTCTACATCTACTGGTTCTGCTTGTTTCTGTACAGAAGTTGGTGTGGTGGCAGCCTCTTGTTGTGTCTCGATCAAATGCCGAGATTGGGATCTTGTAGTGACCTTTTCAGAAGAAAGGTCTAGGACTAATTTCTTCTTCGCTGCCGGAGCAGGAGGCTCCTCTCTTCTTCTTTTCCTTATGGGAGATCGACCCACCTTCAGAGAAACACGCAATGGTGCATTTACCTCTTGAGGGAATACAATATCCCTCGTAGTTTCTAGAGGTGCATCCACCGGCTCGTGTACCTCCTCATTTGCAGGGATTGATGGAGCAATTCTCCCTCTCCTCAATCTTGTTGCAGTAGAGAAACTATCCGAGAGATTAAAATTCTCGACAAAAGTATTCGCAGAAGTATAAAACACTGAATATGTGAAAAGCATCCGAGGACCCTAGGGAGTACTCCTTGCTGGCATTGAAAAGGTGGCTTTTGTATCACGGGCATTGTAATATGCCCAAGCTCTAGCTCCGTCTATCAGATAACCTTTGCCTTGAAGGCAAGTAATTGCGTTCCCTACATGGAACTGATCATACCCAAACTGCCGAGCAAATCGGCTGGGAAGGTATGGCTCTAAATAGCATTCTTCCTCGAAGCGGTAAACCAGATGTGATGGTCGAATCGTCTTCAACCATTCAAAAGTTGTACGAGTCAGAGGCTGCATTTTTGAATCCACCATATTTGTGGGCATATGATCGTACCCAGCAGGGAAAGGAGCACAGCAGAAGTTCCATCCCCTATTCAGATTCAATACATATCTACACTCGCTTAACGAAGTATATTTCCATTTTCTGTGAGAATATCTTCGGAGGAAACTGCCATCTACCTGTCCCATACCGGGGTCCATTAAGGTTGGATAATGAAGAAGCAACCACCCGAATAAGTATGTATATGGCAATTCCAAACGAGGGAACTCTTTTTCTCCCTTCGCCTTCAGCATTAAGTCAACGTATAAACGAAGACTAGCATTGAGTTTGCAGGTCATTGCTGATAGTAAGTCCATTTTATAGCCGAAGACCAATTTAACAGCTGCAAACAAGAAGCCACGGTGAAAACGATCCACGGCACTGGATCCGGGAACTACAAATCTCCGAAGCCAGTATGTTAAGAAGCCCGCCAGTTGTGCGTCTTCTGACATGGGTCTATAGCCCATTCTCAAGTAACTTTCCAAAATATCCCCCGTCTTCAAAGGAGGATATTCATGATCATCTGTCACTTCTTTATCAAGGTTACCTGTCACATCCCGCTCTCGAATAATCGGATACGAGTCGGACACGCCCAGCCTTCGTCGATGGACACGACGAAGTAAGCTGTACAATACTAAGGAAAACTCCAAGTCACAATGTAATGTAAACCAAAACACAGCTTTTATAACGTTTCCAGAAATCACCAATATCCATCAAGTGTTTTTAAATACAAACTCAGCCGGAGACAAATCTGGTCAAATAAAATAATATACAATAATGAATCTCTAAGATACAATCTCCAGAAAAATAAACTAAAATAAAAGATGCAATATCCAAGCAATCACCAGCTCCATGTAATCTCCCACTCACCTGCAACGATCCTATCAGGAAAAGAGCAAAGTACAACCCCGACAAGAAACTCTAAACAATGTAAACTGAAATGCATGAGGAAGAATCACAAGATAAACTGTGGTACAAGACAGGAATATTAAACTGTAATACAGGAAAAACGATGAACTATAGTACCAGATCCAGAAACAATGAAACTATTCTATCAGTGTAACATGCATTTGAAATAACTATCAGAGTATGTGACCGGCTGGGTAAACAGTGAACAGTGAACAGTGAACAATAAAAAATGGTACGGCTTGGAGTCCCACGTGCACGATGTGAGACCCAAGCTATTAGTCAATGCCTAGCTAAAATAGGATTGGTCACATATCTGTAGTATTTTCCCACCCCAATGTACAAGTAAGGAACAATGAACTATGAACAATGAAAGGTGAACAGTGAACAATGAACGGTGAACAGTGAACAATGAACAATGAACAGTCGTGTGTACAACGTGTCAATATGAGAACAAGAAACAAGACAGAAATACAGAGTAAAGAGATCGAATCGGTGTACTTGCCTTTTGTCCTTGCACATAAAATCCAAATATCTCCACCTAGAATAGGACAATAATTGGTTAAATTATCATCGACGCCAACTTAACCTGCTAACTGACTATATCACTAATAATATGTAATATATTCTAAAATGACATGATTAGCTATCTATAAACTAATCATACTTAACTAGATATTTATATAATACCACTAACCATGACTATACTAGCTTGAGTAGAAATTTTAGTAGCTTATAATAATAAAATAGTATGAACTATATTTTTAACAAAAGATAGTTTCGCAATATTATTCAGGTAACGTAGTTTTACCTACAATAATGTTTATAACAAAACATTATTAAAATATATATACACATTTTTATTAAGAAGGATACTTCTGGACAGTTATACATTATAGTAAAATAGTTTTGGTTAAACCAATAGTAAACAATATTATCATAGAAAAACTTTTATAAATGATCAGCAACAAGACTTCCAAACTTTTACTAAAATAAAACCATTAATTAGTCTAATAAAATACACCACTACTTACTACTAATAATTCTACAGTAATTGATGTCATCCCATATATTCTAGCTGAATGGCTCCAAAGTCCTAATTAGTTGCTGGCCTTGAGTCCACAGATCAGATTTTTAAACTATTGAAAGGTCACTGGACTAATGTCTATGTCAACAGTATTCCTCAGAACTCTAAACAATGCGCCCACTCAATTATGGCTTAAAAACCTAAAAAAAAAATCAATTAAGACTCGAGATTCGAGTCCAAAGCTCAATTGGAGCTTAAAATCTCACCGTCTCTCTCTCTCTCTCTCATAATCCCTCTTTCCAGCCACAAGGGTCAGAACCCTAACTCCCAAAAGCCTTCTTCATCATCTTCACAGCCTAACTCTCCTCTCATAATTACTCTACTCCTATGCACAATGAACAGAACCCAGCCTTCCCAAATCACCAACTCTAAACGGAGGAGAACGAGAAAACAAGAAGAAGAAGGGAGGTCGAGAGATCGAGGCGAAGAGTCACCTGAGATCGGTGGCGCTCGACTGGACGGTGTGGTCTCAACGGCGAGCGAGGAAGCAATGGTTTGAGGCTCGGTGGGGACGACGATGCGTGATGCTCCTCCGGAGAGTCATGGAGGAACGACAGCGACGACGAGCTCTCCGATCTGCGGCGGCGGTTCTGGACTGAGCAGTCCTCGGTCGAGGCTCGGCGTCGCGTGGCTGTGCGGAGCTCGAAAGGGCGCACAATCTTCAATCGGAGGGGACGACAGTCGAGGTGGCGTGCGTCACACGAGGAGACAGCGCGACTCGAACTACGAGACGGCCGCTCGGAGCTCGAGAAGGCAGCGCGTCTCCCTAAGAGACGGCACGGGGATCGAGGAGGCGCGGAGGATCTGACGGCGTGATCGATGGCGGCGGTGCTCGGCCATCTCCGGTGGCGTGGTGGGTTTCCCCAACTCGACGAGGCGCATGGCATCGTGGACTCCGGTGTGGCGGCCTGTGGTGGAGCAGATCCGGCGGTGCCTGCTGTCGCAGTGGCTCCCATGGTGAAGACGAGGAGACTACGAACTCCAGCGATATCTTCGGTGGCCAGCGGTGGACGGCCGGCGAACTTGCGGTGGTTGGCGGTGGTTCTCCAGTGAGAGGCCACAGGAGAGAGAGTGAACAGTGTAGAGAGAGAGTAGAGAGCGGTGTAGGAAAACGTGTAATGATGTGGACTGCTCTCTGTGCTTGTCAGAATATTTGTAATAAAATAATTTAGTGGGTGTGTGTGAGTGAGCTGGGAATGGCAGAGTGGTAATTAGTTATAGATCTGAGGGTTTTCAATAATGGCAATGTAGGTAAATAGGGGTAGATCTGGGGGCAGTCGTATAAACATGCACTGAATTAGTTAGGGAAATAACTAACAGATTTTAAATTCAAAAATCAAACATATTTTCAACTTTCCAAACATTAACAGATTTCAAAAATTTAAATAGTTTTCAAAACGAATTTTCAAAATTAAAATAGAAACATATTTTAATCAAATAATTACGAACTAAATAATTGGTTAAGACTAATTAAAAAGCTAATCACTAGAAACAATAATTGTTAGATTTTTTCTCCAGAAAAATGACTAACTACTAAAAGTTAATTAATTCCTAAAACATTTAAACATCCATTAGTCCTCTTACCGAATATTCAAATTAAAGAGGAAAGATCTTAATGACAGTAAGGAAAATAATTACCACTGCTAATCAATACAAGTGGAAAAATAAAGAAAATATGAACAATACTCTGCTACAAAAGTAACTATATAAATAAATGAGAGCATTCATATAATAAGAATTTTTCTTTTTAAAAGGTTTTAGCAGGATATAATAATATTATCTTTTTCACCAAATTTTATTTATGAAAACAATTATTCATCAAAAATAGAAATTAGAAAAAATTCTTTAAAATTCACCGGAATTCGATTTAGGGAGTTACAAATCTACCCCCCTTACAAAAATTTCGTCCTCGAAATTTCAAAAGGCACAATAACACTATTAAGATTGACCAAATTCAAAACTTGAAAATGATTAAAAATTAACTAAACATAGGATCGTAAAATCACGACTTCTAGAAATGCTCAAAATTTAAAATCTAGGCATGATAAATCCTAAACATGAGAATAATCATTTTTTTTTATCATAGTAAAAATAGCACCAAATGACAATCATGAATTTATGGCTCAATCCAATAAAAGCGTTTTGTATAACTAGCATTGCTATGACTAAAAAAATTTAAACACGATAAAATGATCAAAATTATTTAAGCTTGTTAAGAGCTAAAATATGATAACTATAGAAACGATACGATTAGATACAAAACAATAAATTTTCAAGGTTAGCTATCAAGATATGGAACCGTTTAACAAAATTAGTGCAATACGCTAAATCAACCCATAAAAGAAATTAGACCAACAAATATTAAAGAAAGGATAAATTTTCAAGATGAATCAAGAGAAGATGAAATCAATTTGCAGAGGTTAACATAAGATCAATATCAAGATGATTTCGATAAGCTTGCCAAATGGTGATAAGAGATCAACATGGTATATAACACGGATATAATCTCAATAGTATCCGGAAACTATACATATTCGAAATTATTTTACCTAGAGTTCCTGCCTCGCCAGTGTAATGTACATCTGACTGCAGTGAACCTTTGGCTCAATGATTCAAATAATAATAAATTATCGAATATTTCTATCAACTTATCCATGTTATCGGAACAACTCAAGAATTTAAAAAAATTTATGATTTAGGACATAGTCTCAATAATATTCGAGAACCTATGAATACCTGGAATTACTTTGACTTAGAGCTCCTGTCTCGCCAGTGCGCAACTGACTGCAGTGAACCCGCGGTCTCCATAATCCAGGTAAATGATTGCAGTGCGCATCTGCCACGTCATAGTAGGTCATCGAATACTCTGTCAACTCTATCCATAGAAATTTCAAAGGAGTTTACGAAATTTCAAACAAATTCTAATCCCTAATCATGATGGAAAGTGATGTATCTATTCTTTAGAAAATATTGAGTTTTATAAGAAAATAAACAGTACGACAAAATGATTACAAAAACAAATCTTCATAGCAAATAAAATCTCGAATTGGAAATAAAGTTTTAAATAACAATAAGGAATTTTTTGAAAAATTTCACGAACTAAGAAAATAAAGACAGATCAATTATTAGTAATCAAACAGTCATACTAGCAAGACATATATAGAAAATAACCTCAGAAGTCCCAAGTACAAGAAAATTGATAACCTTAGTGTTGCGTGTCTAAACCACCCTGCAAAACAGAAAATTGATTAGATAGGCCTAACTATAGAATAATAAGCAAATTTAGTAAAACCATACCCGTAACAATTTCCCACGAATCCTATGCTGTGATGAGTTTTTCTTAGCTTCTGCTGGTCCTCCAATAACACTTTATTGCCTAAGTGTCATTAGGATAGACTTGCATGGGCCACCACTAAAAACATGTCACGCCCCGCTCCCGAATAATCGGATACGAGTCGGACACGCCCAGCCTTCGTCGATGGACACGACGAAGTAAGCTGTACAATACTAAGAAAAACTCCAAGTCACAATGTAATGTAAACCAAAACACAGCTTTTATAACGTTCCCAGAAATCACCAATATCCATCAAGTGTTTTTAAATACAAACTCAGCCGGAGACAAATCCGGTCAAATAAAATAATATACAATAATGAATCTCTAAGATACAATCTCCAGAAAAATAAACTAAAATAAAAGATATAATATCCAAGCAATCACCAGCTCCATGTAATCTCCCACTCACCTGCAACGATCCTATCAGGAAAAGAACAAAGTACAACCCCGACAAGAAACTCTAAACAATGTAAACTGAAATGCATGAGGAAGAATCACAAGATAAACTGTGGTATAAGACAGGAATATAAAACTATAATACAGGAAAAACGATGAACTATAGTACCAGATCCAGAAACAATGAAACTATTCTATCAGTGTAACATGCATTTGAAATAACTATCAGAGTATGTGACCGGCTGGGTAAACAGTGAACAGTGAACAGTGAACAATGAAAAATGGTACGGCTTGGAGTCCCACGTGCACGATGTGAGACCCAAGCTATTAGTCAATGCCTAGCTAAAATAGGATTGGTCACATATCTGTAGTATTTCCCCACCCCAATGTACAAGTAAGGAACAATGAACTATGAACAATAAACGGTGAACAGTGAACAATAAACGGTGAACAGTGAACAATGAACAATGAACAGTCGTGTGTACAACGTGTCAATATGAGAACAAGAAACAAGACAGAAATACAGAGTAAAGAGATCGAATCGGTGTACTTGCCTTTTGTCCTTGTACATAAAATCCAAATGTCCCCACCTAGAATAGGACAATAATTGGTTAAATTATCATCGACGCCAACTTAACCTGCTAACTGACTATATCACTAATAATATGTAATATATTCTAAAATGACATGATTAGCTATCTATAAACTAATCATTCTTAACTAGATATTTATATAATACCACTAACCATGACTATACTAGCTTGAGTAGAAATTTTAGTAGCTTATAATAATAAAATAGTATGAACTATATTTTTAACAAAAGATAGTTTCGCAATATTATTCAGGTAACGTAGTTTTACCTACAATAATGTTTATAACAAAACATTATTAAAATATATATACACATTTTTATTAAGAAGGATACTTCTGGACAGTTATACATTATAGTAAAATAGTTTTGGTTAAACCAATAGTAAACAATATTATCATAGAAAAACTTTTATAAATGATCAGCAACAAGACTTCCAAACTTTTACTAAAATAAAACCATTAATTAGTCTAATAAAATACACCACTACTTACTACTAATAATTCTACAGTAATTGATGTCATCCCATATATTCTAGCTGAATGGCTCCAAAGTCCTAATTAGTTGCTGGCCTTGAGTCCACAGATCAGATTTTTAAACTATTGAAAGGTAACTGGACTAATGTCTATGTCAACAGTATTCCTCAGAACTCTAAACAATGCGCCCACTCAATTATGGCTTAAAAACCTAAAAAAAAAATCAATTAAGACTCGAGATTCGAGTCCAAAGCTCAATTGGAGCTTAAAATCTCACCGTCTCTCTCTCTCTCATAATCCCTCTTTCCAGCCACAAGGGTCAGAACCCTAACTCCCAAACGCCTTCTTCATCATCTTCACAGCCTAACTCTCCTCTCATAATTACTCTACTCCTATGCACAATGAACAGAACCCAGCCTTCCCAAATCACCAACTCTAAACGGAGGAGAACGAGAAAACAAGAAGAAGAAGGGAGGTCGAGAGATCGAGGCGAAGAGTCACCTGAGATCGGTGGCGCTCGACTGGACGGTGTGGTCTCAACGGCGAGCGAGGAAGCAATGGTTTGAGGCTCGTTGGGGACGATGATGCGTGATGCTCCTCCGGAGAGTCATGAAGGAACGACAGCGACGACGAGCTCTCCGATCTGCGGCGGCGGTTCTGGACTGAGCAGTCCTCGGTCGAGGCTCGGCGCCGCGTGGCTGTGCGGAGCTCGAAAGGGCGCACAATCTTCAATCGGAGGGGACGACAGTCGAGGTGGTGTGCGTCACACGAGGAGACAGCGCGGCTCGAACCACGAGACGGCCGCTCGGAGCTCGAGAAGGCAGCGCGTCTCCCTAAGAGACGGCACGGGGATCGAGGAGGCGCGGAGGATCTGACGGCGTGATCGATGGCGGCGGTGCTCGGCCATCTCCGGTGGCGTGGTGGGTTTCCCCAACTCGACGAGGCGCATGGCGTCGTGGACTCCGGTGTGGCGGCCTGTGGTGGAGCAGATCCAGCGGTGCCTGCTGTCGCAGTGGCTCCCATGGTGAAGACGAGGAGACTACGAACTCCAGTCATATCTTCGGTGGCCAGCGGTGGACGGCCGGCGAACTTGCGGTGGTTGGCGGTGGTTCTCCAGTGAGAGGCCACAGGAGAGAGAGTGAACAGTGTAGAGAGAGAGTAGAGAGTGGTGTAGGAAAACGTGTAATGATGTGGACTGCTCTCTGTGCTTGTCAGAATATTTGTAATAAAATAATTTAGTGGGTGTGTGTGAGTGAGCTAGGAATGGCAGAGTGGTAATTAGTTGTAGATCTGAGGGTTTTCAATAATGGCAATGTAGGTAAATAGGGGTAGATCTGGGGGCAGTCGTATAAACATGCACTGAATTAGTTAGGGAAATAACTAACAGATTTTAAATTCAAAAATCAAACATATTTTCAACTTTCCAAACATTAACAGATTTCAAAAATTTAAATAGTTTTCAAAACGAATTTTCAAAATTAAAATAGAAACATATTTTAATCAAATAATTACGAACTAAATAATTGGTTAAGACTAATTAAAAAGCTAATCACTAGAAACAATAATTATTAGATTCTTCCTCCAGAAAAATGACTAACTACTAAAAGTTAATTAATTCCTAAAACATTTAAACATCCATTAGTCCTCTTACCGAATATTCAAATTAAAGAGGAAAGATCTTAATGACAGTAAGGAAAATAATTACCACTGCTAATCAATACAAGTGGAAAAATAAAGAAAATATGAACAATACTCTGCTACAAAAGTAACTATATAAATAAATGAGAGCATTCATATAATAAGAATTTTTCTTTTTAAAAGGTTTTAGCAGGATATAATAATATTATCTTTTTCACCAAATTTTATTTATGAAAACAATTATTCATCAAAAATAGAAATTAGAAAAAATTCTTTAAAATTCACCGGAATTCGATTTAGGGAGTTACATTACCACTCTGTTCCATCAGTTTTATAACCTCTGCTTTGCTCAAAGGTTTGAAGAAGTTAGGGTAGCATCTGTCATTTTCCTTGGTCTTTTTCTCTTCTATGTGATTGAGAAACAGATATGGTAACCACTTTGAAGAGTAACAAGTGTTAGCGGTAGCACTCTTGTAAAATAGAGAGCAGATCTTGTAATGGCATAATAGTTCTTCAAACACTGCCACCATCTCTGCATTCTCTTTTCTAAGCTTGTTCAGCTCCTCATTTGTCGGCACAAATTCCTCATACGGAGCATCTGCCATGGGTAGATACGAGATATACTTCATCTCGTGGAGTGCAAACCCCATCTCTCCACTTGGGGTCATAAAGGTCCCCGTCCTATAGTTGTACCTCTCAGCTAAGGCTAAGAATATATGAGGATTGGGAGCAAAGCCGTATATAGTGGCATGCACTGCTTGATATAGATTAATCTGTTGGAGTCTGTCTTGGAATGTTGCCAGAATCCAATTTGCAATGTAGCTCCATCGCTTGTAATCTGGATTCACTAATCCAGTCAGTCTGATGTCTTGTTCAGGATATTTTCCTTCAGCCTTCGCAAATTTATTTGCGAATATTGGTGTCCTAACAGGCATCAGCATAGAAGAGTTTTCTGGTGGAATGCAGCCAGGTCTTAAGCCTCTCAACAGGACGCTATATCTGTCAGAGGAGCTATAAAACATGTCTTTCTTGTTTGGCCCCTTCTTTACAAAGATTTTTCCTGCACGGGCATCCTGAAACTGAGTGATATTCCATTCCATCTTCCTTGGGTAGCTCGCATGAGCGTACCGCGACAAAGGGAGGCAGCGAGCAATGTCTGGGATGAAGAATGATTTATCTGTCTGGTGAACTACTCTATCTTCCATCCTCGGCCTAGGCTGAGAGACTTTCTCAAAAGCGTCACCGAACAGGAATAGGGGTTTCTTATGAATTACAGCATCCGCTGACTCTAGAGGCTGTCCATTCATCAAACACATCAAAGTCTCATTGTCCTGGGAAATCAGTATAGCCTGACGGGAGGCCGACAGATCGTACTGAGAGAAAGATCTTCTTTATACTCAGATTCTGTGAGGGTTCCCACAAAATGTTCGTAATCTGGATCTTCATTGACTTCAACTGCATCAACAAACAGATAAAAATTAGTACAAGTCAAAGTCTCTGTTTTTAAACACAAAACATTAGAGTGCACAACTCCTCAGATTGCGCTAACATGACTTACGCAACATCAGTTTGCGCATCACAAAAGGGTGCGCAAAGCAATAGTTTGCGCTGGCACCTGCGCAAATCAATCGATTGCGCTGACTTCCTGTCAGCACAATTCAATAGTTTGCGCAGGAATACAGCCTTCATAAAAATGAAAGACTGATAGCAACCAAAACCCTAAAAAGGGTGGCGCAATATGAACTCATCTCTAAAAAGAGATGAGTTTCGAAGATCAAAGGGAGTCGAATCACCCTAAAAAGGGGTTTTTGATCGGTTCAAACAACCTCTCAGAGCAGGTTGTACGGATTTATGTCGAGATGCCCGCCGTGCAACTCTCTCAGATGACTCGGCCGGAGCTTTTCCCTTTGCGGCGGCGGTTGCATTGGATCGTCGTGGTGCCATGGCAGTCGTCGTCGGAGGAGAACAGTAAGGGTCGGGGAAGATTTTTCTCAAGAGCTCGAAAGAAATCAAAGTAAAGAATTGAAAATAAAAAGATAGCTATTTATAGATTTCGAGATACGAAACGGATGCCTTGGATTGCGCCTAAAATTGGGGTCTCTTCGCTTTGCGCAGACAACTCATCATCATGCGCAATGTGATTCAAAGGTCAAAAATTCAAAGTATTTCGAAATTTTGAATACAATCAACTTTCGAAAACTTTGAAGGGGGTCTTGTAGATCCTAAAAAATCAAGTTGCATCAATCAACAAAGTCAAATATTCAAGATATTCATCATTTTGATGAGTTGCGCAGACAACAGATTGCGCAGACATCCCATTGCGCAGACTGGTTTGCGCACGTTCTCAACTGTGCAGGCTGACGTGGCAGAAGTCATCATTATCTGAATCAAATCAAATCTTTCTGACAGCTGACATCACAGATAACGAGAAGACTGTTCGTTTTTGGCGCCGCACAGTGCTCGAGGGCGGCTGACAGTTGGCAGCGCAAACCAGGATTGCGCAAACCAATCCTGCGCAGTCTGAGTCTGCGCAAACCAAAGTCTGCGCAGTTCACTTTGTGCATTCTACCAACATAACTGATAAATTACATGTGGCATTCATGCCATCAATTGCTCATTACATGGCAACTGTCTATGCACGATCATGCGCATTTCAATCAAATGATGCCATGTGTCTCAGATAGTTGGCCCATGATCCAATAACTGCCTGCGCAGTCCAAGGCTACGCAAAACAATTGCTGCGTAAATCATCCTGCGCAGTCCAGAATAACTGAAAGTTAGTTATTTCTAGAACTCTATAAATAGAGTTTCAAGTCTTCATTTCAAAGGGGATCAAGATCAGAATTCAGAGATCAGAAATCAGAGAGTCCAGGAGTTCTTGCTCAAGTGCTGCTGCATTCTTCCGAGACTTTTATATTCAACTTCCGAGGCTTTTGCCTTCAGTTTCCAGAGTTGTTTTCAACTTCAGAGGCTTCGTCTTCAAAGTTCACATCGTCCAAGAGATAAAGCAATCGTTATCTAGATTAGATTCCTATAGTTGTAATTTTCCCAGAATTCTTGTAATCTTTATTACAAAGTTTATATCAATAAAGTTTCATACTTTTGTTTTTGCAAACAGTGCACACGACACAGCACGTGGTAGGCCACGTGCTCGTGCACCTGGGTACCCCCATACTAGGGCTAGGTCTAGGTCTACCTGTCTTGGGTCCTCGTATCCGCGTGTCCAAGTTAGACACGCGTATCAGAACCCACATACACGAGTACACAGACTGTGTGTAAAACCCGTGCGGTGTCTCGTGCACCCCCGACACGACACGAGAGGTCGTGCCATTTTGGGAGTGTCGTAACAGACACTGCCCCAACATGTGTGTCAAATATTACGTGTCCAAGCATCGTGTCCAGAGAGTTCTTGCCCCCGAGTAGCAGGGGATTCCCTGTAGCAGCGCGCGGCGTGTGCACGCGCGTGTCCACAACATCAAAGCGACACAGGAAGACACGAAAACTATGACACGAAGACAAGAATCAATAAACAAGAACAAAAAACTAATTCCTATTCAAAAACAATGGGTTATCTAGATCGACAGGCCCTCTGTGGCATTCTGTCGAACACCCTGTCCAGTGTTCTGATATGTGTCCAGAATGGACACGAATCATCCGACACTGGACACGAAACCTATCCAGACCTTAGGGGGGACTCTTAGGGCTTCCTATTGGTGAAGACTACATGAATTTTTATTGAGATTTGAAGAAGATACCTCTTTGTGAAACTTCAATGGAAAAAGTCCTCTTGCTAGCCCTTGCTTGGTATCCCAAACTCTTCTAATCAAATCCAAACTGAACTAAAACATTCATAACAGCAAGAAGAACAATATTAGAAACTATTGTAACTAATTTAGGGATTTTAGGACCTATAAATGATTTATAATGAATTATTTAGGTAAGAACTCACCTCCTTGATAATAGGGCTCTTCCTAAAGAAAAGAGGCAACCCTAGATTTGGGAGGGGTTTTATATGGTGGGAATCCCTATGTTGATAGTGTGGCCGGCCACTAGGGCTTGGGGTTAGGGTTTAGTCAAATGGTTGGGCCTTGGGCCAAGCTACAAAGGCTAGTGTAGATTAAACTTAAACAAGGTTCTAAAACCATAAGTCATGACTTATGACTTCTAATCCTATTTGCTAAAATGACTTAAACCAAGTGCTAGGCTAGGTTAGACTAGAGTCACTTGACCTAACCATGGCCCACTAACTAGGGTTAGCTTCTAGGTAGGTCTACAAGGTCAACACTAGTCAAAAGTCAACATAGTCAAACAATCTCAAATAATTCCTAAAAATTCTATAAATTCTAATTAATTTTAACAAATTTAAAATACCCCAAAAATGACAAAAATACCCTCACACTAAAAATGTGGTAGTGACAGCTTTCTACTAGGATTCACATAACATCACGACACTTCGAACCAACCTCCCAACCAAACAAGGACAGAAGTTGGCCCGTCATGTCCTGACATTCTGATCATCTCAGTTAGGTAACAGAGTAGGTACAGTACACAAACAAATCATCTTGAACGGCCAATCAACTACTACGGCTTGCTATTGTGAGTCCCAAGTTATCCTGGAATTATGCAATTAGGGATTCCTCAGTTCTTACTATGTGCGAGCAAGGCTAGTCTATCCAGTCAATCAATTGCGCCAATCATGTAATTAGACGAGTCCCAGCGGGACGCCCGCCGTTAATATACCGTATACAATTTAATAATATAAGCAGATACTGTTCCCTGCCCGTGTGACAGATTTACAGTATCTGTGGGAACCAGCCGGCCTGTCGGGCACTACTAGTCCCAAGAGGGCTACCATGTAAGAACTCGGGAATCCATTCTCTCCATGCAATCATTATTTTATTTAACTTAATAGTCTCTACATTGAGTGAAATCCTATGTCGTGGATCATGGTCATTCAAATGAGTACTTTCGTACGTGGTACGATATGCACAACTCTACAACGATACCCGTGCGGCTATGTTGTAGGTCGTACATAGCGTAATACAACAATCAAATCTAACCACGGGGTAATCATGCCTTGACCATAAAGTACACATGCTGTTTTGTAAGATAGATAAATAACTAAATAAATAATTTGAAGCCCTGCATGTGCCTGTATGCCAATATTCGAGATCGGCTAATCGATTGCAATAGTTCATTACATGAACGTGTCTCATTCATTTAATTCAATAAGACGACTAGCCAGTCTCTTAGTTCCAACTAGGAACGCATGATCAATTATTAGTCAATGTCACAATCATTATCAATGGTGACAAGGCATGAAAGTCAATTAGTATTACATGGGTCGAGTCTATAACTCTCAAGGTCAAGTTCCAGCCTTACTGGGAATTCATCAATCAATCAACACACAGGGCACGTTCTGTACAACCATATGTATTAAAAATAGTAACATGCTAAGATTATCTAGTTCATGTAAAAAGGCGTAAGGATATAATAGAAGAGTTATCATGCCATCATTAAATGAATAATTTATAGAGCAAATAAAACACCCAGGTCAGGAAGTCACGCCAATAAGTCTATGCTAAGGCCAATAAGTTACGCAAGATCCAGTGAAAGTGAGCGTGAAAAGGGGTTCATGCTAGCACGCACAGCGTGCGTGCGAAGGATGGTAAGAAATTCACGCAGGCATAACATGAGAAGTCACGCTGGCATAACATGAGAAGTCACGCTGGCATAACATGAGCTTGAAAAGTCACGCACGCAAGAGTCACGCACGCAAATACAGTGTGAGCGTAAAAATTCACGCATGCAAATGTCACGCACGCAAGCACAGTGTGAGCGTGAAAAGTCACGCACGCAAATGTCACGCACGTAAGCACAGTGTGAGCGTGAAAAGTCACGCACACAAATGCCACGCACGCAAGCACAGTGTGAGCATGAAAAGTCACGCACGCAAATGCCATGCAGGTAAGCACAGTATGAGCGTGAAAAGTCACGCACGCAAATGTCACGCACGCAAGCACAGTGTGAGCGTGAAAAGTCACGCACGCAAATGTCACGCACGCAAGCACAGTGTGAGCATGAAAAGTCACGCACGCAAATGTCACACACGCAAGCACAGTGTGAGCGTGAAAAGTCACGCACGCAAATGTCACTCATGCAAGCACAGTATGAGCGTGACAAAAATACACGCAGCCACGTAAGCACGGGTGCGTGACTAAAAATACACGCAACCACGTAAAGACGTGTGCGTGACTCAGGAGCCTTCGTCCCAAGCCAGAACTGAAGTCCCCATGGTTCAGAACCCATGGACAGCCGAGAATACACGCCAAGTTGGGAGATCAAAACCCATGAACAATCGAAATACAACAACTTAGATCTAGAGAAAATAAGCCATAGGAATCAAAAATGCCAAGAACTAAACTCTCTCAGGAACATGAGAGGAAGAATAATGAACCATAAAAATGGTTCTCCAAGCAAGAAGCAAGATTTGCACTTGCCTGCTGATGGGTTGGTAGGTGGAGAAGTGATGAGAGGAAGAAGAAGAAGTAATGGAGAAGAAGAGTTATGAAGAGAGAGAAAGAGATGTAAGCTTTAAATAGGAAGGGTGGTGGAAGATGGGAGTTATGGGCCGGGTTTGTGGGTTCGGCCAAGCCTACCCGAAACCCTCCATGAACCCGAACCACAAGCAAGACTAAGCAGAAAAATAAATGCAGGAATAAAATACAGATAATTAATTAACATAAAATTAAAAGAATTTAAATATAGGATAATACATGATAAATACTAAATAAATATACATGAGTTGTACATGTATAAAAATACGCATTCCGGGAACGGGGAGTGACATCTCTACCCACCTTAGAAAAATTTCGTCCTCGGAATTTTAAATCCAAGCAGGTAGAAATATCGGAGCTAAACTAATACAAGCAATTCTAGTGAGCAAATTTACCATATCAAAAAGCAAGTACTATATATGTAAATTCATCGATCTACGATACCAAGTAGCTCTACCCATAAGCGATAAGCATAAAGAATCAGGACAATCAAGGTATACAGAAAGAGATATACCTTGTGAGTCAAACAGGTATGGATACCGTGATCGGATATCGTCATCACGTTCCCACGTTGACTCTCCCAAGGAGTGATGACCCCAAGCAACACGGACAAGACTAATTGATCGGTTCTTGAGTATCTTCTCTCTTCGGTCCAAAATAGACACAGGCTGTTCCTCGTAAGACAGGTTGGTACCAACAACCAGCTCAGAATGATCGAGGACATGACTTGGGTCCGATACATACCTACGTAACTGAGATACATGGAACACGTCATGCACCTCTCGTAACGAAGGTGGGAGGGATAAACGATAAACAACATCGCCTATCCGATCAAGGATAACAAATGGGCCCACGTACCGCGGACTCAATTTCCCGCGAACGCCAAATCTAATGACCCCACGAGTAGGTGAGATCCGCAAGAATACGTGGTCCCCAACAGAGAATTCTAACGGCCTACGATGTTGGTCCGTCCAATGACGATGCCGATCCTGCGCAACTCGAAGTCGCTCTCTAATCCCCTTAACCACTTCAACCGTCTGAATAATTATTTCTGGGCCTAACATCTTCCTCTCCCCGATATCATCCCATGCAAGCGGTGACCTGCACTTCTTACCATATAGTGCTTCGAATGGCGCCATCTGGATACTGGCTTGATAACTATTATTGTATGAGAACTCGACTAAGTGCAGGTGACTCTCCCAAGACCCTCCAAAATCTAGAGTGCAAGCTCGCAACATGTCTTCTAAAGTCTGAATTGTTCTTTCTGATTGCCCATCTGTCTGCAGATGGTAAGCCGTGCTAAATCTTAACTTAGTACCCAGACTATGATGTAAGCTCTTCCAAAAATGTGATGTAAAGCGGGTATCTCGATCCGACATAACACTGACAGGGACTCTATGCTGCCTGACTATCTGTTGCATATACAACTCTGCCAACTTTTCTGTAGATTGCCCTACCCTGAAAGGAAGAAAGTGTGCTACCTTCGTAAGTCGGTCCACTATCACCCAAATAGCGTCCTTACCACTTGGTGATCTCGGTAAACCGGTCACAAAGTCCATTGTAATATGCTCCCATTTCCATTCTGAAATAGGAAGCGGTTGTAATAATCCAGCTGGCCTCTGCTGTTCTGCCTTCACTTGCTGACATACCAGGCAACGGGAAACAAATCTAGCTATCTCCCTCTTCATCCCGTTCCACCAGAAATGCTGCTTGATATCTTGGTACATCTTGGTCCCTCCTGGGTGAATAGAATACTGAGAACTGTGAGCTTCTGCCATAATCTCATGTCAGATATCTCCACTAGGTACACATAGATGCGATCCAAACCTAAGTGTACCATTTTCATGAATTCTCATCTCCTTCCTGAGTCCTGACTCATATTCTGTTCTAAGCTTCTGAATCCTTGGGTCCTGTGCCTGAGCTGCCTTGATCCTACCTACCAAGTCGGATTGAACTTGCAGACTTGTTAGAACTCCTACATCACTAGGAAGTATAACTTCGATGCCCATCTCCTGAAGTTCTTCTAAGATATGCCTCTGTGTTGTTAACATAAATGCGTCGCCTCTCCTGCTAAGAGCGTCTGCTACTACATTCGCCTTGCCTGGATGATACTGAAGCTCCACGTCATAATCCTTAATCAACTCCAGCCATCTTCTCTGCCTCATGTTCAGCTCCTTCTGAGTAAAGATGTACTTCAGACTTTTATGGTCTGTATACATTTCCACTCGGTCACCATATAAGTAATGCCTTCATAGCTTCAGAGCAAACACTACTGCCGCTAACTCCAAATCATGAGTTGGGTAATTCTTCTCGTGGTCCCGAAGCTGCCTAGATGCATATGCTATCACCTTCCCATGTTGCATAAGGACACATCCAAGTCCTTTACCTGACGCATCACAATATACTGTAAAACCTCCGGGTCCAACTGGCAATGTAAGAATAGGTGCTGATATCAATTTCTGCTTCAAAGTCTCGAATGATGCCTGACATTCTGCCGACCAAACGAATGGTACATCCTTCCGGGTTAAGCGGGTCGTGGGTGCTGAAAGCCTTGCAAAGTCCGACACAAACCTTCTGTAATATCCTACCAATCCCAAGAAGCTCCGTACATCTGCTACGGTCTTGGGTACTGGCCACCTTTCTACTGCTTCTACCTTCTTGGGATCTATTGCTACTCCAGCTCCTGATATGATGTGACCCAACAATGAAATATGATTCGACCAAAACTCATACTTGCTGAGCTTGGCATACAACTGGTTCTCCCTCAGAACCTGCAACACTTTTCTGAGGTGGTCTTCATGCTCCTCTCCACTAGCAGAGTATACGAGAATGTCGTCAAGAAATACAACGACAAACTGGTCTAAATATGGCATAAAGATGCGATTCATCAAATCCATGAATATTGCTGGAGCATTGGTCAAACCAAACGGCATTACTAAGAATTCATAATGCCCATACTTCGACCTGAATGCTGTCTTGGGAATATCCTCCTTCCGGACCCTCACCTGATGGTACCCCGAATGAAGATCTATCTTGGAGAAAATTCTAGCCTTGCTCAATTGATCAAATAAGTCGTCGATCCTGGGTAATGGGTACTTGTTCTTCACTGTTGTCGCGTTAAGCTTCCTGTAGTCAATGCACAATCTGGATGACCCATCCTTCTTTCCCACAAGTACCACTGGTGCTGCCCACGATGATACGCTGGCTTGGATAAACTTCTTCTCCTTCAGTTCCTCTATGTGCTGATATACCTTGGCCTGCTCTGAATCTGCCATTCTGTAAACTCGATCTGATATCGGTTTAGTTCCTGGTGCCAATTCTATACTGAACTCAATATCTCTGACTGGTGGTAGACCTGGAAGTTCTTCAGGAAATACGTCTAGAAACTCTTCAACTATCTTCGGAATCTGAACTTCTTCCATTGCTGCTATTACTCCCTGCTCTTGCTGGGTTGCCTCTGATCTGACTAAGGTGAACCGCTTCATGCCTGGAATATCAAAAGATACACTCCCTCTACGACAATCTATTGTCGTATGACTGTCTTTCAGCCAGTCCATGCCTAAGATAACATCAAAATTCCCAATAGAAAATTCTATCAACCGGGCGGGTAAGGAATGCCCGCAAACTACAACGCTACATGCTAAAAATAACTCTACTAACTCCTACGAGCCCATTACCAGTGAGTATATTCAACCTCCCTGGCAATGCCTCGAACTCCATTCCTAGCCGTGTCGCAAATTGTGCAGATATAAATGAATGGGATGCTCCCGAATCAAACAATGCTACTGCGGAATATGAGACGACGAGAATGTTACCTGCCACAACATCTCCCGATGCCAATGCCTCCTCCAAGGACAGAGTGAATTCTTGCCCTCGATCTCCTTGCTGGTTTTCATGTTGCGGCCTAGCCTGATGTTGTTGCTGGCCCCTGCCTTGATGATGCTGGGGTGGTCTATGCTGGTGTTGCTGCATCGGCGGCCCCTGTTGCCGAAACATCTGAGCCTGCGGTACTAACGAACGCTGTGCCAACGGCCTTACTGCCACTGCTGGTCCTCGATACTGGCCTGCCCCTGGTGCTGGCAGAGCAGGGAACTGCTGCCCTGGTCCTCCTGCCCTCGAATTCATGGGACATATGGTAACCCGATGGTCTGGATTTCCACATATCAGACACAGTCCATTCAATGTCCGACACACATCTCTAGTGTGCCCCATCTTCCTACAATAAGTGCAGCCCGCTGGGGGTTGCTGGTTCTTCCTCTGATGCTGATGCTGCTGCCTGGGTGGTGCTGGTCCTCGTATCGCCACATCGTAGATACGAATGCCAGTGGATGGTGCTGCTGTTCGGGGCGCTGCTCCCCCTCCTCCTTCAATCTGACTGTGGGACCTCTTCTGACCTCCAGTCCTCACCGCAAGCCTCTGAATGGTGATCTCATGCCTTCGAGTTGCCGTCAATATCTCATCAAAAGTCTGGTAATTGTGCCCCTCTATCAATTACAAGAGTTCAAGATGAAACCCTTGCTGAAACCTCATGGCCCTCTGGCTCTCTGTTACTACCATTTCTGGGGCGAATCTACTCAATCTGCAGAACTCCGCTGCATAAGCATCTACAGTCTTGCCGGCCTGCCTGAGGTTAATAAACTTCTGTTGTAGCTCAAACCGTGCCACAACTCCATAATACTTGGTCTTGAATCTTGCAGTAAAATCGTCCCAAGCCACAGGACGTCTGATGCCCACTTCCTCTGATTTCTACCAATCACGTGCGAGATCTTGAAGTAACAACTTCACCAGATCCACACGTTCTTCTGTCGGCACCTTAGCTGCTGTCAGAATAGCCTCCATATCCTTAAGCCATGCATCTGCTGAGATGGCATCCTTCGTGCCCTCAAAACGGCGGGGGTTGTACTTGCAAAACCTGGCTGATGCTCCTGAATCAGCCCTCACTCATCTTTCCAAAGCCATCTGCAATCCTTGGTTGAGCAACATATTCTGCTCTTGTAGCTGCGTGTGCATGCGTTGCTGGGCCAACATCTAATGTTGCTGAGTAGCCATCATTCCTCTCATGATCTTCAGAAGGGCTGGTGTGTCCACTTCCACAGGGGTAGGTGGAACTATAGTTGGTGGTGGAACATCCGGATACTGCGGTCCAGCTGCTGGTTCTACTATCACTTCTTCTTGGATAGTCTCCTGAGGCGAGACTGGCCCTTGTTGCTGACCAACCTGGTCATGTTGCCCATGTTGCTCCTGCTGTTGTCCAGCTCTGACCGATACGGACAAAGTGCCCCTAAGAAAAGGGACAAGAGAACAATCAAACAACCGGTCATGAAGGATCAATGAAGTCAAAGGATACCGGAATGTCAAGCAAGGATTGAGAATAACGAATCGTGAGAACAAGGGGGAACATGTGTGATTGAGACATCCTATAAATCAAAATACCCCACAAGTCTGAAATCAGACCTGCATGGGCCACCACTAAAACCTTGTCACGTCCCAGAACCAGAATACTGGAGAGCGGGGGAATGACTCAGCCAGCTACGTATTACGGGTAGATGAATACCGTATAATACGATCAATGCTGTCTAACCAGACGAGGGGGGTACATACTACATAAAAGTCTTTCTATGGTTATTTCACATCTATTGTCTCAATCATTCAAACAAGAAACAGAAATAGAGAACATGTAAGATAAAGAAGTAAGGCGTCCCAAACGCTCAGTCAAAATGTTCTGGAGATCTGGCTTTATAAAATATAGCCCGATGGTATGGTAACATATACACAATTATTATCAGCTGCAGTCTGACTTAGTTATAATTATGTAGAAACAAGTGCAAGACAATCCGACTAACATGTCGGTGCCAAACGGCTAAGTATAAGGTAAATAACAAAACGAGCGGTGAAGTAAGGGACCCACTCGAGTCCTCCTGCGATCATCCCTCTAGTGTTGACCATCGTGGAGGTAGAAGTAAGCTGAGTCCTCGGGAACCGGCTCTAAATCTGGCCATACAAAACCAGAAAGGTTAGACCTCTAATAGCAAGTACCACAAGGAAGGACGATATGAAGGATTAACCAATAAGTAAGAGAATACAATAATAGATCTCTGCTTTCTACTAGGATTCACATAACATCACGACACTTCGAACCAACCTCCCAACCAAACAAGGACAGAAGTTGGCCCGTCATGTCCTGACATTCTGATCATCTCAGTTAGGCAACAGAGTAGGTACAGTACACAAACAAATCATCTTGAACGGCCAATCAACTACTACGGCTTGCTATTGTGAGTCCCAAGTTATCCTGGAATTATGCAATTAGGGATTCCTCAGTTCTTACTATCTGCGAACAAGGCTAGTCTATCCAGTCAATCAATTGCGCCAATCATGTAATTAGACGAGTCCCAGCGGGACGCCCGCCGTTAATATACCGTGTACAATTTAATAATATAAGCAGATACCGTTCCCTGCCTGTGTGACAGATTTACAGTATCTGTGGGAACCAGCCGGCCTGTCGGGCACTACTAGTCCCAAGAGGGCTGCCATGTAAGAACTCGGGAATCCATTCTCTCCATGCAATCATTATTTTATTTAACTTAATAGTCTCTACGTTGAGTGAAATCCTATGCCGTGGATCATGGTCATTCAAATGAGTACTTTCGTACGGGGTACGATATGCACAACTCTACAACGATACCCGTGCGGCTATGTTGTAGGTCGTACATAGCGTAATGCAACAATCAAATCTAACCACGGGGTAATCATGCCTTGACCATAAAGTACACATGCTATTTTGTAAGATAGATAAATAACTAAATAAATAATTTGAAGCCCTGCATGTGCCTGTATGCCAATATTCGAGATCGGCTAATAGATTACAATAGTTCATTACATGAACGTGTTTCATTCATTTAATTCAATAAGACGACTAGCCAGTCTCTTAGTTCCAACTAGGAACGCATGATCAATTATTAGTCAATGTCACAATCATTATCAATGGTGACAAGGTATGAAAGTCATTTAGTATTACATGGGTCGAGTCTATAACTCTCAAGGTCAAGTTCCAATCTTACTGGGAATTCATCAATCAATCAAGACACAGGGCACGTTCTGTACAACCATATGTATTAAAAATAGTAACATGCTAAGATTATCAAGTTCATGCAAAAAGGCGTAAGGATATAATAGAAGAGTTATCATGCCATCATTAAATAAATAATTTATAGAGCAAATAAAACACCCAGGTCAGGAAGTCACGCCAACAAGTCTATGCTAAGGCCAATAAGTCACGCAAGATCCAGTGAGAGTGAGCATGAAAAGGGGTTCATGCTGGCACTCACAGCGTGCGTGCAAAAGATGGTAAGAAATTCACGCTGGCATAACATGAGAAGTCACGCTGGCATAACATGAGAAGTCACGCTGGCATAACATGAGCGTGAAAAGTCACGCACGCAAGAGTCACGCACGCAAATACAGCGTGAGCATAAAAAGTCACGCACACAAATGTCACGCACGCAAGCACAGTGTGAGCGTGAAAAGTCACGCACACAAATGTCATGCACGCAAGCACAGTGTGAGCGTGAAAAGTCACACACGCAAATGCCACGCATGCAAATGCCACGCACGCAAGCACAGTGTAAGCGTGAAAAGTCACGCACGCAAATGCCACGCACGCAAGCACAGTGTGAGCGTGAAAAGTCACGCACGCAAATGTCACGCACGCAAGCACAGTGTGAGCGTGAAAAGTCACGCACGCAAATGTCACGCACGCAAGCACAGTGTGAGCGTGAAAAGTCACGCACACAAATGTCACGCACGCAAACACAGTATGAGCGTGAAAAGTCATGCACGCAAATTTCACGTACGCAAGCACAGTGTGAGCGTGACAAAAATACACGCAGCCACGTAAGAACGGGTGCGTGACTAAAAATACACGCAACCACGTAAAGACGTGTGCGTGACTCAGGAGCCTTCGTCCCAAGCCAGAACTGAAGTACCCATGGTTTAGCACCCATGGACAGCCGAGAATACACGCCAAGTTGGGAGATCAAAACCCATGAACAATCGAAATACAACAACTTAGATCTAGAGAAAACAAGCCATAGGAATCAAAAATGCCAAGAACTAAACTCTCTCAGGATCATGAGAGGAAGAATAATGAACCATAAAAATGGTTCTCCAAGCAAGAAGCAAGATTTGCACTTGCCTGCTGATGGGTTGGTAGGTGGAGAAGTGATGAGAGGAAGAAGAAGAAGTAATGGAGAAGAAGTGTTATGAAGAGAGAGAAAGAGATGGAAGCTTTAAATAGGAAGGGTGGTGGTAGGTGGGAGTTATGGGTCGGGTTTGTGCGGTCGGCCAAGCCAACCCGAAACCCTCCATGAACCCGAACCACAAGCAAGACTAAGCAGAAAAATAAATACAGGAATAAAATGCAGATAATTAATTAACATAAAATTAAAGGAATTTAAATACAGGATAATACATGATAAATACTAAATAAATATACATGAGTTGTACATGTATAAAAATACGCATTCCGAAAACGGGGAGTGACACTTTGATTTTTGCGTTCATCATCATTAGAGGGAGCAGCACTGGAAAATTTGTGACGTTGAAAGCCTGAGAGAGGGAGAGGGAGAATAGAGGGAAGGAAGTGGCTGCATGCCTTTGGCTCACTCGAGCGGTATTTGTGCGTCAGATAAAATAGCAAAAATTCAATTTTTCTCCAAGTGTGAGAAAGGATGGCTCAGAACACAACCCAAAATTCATTCTAGCATACATTAGTGTGAATCATCTATGTTATGTACATATGGTGTAGTATATGTTTTTATCGAATCTAGTATCTGAAGGATATAACAGAATCAAGATGAAATCACATAATGTAATACTAAAACATCATCTACTACTATATAATATATAGTGGTAGGTTGTCGTATCATCATTGCCGAGGGATGAGGGTCGAAGGACAGTCAACTTTATCTACGGCTACATAGTTTCTGCCTCGCCAGTCGAATGGCTGCAGGGGCTATGTCATGTTCACCATGTCGTACCGTAGATTAATTCAAAGGAGCTGGAGCTAGAGCTGGAACCAAAATACAAAATCCAAAATACAAAATACAAAATCCAATCCTTGGGTTCGCCGAAAATACAAAAACAAAGATTGACACACAGTTCTAATTCATATGTGTTTTAAGTGTGAGAACGGATGGCTCAGAACACAATCCAAAATTCATTCTAGCATATATTAGTGTGAATCATCTATGTACTGTACATATGGCGTAGTATACGTTCTTATCGGATCTAGTGTCTAGTATCTGAAGAATGTAACAGAATCAAGATGAACTCATATAATGTAATACTAAAACAGCATCTACTACTATATAAGATATAGTGATAGGTTGTCGTAGCATCATTGCTGAGGGATGAGGGACGAAGGACAGTCAACTTTATCTATGGCTACATAGTTTCTGCCTCGCCAGTCGAATGGCTGCAGGGACTATGTCCTGATCACCATGTCGTACCGTAGATTAATGCAAATAGAGCTGGAGCTGGAGCCAAAATACTGAATAAATGAGAGAACTATCAGAAAATCACATAAAACTAACTAGAACTGAAATACAGTAATTGACAAATAAATGGAGAACTATCAGATGTGATACTTGAGTATCAATATGATACTCGAGTATCGGTATTGTGATTGCGATACCGATACACATAGGAATGGTCTGATACTCAGAGTATCGGTATCGGACCATTCCGTATTGCGAGGGAGAACAACACTATAGCGTTGATAGAGAGATAGATAGAGAGAGACAACTAAGTAGCGCTTGAACTTTAACTAAGTAGCACTAGACAACCAACCGGAGAGAATACTCTGAGAGATCCATCTGAGTAGGACGTATACTCTGAGAGATCACCTTTACAAGAATGATATCAGTAGTACAATTTAGTGTTGGAGGAGATATTATCAGAGTATACGTCCTACTCAGATGGGTCTCTCAGAGTATACGTCGCTCTCACTCTCTCTCCTCCCATTTTACTCTCTTACTCTCTCTCCTCCTCCATCCAGCGCTCTCACTCTCTCCGGCGCTCTCACAGTACTAATTCATAACTATTTAAATGTGAGAACGGATGGCTCAGAACACAACCCAAGATTCATTCTAGCATACATTAGTGTGGATCATTATGTTCTGTACATATGGTGTAGTATATGTTCTTATCGTATCTAGTATCTGAAGAATGTAACAGAATCAAGATGAACTCACATAATGTAATACTAAGACATCATCTACTACTATATAAGATATAGTGATAGGTTGTCATATCATCATTGTCGAGGGATGAGGGTCGGAGGACAGTCAACTTTATCTACGGCTGCATAGTTTCTGTCTCGCCAGTTGAATGGCTACAGAGACTATGTCCTGATCACCATGTCGTACCATAGTTTCTGTCTCGCCAGTCGAATGGCTGCAAGGACTATATGTCCCGATTACCATGTTACCAATTAACCAACCAACAAAACTACTTGTTACAAATATCGGCACTATTGGTGCGTTCGAATCGGAGTATCACATTTTTCGGTGTCGAAAAACAAATAATTATTACTAAATTATTAGATATTTTCGGCACTATCGGTGCCCCTGACCAAGCCTCCCCTACACCACCCCTAACCCGAACCCGAACCCAAACCCTCCACTCCCCCCTTGCTCCCCTCCCCAAGCCGCCCCTACCCCCATGCTCCCCTCCCCCAGCCGCCCACACATACACACCCCTAACCCGAACCCTACGCCTAGCTCCCCTCCCCCAGCCGCCCTTGTCCCCCTGTCCCACCCCTCCAGCCACCCCCCACTCACCCCCGAACCACCCGTATCCCCCCTGCCCCTCCCCCCGAGCCACGCGCACCCCAACCACCAACAACCAAAATAGCCGGAGAGAGAGAGAGAAACAGAGAGAGAGGGAGGGGACGAGTACCATGTACCGGAGAGGGAGGAGAGTCGCCGAAGAGAGTGAGAGTCGTCGGAGGAAGTGAGAGCGCCGGAGGGGGGAGTAGAGAGAGTGAGAGAGTAAAATGGAAGGAAATGGACCCTAACCGAACCCTAACGCTAGCTCCCCTCCCCCAGCCGCCCTCGTCCCCCTGTCCCACCCCCCACCCACCCCCCACTCACCCCCAACCACCCACATCCCCCCCTGTACCTCCCCCCGAGCCACCCGCACCCCCCCAACCACCAACAACCAAAACAGCCGGAGAGAGAGAGGGAGGGGGGAGTCACGTACCGGAGAGGAAGGAGAGTCGCCAGAGATAGTGAGAGTCGCCGGAAAGAGTAGAGCGCCGGAGATAGTGAGAGCGCCGAAGGGGGGAGGAGAGAGAGTGAGAGAGTAAAATAGGGGGAAAATGAATCGGTGGGGGGATATAATTAGAATTTAGCGACGCTATCATTACCGTCGCTAAGTTAGTCGCTATTAGCGACGTTTCACGACGACTAGATCACGTAACTAATATACGTCGTTGTCACGTCGCTATTTGTGTCGCTAGTAGCGATGGTAACCGACGTTTCATTTATATGTCGCTAATGTACACAATTTAGCGACGTTTTGCTAACGTCGCTAAATTTACGTCGCCAATTAATCAGATTTTAGTAGTGGTGGTTGTTACTAATTCTGTATTTTGCACCTTAGGTTGGCATGTTTGCGTGCCCAAAGAGGATTTTGTTCGAGATTTTTTCCTGATAGTCTCAGATATATACGATGTGGTCGTTTTCAAAATGATGTGCTTTGGCCCGGCCATCTATTTTTGCTGGTTTTAGTTCCTTTTTGTAGGTTTTTCTATTTTTTTCCTTTCGTTGGCGCATTCGATGGGTGGTTGTTACTAATTCTGTATTTTGCACCTTGGGTTGGCATGTTTGCGTGCCCAATGAGGATTTTGTTCGGGATTTTTTCTTGATAGTCTCAGATATATACGATGTGGTCGTATATATATATATATATATATATATATATATATATATATATATATATATATATATATATATTGGTGTCCTTTTCTTGAGGCTGCCAGCTTGGGACCGTGGCCGTCCCGCGACCACCCAGCCATCCCATGCCCACGGGGGGGGGGGGGGGGGGGTGCTCGAACTTGGGTCCTCCCTCAAGTGAGCCCCCCTCCCTAACCACTTGGGCTAGGGATCATGGACTATATATATATATATATATATATATATATATATATATATATATATATATATATATATATATATCCTACATGTCATAAATACACCAAGATACCCATATATCATATCCAAATGGTATAATATACCCCTTATACTATACGTATAAATATATATTTATATTCCTATGTATCCTATAATATTGGTATCTATATGATACCTATATAAATACATATATAATATTGTACCCTTGCTATTTTATATATACCCATGAGTTACCTTACTACTAAGGTATTTACCTTTATCCTTAGAATTACTTTAACTATCTATACATATACATTTACACTTATATATGTATATAGATAGCATATCCTTAGGATACCATGTTCTACCTAATACTTGACATACTCTATACCATGATATGTCATAATACCTTAATTCATTAAGTATCCCACATTTTACACCATACCTTGGCTACCTTATATATACCTTATATAGCATAATGTATTCTAGTATCTTATTTTTATATGTATATATACCTATAGATATCTACCTTTGATCTTTGATACATATATGCATAAATATGTATTCTAGGTTACCTACAATTGATACCAAGATACCTATATCCTTACCTATGACATGTATAGCTATAGATTATAGTAATATATTTACCTATATACCTATATATCAATATACCATTCTATTCCATTACCTATCAATAAACTGGCAGAAGCATATATATATTGGGAGTGAACGGAATCTCGAGGTCGTGCAGAACTAGCCACTTATTTTGGCTGGCCGTCACGGATATTGTTACCATCCGCATTAGAGGGTGGCAGTATCCGGCTACTTTATGTACTATGTACTATATGCTCATCTTGTTTCGTACGACGACCTTACGAGGGATCGATGCTTATCTTGTCTTGTTATATTTGGTCTGGTAGCCCTGCTGGATTGTTACGATCTGAGAATTCCTATATTTTGCATTGTTGGGGTAACTCAACCTCCACATAGATGGTCGTAGGCATTTAAGTGGCCATTTATTCTCTTAAATTGTTTAGTTTTCTGCTTGCAAAGCTGGCTGATATGTCACACTGTCCCGGCCAGTAATTCATTTCCTGTCCTGGTTTAGTGTATGGATGGATTGTTGTTCTGAGTATAGATTATGAATTTCAGTTGGCGATGCAGGTATTAGTGGATTTTATGATAACTCTGATGATTTTTGGTTATTTAGCTACATTAGTTGTGGATTGTTATCGTGTGTTGGTCGAACGATCCTTTACCTCTAGTACTGTTGTTCATATATGTTATTCCTGTCATATATTTTATCCTGCTGGTTTTTCTTCGTCCGTCCTTGAGCTTTCTTTTTTGGTACTTGCTGCGGTTGGCCTGACCAACCCTGGATTGTTTCCAGATTGCCAGCGACCGACCTTAAGGATCTTTCATACCTGACTTGGAGGACGTGCTTAGTTCCAGACAATGCAGGAACTGTGGAAAGGTATTCTTGTCTACATTATTATCCTGCATGGTAGACTCTGGATTATCATATGAATATTTCATGCTTTCCATATGATTATCTCTCTTGTTGTTATTTCATTATTGTTGCTTATGGATTTGAGATCAGATTTAGGCAATAGATTGATTGCACGCTAGGATACCCAACAAGATTGACAGCCGTAATCATCGTATGACATCTTATACGGTGTAGTTGGCCTATGTTCGTCCCCGTATTTCGGTAATATGGCGTGACATGGAGTCGCTAACGACCTCGCTAGTCCAGTTCATTTTTGATGTGTGAACGAACATAGAGGATAAAATCTTGCTGGACTTGATTGAGCGACCAGTCTGCGATGGTCTGTGTCATGGGTAGCAACCCAGTCCGACCTGTTCTCTAGGTGGACCGGGTCGGTCCAAAACTTAGACAACGCATGGGCCGGCCCAACCTGGATTTGACTGGGCGAGTCCCTGGCCGATTTTCGGGCCGTCGAACTACTTCACAGTTTGAATCATAAGTTATTTGGTTAATTTTAAATATAGAATAATATTCTAATTATTTATTTGTTTTCATATAGATATATAACTTCCACAAACTTTGATAAATGGTATTGGCTACAATTCATGTGGGAAATATTTGCCTTTATCTTCAAAATTATGTAAACAAAAATAAATAAAATTAAAGTTACCGGCCTCCGGGGAAGTCGCGCACGAAGCACTGCCCTAAGAGTTGATTCGGGTCTATGTGCAGACTTTGTCAGAATGCTCCTAGTGGTAAAATCCCCGCTCTACCGGTATTCCGTCATCGCACACGACTCGGGGAGATTGACCCGAACTTAGCTTTTGCCCAGAAGATAGAAAGAATTAGAATGGAAGTGGATGATTGAAAATAGAATGAATTTTGTAGGAGGAATATACATAATTTTTAGAGGGTGGGAACCTTTTTTTCTCCTTTTCAACAACATAAAGAAGACATGTATATATAGGAATCATGTCACAAAACAATATATCAATGGTCTTTCAATAGGATTCAATAGGAATGAAGGTGTGATAATGGGTACTAATGTGACCGTTTTAGGGGTTAAAGAAATGATTCTTGATAGGACTTTAATGTGAATAAAAGGGATAATAATATGGAGAAAAATTGATTTTTTTCACCAATTATTACAACAATCTCCCCCCCAAAAAAAAATCAATTTTTGAAACCAAAGATAACAATGTTCAAAAGGAGTAAGGATAGAAAAATTTCTGGGCAATTATATACTATGCATAGATGAGATGGACTACAGCCTTGAATCTCACTTAGTGACTATTGTCTTTATCTGAAGAAGTGCTTGATGGACTACGCCTTGAATCAGACTTCTTGAACCAGATTCAGAAAATAACACACATAGTACGCTAGAGGTTCTTGGGTCTATCGGGTGGCGCGTTTGATTGGCCATGCGCACTTTTTCATATTCATGAGAGTTGTCTAGGATCGCCCCGTCCTATAGCCGCGGCCTTCACGACCTCTCACATAATTGGTGATAGGAATCAACCCTGCATATCATGCTTGGACTTATTAAGAGTTTAAACTCACCCTATCCATATCACAAAAGGAACACTGTCACCATAGGGATGGGGTATGAATGTACACATGTACAGCCTCCTGGGCTTTTATTTTAACGAGAATTTAATCTCAGGTCAGTGTTCCATAATAGTTACCTAGTCCAGCTTGTTCCTACCCATTGAACCGGCTTCTTGGGATCTCCAGTCAGACTCGGTTGAGTTGCCACTGCTGGTGACTATACTATGGGCTTAACCCCATCCCCTCGATGATTCTAGGATTAATTTCCTAGAAAAACTCTTCATCAAGAGTAAACATACTCTTCGTCAAGAGATCTGTAAAGTTCTTTATGACTTTTATAGTCAAGAACCACAATTTTGCCTTTTAGGCTCTTTTAATGTCTTGAAATGCAGCTGCAAGTACCTGTTCATCTTAGAATTCACAAGATCATGCTTTAGCAGTTCTTTAGCATAATTGATAAAAATGACAGGTACATAATATGTATATTATGCATTTGCATAATAAGAAGCTTAATCTATTCAATACTTCATGAAGTCATAGCAAGAGTAAAATTTAGGCTTGGGTCTGTAAGATATCTGATCCATTCAGCTTTAGTACAAGCTATGGTTAAATATACAATTTCAAGTTCTTTGATACTCCTAGCTATGATAGTTTGTCACATGGACCTATCATGTTCTGAGTATCAAAGTTGTTCCACAGATAAAATCTTACACTGGATCTTAGTGATCTTTAGTGTCTTTATATTCGAAGAAAATGTCATACAATGACTTAGAAAAACACTTAAGAATTTTACGAAACCAATAATAATTCATTTCTTTAGGAATCTTTGGTTTGACTAAGCCGGATATTTGTGTTACCCTTGAATCATATTATGTGTCATCAGAATCAAGGTGTATGATTCCACTAATTGCTAGATAAGCCCTAAGATAATGAGCCAAAATGCATATGAGTCTATCAACTCTTAAAGTAAGACACAGTAACTTTCAGTCTTGGCTCTAAAGATTTATCTTTACTAGCCATGTTTGCAAAAAATGACAATATAAAGTATTAGAATAATAGTTTAAGAGATTTTGATAATCAACCTTAAAAAATCTTTAGTTTATCAAGTGTTGATTAATTTGGGTTAGCTGTAGGGGCCGGTTCCCAGCTAGCGGAGGTCCACAGGAGGACGATTAAGTACCGTGTCGCTTAGGGCTATTTACGCCAGGTTGACAGAAGGACCCTTTCGACTTGTACCCAAAATAATCTCAACTTTAAAAACTTAGATTTAAAGGAATTTGCAATTTCACTAACTATTTTCTTGTAACTAAATTGTCTGAATGAATCAAAGAATTGTAACATCACGAAATATAAGCAAAACAAAGTTTTTCTTAATATTGTGACTGAACAATATTGTAATAATTTTTCTTTTCCAGACTAGAAAGTCTAATATTGTGATAATATAGTTATTTAAGGTTCAAACATGTAAACCGACTAAGGAAAGAATATCACCATATTCTACATACAGAAACCTAGAATGATGCCTCACATATATATTTGTCCAACTAAATTTAGTAGACAAAATGAATAGAATATGTGAATTATAAATTTAAAAAAAATATACCTTTCCACGTGATTGGAGCAATTTTGTACTTCTTGAATTCGTCTTAGTAATAGTACTTCAGAAGAAATGTCATTTAGTACATTATTTTGAGATAGTTCTATAATCTCACATCCAATTTTGTCCAAGAATTTGGAAATGAAAAAATTTATAACCATCAAGTTAGAATAATAAAGCAAAAACTTTGTACTACTTACCTTATATCTTAGCATGTTTAATCCTTTTCTAACATGTCATAACTTCTATGGTTCTGACTTGGAGAAATAACATTACAAAGATCATATCGGAAAAAGAAAAAGATAAGATAAACATCTCTAACATTTCGGTCTTCAAAAATATAATTTGAATCAATGCACAACTTGTTCATTCTGACACATCAATGTATATTGTTTACGATTAAAATAATTTAACAATATTTTTATGGTAAATATGAAAACAAGAATTATAAAAATGCTATCAGTATGCCCAAGTCTGACATATATTTTAGTTACATAATACAGTGAAAGAAAATATTTGATAATACTATATAGCACCATGTATCAAAAAAAATCTATAAATTAAATATTACATATACAATAACCACATAACAATATATTTATACTTTGATGACTTTGCAAAATTATATTCTAGATGCAAAACTCCATAATTAATATTGAATGATGTAAATTTTTATTATTGATGCGTAGCAATACCTAGTTTTGTATGTAAAGTCATAATTAACATGGCCTGACAAAATTCTATGTCATCATCCATAACATCAGACTACTAAATAGTTATTAATAATATTAAATGAAAGGATTTCTCGTGATGCGTCAGGAATAGAAAACATGGAATTAGAATAGGTGTTATGAACCTTGCACTTTACCAATGATATGCAAAAGCAACAAAAATAAAATAAAATAAAGCAACATGAGTTTATCACTCTACGTGCCTTATTATATGTTACAAAAATTACATATGTTAAAGCATGTGCTAATCAATAATTTGCTCTATATGTTAGCATAATTATTAGCAACCAAAATTGTGCACATATAATAATCTAAATAAAATTGTTAAACAATATACATAATTAAATTAGATGCTACACAATATATATATATATATATATATATATATATATATATATATATATATATATATATATATATATATATATATATATATATATATATACACACACATACATTATCTAGGTAATAGTTATAATCTATTTGAGAACTATTAAAATATTCTATAGAGCAAAGTTAGGCATATGAATTTAGATTTTACCAAAAAAAATCTTTGTTCTGCCAAATGCCTTTGCAAACGCATATACTATTTATAGAGATAAAAAAAAAATTCTATTTGTTGTAATTACAAATAGCAATTTTGAACAAAGTAGCTTATCATCAAAAATAATTTATTGATGCATGCTACATATTGTTACCAATCAATTTGAAATAGTGGAAAGGCTAAATGCCACTGAGTTGGAATTGACAATATTCTCAAGATGTTACTATTGGCTCAATTTATTGCAATGAATTTGAAAGTAAATTTTATTCATCCATACATGTTGTATATTATTTCTAATTGGAATAGAACAACAAATTCGTTCTGTGCTAACAAGTATAAGGATGATTGGAATATTTTGTGCTAACATAATGAACAAAATGAAGAACTATTCTAGATGATGTGGAACATAATTTCCAACATCTATTTACAAATATTATGAACGAAATCGAAAATTCACTAGGGATTAGTTATAACTCAAACCACTACGGACTAAAGGAGTAAAGAACTTGAGTTATTGTCAAGACATAAATATTCTTAAAATCATTCATCATATTCATATATCAAAAAACATGAAACATCCTATTAATCAAACTTGAAAGTTATAAACCATAACCTAGATAAAATCACGACTACTCATAATTTGACCAAAATAAACCAACTAAGTTCTAAGAATCCAACTGGACCCAATCATCTATTGAACTCAGGGTGTACAAACTGGTGCAATAGTCAGCCTTACCAGAAATAATAAAATGAAAGAAATCGTATATTTGCCATAAGCAAGTATAATTATTGGATTCATAAAGTTGTATAATTAATGTAAAAAATAACAACATCTAAGTGATAAAATTGCACTAATTAAAAATATAATCCAATTAGTGTGATGTCATTGCATTAATTCAAAATGAAACATCTTCCATGCAACATATAGGACATGTAAGGACACCCATTATTGATGATCACAAATATATTGAACATGTATAAGATTTTCTATCATATCAATTTCAAACTACCATATAGTTTGATAATCGTATATGAATTGAATTTAGTGTTTTACTCACAAGTTGTGCCATCAAAAAAAATTTATGAATCATATGTAACACTGTATCCGGACTCTATTCTATCCGAAAACAAAACTGGTTGGGAGTGACAATCACATCTTCTTCTTCCACAAACTTTTGCTTATGCATAATAAAAGTAAGACATGCATAGTTTGCTTTATGCATGTGGAGAACCATGAAAGTGCATTACATAGGAGGAGCAATTTATTCTTGGAAAAACAAATAGAACTTCTAATGGTTACTATGGAAGAGCAGTAGATATCCTGCACCTTCAATAATGTTAATACTTGAAACTAAACATCATGCTCTCTTAACCACATATCCATAATGCAAAAATGAAGAACGAAAAATGAAAAACAACATAAATTATTATTTCCAAATGGGCCAAAACTATTCTGTTAAGTATTTCTTTTTCTACTCTCGTCTCAAGTCAACATGGCTTGTTCAGTTGTTTGATTAGCAATAAGGAACGTTCTTAGAAAAAAGTCAACGAACAGATGTCACAAGATTGAATCAACTTGTTAAAAACATTATGTTAAGGAATTACATCAACATAACAGACTAATCTTTAGAAAGAATTAATAATATTAAAAAATAATTATAAAGTAACAATAGCACATAATACTTTCAACCCATGGCAACAATAATGGTATCTAATATCCCATCACATTTGTTCCATGAAGAGAAATAGAAAACTTCATCCGTCCCAAGACTATAGAAACTTTTGATTTACTAATGAAACAAAAGATAAAGAGAATTACTATTCATCTCTTTACGGACGTTAGAACAACATGTATCAATTCTTTCACTTAAAACAATATTTAAACATAATGTCTTGTAAGACAGGAAATAAAAATTATAAATGGTTAAACTAAAATATATAAAATGATATTCAACTCTTAGATTGTTGGAAATATTTGCCTTTATCTTCAAAATTCTGTAAACAAAAATAAATAAAATTAAAGTTACCGGCCTCCGGGGAAGTCGCGCACGAAGCACTGCCCTAAGAGTTGATTCGGGTCTATGTGCAGACTTTGTCCGAATGCTCCTAGTGGTAAAGCCCCCGCTCTACCGGTATCCCGTCATCGCACACGACTCGGGGAGATTGACCCGAAATTAGCTTTTGCCCAGAAGAAAGAAAGAATTAGAATGGAAGTGGATGATTGAAAATGGAATGAATTTTGTAGGAGGAATAGACATAATTTTTAGAGGGTGGAAACATTTTTTTTCTCCTTTTCAACAACATAAAGGAGACATGTATATATAGGAATCATGTAACAAAACAATATATCAATGGTCTTACAATAGGATTCAATAGGAATAAAGGTGTGATAATGGGTACTAATGTGACCGTTTTAGGGGTTAAAGAAATGATTCTTGATAGGACTTTAATGTGAATAAAAAGGATAATAATATGGAGAAAAATTGATTTTTTTCACCAATTATTACAACAATTCATTGGTAAGGCAACTTCATCATAATATTCAAACCTTCTATCAGAAAAGGGTTCACAATGGGCCCATACGTACAATTCTATTACTGTAACATTGCTTACACAAGAAGAATCCACAAACAAAAAGAAGTTTATTAATAACGTCCATTTGGTCGATTTTACAGAATATAATAGTAAGGAATGGCATACATATTTCTTAATTGAAAACAATATGAATATAACTTAACATAAATGAAATAATTTTGTACGGTTAGGCACTTATTCCACATTTCATACTTTTGACAGGCAGTTGGAGGGAGGAATATTGGGACATCAACTACGCCTCTCCTCTGATAGCGTCCATCAACTGCACTACCTTCTTCCCATTCTTCTGTTTCCATCTTCTTCCTCCATAGTTTTTCTCATCTTCTTTCCTCTGTTCTCAAGTTTTACTCTTCTCTTCATTCTTTGTTCCTCTTCCCATTCTTCATTCGATCTTCCTTCCTCTGTTCTCCATAATTACTCTTCTTTTCATTCTCTGTTCATCTTCAAATTCTTTGTTAGTTCTTTCTTATTTTCCTTTTCCTCGTCCTTTACTGCCATGGATAACTCATCATCAACTTATGAAGACATTCTTACGAAACTGTCTTCACTACTCTCCTCCACCTCCATTGATCCAGCCTACTCCGACAATTCTTCATTACACAATCCCCAAGCCGATTGGCAACTCT
The DNA here is from genome assembly GCA_029216955.1 of Iris pallida. Taxonomy (NCBI): domain Eukaryota; kingdom Viridiplantae; phylum Streptophyta; class Magnoliopsida; order Asparagales; family Iridaceae; genus Iris; species Iris pallida. The sequence goes on along the minus strand of JANAVB010033817.1, from coordinate 9,432,123 downwards.
ACATCTTTTCAAGATCTTATCCAAGAAAATCTATCCCACCCACATAATATCCACCACAATTCCCAAAATCTGGAAATGTAAGAAGGCAGTCAAAATTTCAGAGTACCATGAAGGCTCTTTCTCTGTAAAGTTTACTTCGATGGAAGATTTAGAGTTTGTTGTTACAAATGGACCATGGAAGATCAACCATCATATGCTCATTATCGAAAGGTGCTGTCCTAATAAACCCCCAAGTGAGTACAAATTTGAAGAATGTGATTTCTGGGTGCAACTTCATGGTATACCAGTCAACCTCCTTACTATTGATTACATCTCTTCCCTGGCTACTCGAATAGGCAGAATTCGTCCTCCATCAGTAGCAGATGCTTGTAAGTGGATCCTCTTTGCCCGAATTAAAGTTTCTATTGATATTACAAAGCCTCTTCTATGAAAACTTACAGTTATTTTGGGCAATAATAAGGAGTGTTCTGTTCTATTGAAATATGAACGCCTTCCTAAATTCTGCCAGTTTTGTGGATGTCTGGGTCATAGTATCAAAAAATGCAGTATCCATTCTGAGTATTCTAATATGATTCATGATTCCTGGTCTAATGATCAGAAGGTCCAGTTCCAAGCTTTACTTGATAAACGCCTTGATTTATCCATATGTGTCACTCATGCTGATAAATTCAAATCTACATCTAAACGATCTGGTTCTTCCAATAGACAACATCCCAATCAACCAGTATCAATTCAGGATCCATCTGCCACCAATGCTATTCCATCATCCACTTTAGTCAGTAATCCAGTTATGGGTATGAACATAGATCAAAATTCGCCTATTCCTCAGTCCATTCCTGAAATCATTGTTACTGACATCGACATCACCGAGCAAAATTCAATTATTATTCCGACAATAGTTAATTTCCAGGAGAAGAATCAGTTAGATCAGAATAGTGTTCAGTTATTATCCACTACCCCAGAAATCATTGATGGTTCAATTCCCACATCTCCTGTACAAGACCCATTACTGCCTACAGCTGGAAATAAGGAACACACAATAACTAACTTTGAAGATTTACCTGCTACGAATCAGTTATCTGTTGCAAAGGACCATGATAATTCAAACATTACTGTTTCCTTCTCCTCACAACTTTCCCCGATTGTGGATAACAATTCCTTAATCAACCCACAGCCTAATCATATTCAACATCCATCTGACACAACACCATTATCATCTTCATCTTCATCCTTACAAACTTCTATATCTACTCATCTCCTGCAAGAGTATCCCCATCTCATTAAAGACCATCCTCAAACCATGAATAAATCTCCTCAACCCAAGACAGAACATCCTCAAACATCTTCTACAACACCTTATCAATATGTGGCAGAACGTCTTGATCGAGCAATGGTTGATATTCAATGGCATTCACAACATCCTCATGCTGGTTTACTACACCTTCCTTGTCTCAACAGTGATCATAATCCTATTCTTCTTTTATTGAAGATTACCAATAGAAACAGAACTTATTTGCCCCGTTTTGAAGCATCATGGACTGTTGAACCTGGCTTTGAACAATTCCTTGATGAATCATGGAGAAATCAGAATTCAAATGATCTACAAACAAACCTGAAGACAATGCTCCCTAAACTTCATCATTGGGGGAAAAGATTAAGTGGTAGCTTTGATAAGGATATCATATATCAAGAAAGAAAGTTATTGCAATTACAGTCCATGGCACCTACAGAAGAGAGCTTTGTTGAAGAGAGAAACACTCAAATTCTTCTTAATAAGTTGCAGCTTCAGAAAGAACTTTATTGGAAACAGAGATCAAGTATTGCTTGGTTGAAAGAAGGAGATAGGAATACTCGTTTCTTCCATATGCAAGCCACTACCAGGAAGCATAGAAATTGTATACACAGTATTACTAATGACAGTGGTATTCAAGTTTCAGATCAGAAACTTATTTCAGCTGCTTTTGTATCTCATTTCAGCTCTCTGTTTACAGCAGTAGATACTTGTTGTGTTCCTGAACATATTCTATCTGAATTACCTATTATCAGTGATACAGACAATGAAGGTATCAGTGTTGTGCCTCAAGAGGATGAAATCAAATCAACTGTGATGAGCATGAGTCCTTATAAGTCACCAGGCCCAGATGGTTATCCTCCACTATTCTACCAAAAATGTTGGAAGTCAGTTGGATCCCAGGTAACATCTTTCATACAATCTTTCTTCATATCTGGATCAATGCCTCCTTCCCTCAATCATACATATATTGCACTTATTCCTAAAGTGCAAAATCCTACTCGTCCAGTAGACTATAGACCTATCTCTCTTTGCAATGTTCTATACAAGATTATTTCTAAAATTCTTGCTAATAGGCTCAGGCCTCTCATTCATAAGTTGATTAGTCCTAACCAGAACGCATTTGTTCCTGGTAGATACATTGGTGATAACATAGTCATTGCACAAGAGCTTATCCACACAATTTCAAAACTTTCTACCAATAACAGCTCCTTCGCATTCAAAGTAGATATGTCTAAAGCATATGATAGGTTGAGTTGGGGAATAATTGGCCAAGCTTTACAGGGGGTGGGAATCTCTGGTAAATCAAAAGATCTGTTTATGCAATGTGTTACAACCTCATCATTTGCAATATTGATTAATGGTGAACCATCAGAATCTTTTATTCCTGGCAGAGGACTTAGACAGGGGTGCCCCCTTTCTCCATACCTGTTTATACTTTGTATCGAAATTCTTTCTTCTTTGATTAATTCGATGGTCAGAAACTCATTATATGAGGGTGTCAAAACTCGAAATTCCTACCATACATATTCTCATCTGGCATTTGCCGATGATCTTTTCATTTTTGGATCATGTTCCCTTCATAACCTTGTCCAAGTGAAACATATCCTCAAAACATTTGAACTCTGGTCGGGCCAGCGTATTAATTTTGATAAATCCTCTATATTCTTCACTAAAAAGACTGATCCTATTATGAAGGAGTTGTATATACATTTGTTGGGGGTCCAATTGATGCAAACTAATGATAGATACCTTGGACATTTGCTCCTCAAGTCAAAGAAAAGGATAAGCGCTTATTCTGATCTTTTGAATGCTAGTACTGCGAAACTCCACGGTTGGAAAAGCAAGTGCCTATCTCATGCTGGACGAACAATCCTTATCAAGTCGACCTTATCAAGCCTTCCTACTTACTATTTGTCTGCATATCATATTCCAAAAAAGGTGGCTAAAAAACTTGTACAACAACAATGTAATTTTTGGTGGTCTCCTTCAGACAAAAGAAAACTTCACTTTACTGCTTGGGATAAAATATCTCAACCCAAATTCCATGGAGGTCTTGGCATAAGGGATCCTTATATATCAAATTTGGCTTTAGTTTTGAAATTGACATGGAGGTTTCTCACTAATCCTTCTTCAGTTTGGGCTACTCTGTTGCATGACAAATATCTTCAATCAAATTCTTTTTGGGATGCGGCTGTTACCAGAAACTCGTCAAGTATATGGTCCAGTCTACTTGGTAGCAGAGAGTTTCTTCATAATAACATTTTCTGGTCAGTGGGTGATGGTAATAATATTAATATTTGGAGTGATTCTTGGGTCCCTACTCTTCCTAATTTTAAAGTGTATGGGTATACCCACAGTAATCACTGGGCCAACAAAGTCAGTGATCTCATCAACAAGGAAACTGCTACCTGGAAATTGAATCTCATTAACATACTTTTCCCTCCAGAAGAAGCCAATGAGATATTGAAAATTCCGCTTTCTACAAACTGTTCCAGTGACAAATTGATTTGGATTCATACTAACAATGGAGAGTTTTCCACAAAATCTGCATATAAAGTTATCCATGGCATTTTGTATCCTCATCTTCAACATCCTGTTCAGCAAGATTTTCTTGAATGGAGGAGGCTTTGGTCTCTTCCTTCTATTAGCCCGAAGGTGGTGCTGTTTGTTTGGAGAGCCTTAACTAATTCCCTTCCCACAAATGCCAACATCCACAGAAGATTACACCATATTGGAGACATCTGTCCTCTATGCAAGGTACATATTGAAACTACTAACCATCTGTTATTGCATTGTCTAATCACAGGTTCATCTTGGTTACACAATCCAGATGTTGCTCCCCTGCTTAATGATTCATCTACTCTTTCTACACTGACTACTGCCATCCTTAAGAAGGGGGATCCAAATCAAACAGGGTCTTTCTTTTATCATCTTTGGATGATATGGAGGTCCAGGAACAAGGCTATCTTCAACAACATTCCAATTATTGGTGACAGGATCTTCGAGGAGGCTATGAGTTTGAAGGAGAAGTTTACAAACATTGTTCTATGCTGTTCGGTGAACTCAGTTTCCCTTCCATTCACTCAAAACAATGCTCGATGGCAACCACCAAATCCTAATAGTTGGAAGATAAACTTTGATGGAGCTTATCTAGATGGGAAGATGGCGGCAAGTGCAATACTTCGAGATTCAGCTGGTCGTTTTCATTTGGCATCCTCAACAGTACAAGAAGGAGGCTCACCCCTTGTAGCCGAAGCTATTGGCATTACTTTGGCCCTGAATATCTGCAAAAAAGAAAATCTATGTGATATTACTATTGAAGGTGACTGTAAGCAACTGATCGACTCCATCAACACACCTGACTCTAGTCCACTGTGGCAAGCTAGACATGTTATTGAAGATGCAAGGAGGGCTTCTCAATCTCTTTCTCATTTGACATTTTCCTTTACTTTTCGAAATGCCAATCAAAGTGCCCATTTCTTAGCAGCTTCTGCTCTTACTTCTAATGTTTCTCATCTAATATCTCATTATACTGAGATACCATCATGTATTGAATCTCATGTTCTTTTTGACATGAGTTCTGTGACTTCTATTATTCAGTAATGCAACCTTTGTTTTGATTTCAAAAAAAAGACAGGCAGTTGGAGGTGAGCTTAGCAAGCGTCGCCCTTAATTACTTAAGGGCACTGGAAGCCTTTGGGGACCTTCTTGCCGCAGTAGTTGAGGAGAAGGCTGAGGTCGATGGGGACATCGAGGTGGATCCCGAGGATGTCGGCCTTGATGGCAGTGCAGAGGCAGACGGCAGCCTCAAGGTCGAGCAGGTTTCCGAGGAGAGAGCAGCATGGCTTCTTAGGTGGCTTGCCAAGGTTCAAGTTGACTAGGCCGCTCAGCACGTTGGCGCAGACGCCTAGCTTGAGGGTGTCAATGGGGCACTTGCCACCGGAAGAAGGGCTCGGGGTCGGGGGCTTCGGGGTGGGGGGCTTCGGCGTTGGTGGTTTCGGAGATGGGCAGGTGCCACAGGAGCTCACCAGAGCAAAGAATAGGAGGTTGACGGCAAGGAAGAGGACAGCTGATGCTGTGCTCGTTGATGCCATTACGTGCGTACTTGTAGCTTGGCTAGTGAATAACTTCAACTTGTGAGTGTGAGGAATAATATCGAAGTGTCTGCGCCAGCTACTTATAGGCATCAAGGGGTACTGCTGGTGTGCTTGAACGACATATTTTTAGCAAGAACAGAGACAAAAACCATGTGATGATGCATGAGGGCGGGAAATATGTTTTAGCTGGCAAACCATGCGATCGTTCGGTATAGTTTGGAACCTAGTTAATTCGGTGGAATTATCTCAATTATATATGCAATTCCTCTCGGCATGCAACAATAATTAGGATCTAATATTTGTTAACGTCCAATAGGTTTAGTTTAATTAATTTGATGAGCAAATAATAGTCTGTCTTCCTTTCTCTACAACAGATCGCATTCACATGCATGGATGGAATTCTATACCATTTTTGCATTCTCTTACCAAGTTAGTTGTGAGCAGATTCTACGGTGTTGGCGCTAATGATGTGGCCTCAATGTGTATCATGGTTTGCCAATGGTCATTGCGACAAGGCGGATCCACTGGTATGCCAGATAAGACTTCAGACTTGGGCAACCCTCTGTTAGCTACAAACTTCTTGTTGTAACTTGCTGGAGACAAGGACGGTGAGCAAGATGTAGTTGGGGAAGACACAGAGAGAAAGAGGGAAAGGAAAAATGTATTTGATTCACCACTGAACAAACAATTACACTCCAATTTACAGCTGCTACTCCTAACTACTTAACACTAAAATCATGCAAGCTGATCCTATTAAGAAGGATCTGAACTTAGACAAGTTCAACTCCACGATTAACGATTGACTCACAAAACTTTGACAAGTTCTCTAGATTATTAACTGATATTCTCCTCCTTAATCTAGATTTGATCAAGGTTGATAACTCCCAGATCCTGCTGCATCTCGGCAAACTTCACTTTGGCGAGAGCCTTCGTAAGAATATCGGCACGTTGCTTTCCAATGCAAACGTACTCCACCTTTATCTGCCCTTTTTCAACACACTCGCGAATAAAATGAAAGCGAGTATCAATGTGTTTGATGCGCCCATGAAACACAGAGTTCTTCATCAACGCAATTGCAGACTTGTTGTCGACCTAGATCGTAACTGGCTTAGGTTCGCGACCAGTCACCTCACTAAGCAGATTTCTCAGCCACAAAGCTTGACATGCAGCACCCGTTGCCGCCATGAACTCAGCTTCACAGGAGGACAATGCGACAGTTTTCTGCTTTGAGACGCCCAAGTGATCAGATTCTTGATGAGGTAGAACGTCATTCCACTAGTGCTCCTCCTGTCGTCGATATCTCCGACTAAGTTGCTGTCGGTGAATCCGTACAGTTCATCTTCAACATGTCCTCTTTCATACATGAGTCCATACTCAAGTGTTCCCTTCACATATCTGAGGATCTGTTTCACAGCCTGGTAATGCGTGGTTGTTAGCTTCTCCATGTACCTACTCACCATTCCAACAGCATAAGAAATATTCGGACGAGTGTGAGTTAAGTACCTGAGACAGCCAATGATGCGCCTATATTCCGTTGGATCGACTGGGGTTCCTTCAAGGTCCTTGTTGAGTTACAGTTTAGCTTCCATGGGATACTTGGTCGGATTGCAATCTCTCATTCTAAACTGCTGCATGCAATACTCTCTTCGCATATGCTGATTGCTTCAGTGTAATGTGATAACCCCGTTGGTCTACCTCTATACCAAGGTAGTAGGAGAGTAACCCAAGGTCACTCATCTCAAATTTCTGCATCACCTGCTTCTTGTAAGCCCTTACTGCAGTTGCTTTTGTGCCTGTAATGATTAAGTCATCAACATACACTCCAACAATGAGTTCACCCTCTTCATTGTTGTTCGTGTACACCGCATGATCTTGAGTGCATCTAATGAATCCCAACTCCTTTAAGCAGCTGTCCAGGCGTATGTTCCTGGCCCTCGGTGCTTGCCGCAAACCATAGAGAGTCTTGAACAGTCTATACACCTTGTGCTCCTGGTTCTTGACGATGAAGCCTTCGGATTGAGCTACATATAACTCCTCTTTGAGGTCACCATTCAGGAATACAGATTTAACGTCCAAATGGTGAACCTCCCATCCATGTTGGACTGCGAGAGCGATAATCAAACGAATTGTGTTGAGTCTGGCCACTGGAGCAAATACTTCATCAAAATCAACTCCATGCTGCTGGACGTACCCCTTTGCTACAAGTCTAGATTTGTGCTTGAGGATCTTGCCTTCACTGTCTCTCTTCACCTTGTATACCCATTTTAGACCGATGGGTTTGTGCCCAGATGTTAACTCAGTAAGCACCCAAGCCCATTCTTCTCGATTGCTTCCAACTCCTTCTTCGTAGTTTCTCGCCACTCATGCTCAAGTGCAGCATCTTGAAAGTTTGCCGGTTCTTTAGCCGACAAAAACAACATCTCTGGATCAAGATGTGTCTCCTTAGTTTCAGCATATATGTCAGCAATTGAGTGGTATCTCCTTGGCTCGCTTGAGTCTGTCGTCAATGTGGGTGAGCCGCTTGAAGTTGAGGCTGCAGCTTGTGGTGTAGTAGGCTCCTTTGACGCCATCGCCGCTCCGTGCGCCATAGGTGTTGTCGCATCTCCCGTGCCCTCCGGCGTGTGTACAGCCTCGTCACCGCCCTCTGTGGAGTGATTATTGTCTCGATAATAGGATCTTTGACTGAGATATCTACCCAGCCTTGTGGTTCGGTACCGTCACCATTGTTCCAATCCCATCTCATTTCTTCCTCGAACACGACATCCCTGTTCACCTGGATCTTGCTGCGTTGAGGATTATAGAGGCGATGTGCTTTGCAGCCCTCTTCCATGCCAAGGTACACCAACGACGTGCTTCGGTCATCAAATTTCTTGTGATGAGGACCTGCAGTCTTCATGTGTACGATGCATCCAAAGATCCTTAAGTGTTCCAGGTTCGGTTTCTTACCAGTCCATGCTTCATACGGCATGAGGGTATCGAGAGCTTTAGTTGGCAACCGGTTGAGCAGGTACACAGCATGTCTGACCGCCTCGTCCCATATGCTTCCAGGAACATGTATGCTCTTGATCAAGCTCCTTGTCATGGCCATCACAGTGCGACTTCGGCGCTCCACTATGTCGTTTTGTTGTGGCGTATATGGTGCGGTGAGGTGCCGTTGTATGCCTTCTCCTTCACAGAAGCTTGTGAATTCCTTAGACAGGAACTCACCTCCTCGATCAGTTCTTAGTATCTTCATCTTGTTGTCACATTCATTCTCTACAAGAGACTTGAATTTCTTAAAAGCATCAAAGACATCTCTTTTTTTCTTTGAGTATATACACCCACATCATGCGACTGAAGTCATCAACAAGTAGAAGAAAATACCTGCAAGTGTAGTGGGTGTAATCGGGCCATAAATGTCAGCGTGCACAAGTTGCAATTTCTTCTCAGCTCTGAAGCTTGTCTGTGGAGGGAACGGTAGTCGTCCTTGTTTGGCAATGAGGCACCCATCACAGAGCTGGTTTGGGTGAGAAATATTCAGCAGTCCGGTGGCCATTTCCTTCTCTGCCATCATCTCGAGCGCAAAAAAATTTATGTGCCCGAGCCTTGCATACCACAACCAGGCTGCATCTTATACTTTGGCCATTAGACATATCGGCCTACAAGATTCAAGAGCTATCTTGTACAGGCGGTTAGGCGATCTCCTCACCTTCATCAGCAGGATATCGTTCATGTTGAACACCCTCAAGTAGGAGCTGACAATCTCCACCTTGCTTCCATCTTCCGTTAATTGGCCAAGGCTCAATATATTACTTCTTAAGCTTGGAATGAAGTATACCTCCGACAGAAGTCATTGTTCCCTATTCTTGCATTAGAGCAGGATTGATCCCTTGCCCTTAATCCGTACGGTTGAGCCGTCGCCAAACTTGACATGGCGGGTGATATTCTGATCAAGGTCCTTGAACTTTCGTCGGTGGCCCATCATGTGGTTGCTAGCACCGTTGTCAAGGTACCAAACGTCGGTGTCGGCCTGCGCTTCTCCAGCTCTGCGCAAGTCTTGTTCTATCTTCTCTTCATTGAGCATGACGAGGTCAGGCGTCTCCTCCTGAGTCTCTTCCAGCAGCAATGCGACCTCCTCATCTTGCGCTTGTGCAAGGTTCGTCTCCGGAACACGATACTTGTTGCGATACTCCAATGCATAGTGACCAAAGTTTTTACAATTGAAGCACTTGATTTTTTTTATTTATCGCGATTGGAGCATGAGCTACGAGTTCCCTCACCCTCCTGGTGTTGCGCTATTTGGCCGCCACGACCACCCCTGCCGCGCCCGCGACCACGGCCATGGGGCTTGCCACGGCCCGATCGTTGCTAAAGTTTCCCTTTCCTCTCGACGAAGAATCGACGTCGCCTTTCTTCAACCACGCCTGCCACTCAGCGTGAGTAAGCAAGAGTTGTCCATTGTTGCTCTCGCCTCGACCACGTATGCGTTCTTCGTACGCTTTGAGGCGGCTGATCGCTTCCTCGACCGGCATGGTCTCCACATCCACAAACTGCTCGATCACAGCAACGACATGTAGGTACATGTCTGGGACGGAGATGAGCAGCTTCTTGACGATGACGACGTCCTCCATCTCGTCTCCCAATCTACGAATCTTGTTTGCGAGGGTCATCAAATTTCTCGCAAACTCATCGATGGAGTCTGTCTCCTTCATACGAAGAGCCTCGAACTCACTCTTCAAGGTTTGAATCCTTGCCTTCTTCCCCGATCAGCGTCTAGGTACCTTGTCTTCAGGCTTTTCCAAGCTTCCTTAGCCATTTTGTGCTTGGCCAGCTGGAGTAGGATTTCTTCGGGGAAATCTTGGAAAATGCACGCCAACGCCATCTTGTCATTCTTCTTTTCTACGACCACCCCGGTCGCGGGTTCAATGGCGTCCCAAATGCCTTGAGCCTCCATGAAGAGCTCCATCTTTATCGCCCAAGTGGAGTATTGCAAGACGTCAGCATCAGGTAGTGCAGGGTTATGCTCTCCTCCTTTGTTGTTGGCGCCGACGAGTGTCGATGATTGACATTTTGTCGAGTCAAAGATACTTTGGCATACAACCTGGAGCTCTGATACCAAATGTTAGCTGCAAACTTCTTGTTGTAACTTGCTGGACACAAGGATGGTAAGTAAGATGTAGTTGGAGAAGCCATAGAGAGAGAGGGAAAGGAAAAATGTATTTGATTCACCACTGAACAAACAATTACACTCCAATTTATAGCTGCTACTCCTAACTATTTAACACTAAAATCATGCAAGCTGATCTTATTAAGAAGGATCTGAACTTAGACAAGTTCAACTCCACTATTAACGATTGACTCACAGAACTTTGACACATTCTCTAGATTATTAACTGATACCCTCTTCTGCTTATGGCAAACCCCATGCTCAGGGTTGTCTCAATAGAGGTCGGGGTCGAGAGTAGCCCTCCAGGATCGACCTACAATAAGGGTCAATGGCAACCAAAACTAGCTCCGGATATGGCAACCCAACCCCCCCTGGCCGACCCTGATTGCGGGGAGACTTTACTTCCAATTTGCACTCATACGAGAAGGTAGGGGGTAGTAGTGTACCATATATTAGTCCGCTGACTGACTTTGAACAATGTCTTCTTAGATCGGGATTGAAGTGCATGACCAAGGCGGGCCACATTTGGGCATTGAATAAGAGAGTGGTGAAGAAAAGGATATCATGCATGTCAACTGGATAGAGGTTTGTGCAACGAAATGGGTAGGGACTCTCCCAAGTGCAAGAGAGGAGGGCTTTGTGTCTGTTATACATATTCGACTTTGTTTCGTAATTGTAATGTTTGGTACGAGTTGAGGGATATGAGTAACACTACAAAAATACAGTAAAACATTAACTGTAAACCAGCGATGCACTAAGTATGTCGCTGATTAGTGACAAACAATAGACATACCAGCGACGGATCATGCACGAGCGAGTTACAAGTGTACCGCGGATTCATCGCCAATACCATTGCTAATTGACGAAGATCAAGACATTGCTTGCGTTTAATTAGTACACCGACGAAATTGGGTGTCGTTTGTCCGTCGCCTAGGGCAGAATTTTTCTGCCCTAGCCTAATTTTAATTCATGCAAAACAAACTCCCAAAACCTCCCCTCTTGATCTCTCAGACGAGAGTGCCCTCGAGCTCTACTCCTACGCGACCCAGACGGGAAGCTCCCTCCCCGCTCGTTCTCTTGCTATTTAATTGTGTGCTCCCTCGTCCACGTGTCTATATATGTGTCCAAGAACAAACAATAAGAATTTTGGATAATATGGACACGGGATACGGATACGGGATACACATACACATACAGTGAAAAGTATGTGACATTGGTAGATGGTAGGTTGCGTCCGGGACCAAGGGCACAAACAGTGGGAGTTTTGTTTGGATAGGAGCAGCAATATTGATCACCAATATATTGGAGGTAGATACATTCTGAGCATCAACACTGTAAACTATTCCACGCTAAAAATATTTAATTTTCATGATTGAAGAGCCTAAAATCAACCATGAAGTCTTGAAGAAAGTATATTATGTTAACGAAATACACGTAAGATATTTCTTTGATGGGTGAGGAAATGTATCTCTGATATTAAATTTAAGTGTTGAGAAGAACAAGATTATATACATCTATAACTGAACTAAAAGAAGGCTCCTAATGATCAAGGAGACTCAAATAATTGGAAAGGTAAAGGAGACTTAATTAATTGGAAAGGTAATCACAAATCAAATATTCAATGTCGTTATTGTAACAAGTATGGTCATATTAAGCTTTATTGTTGGGATAAAGAGAAGCATCAAGCTAATGCATCTGAAGGAATAGATGAAGAAGCTAATCTTTTTTTACTTATTTTAATGCTAGAGAAAACACAAATTATATATGTTGTTGCATAGTGGTTGCAGTAATTACATGACAGATATGAAAGAGGTCTTCAAAAAAAATGAGAATCAATAAAACTTCAAGTACAACTTGGAAAGGGAAAGCAGGTTCAAGCAGAAGGAAAATGTGTTATTACAATGAGAACTAAATCAGGTTTTGAAAAGCAAATCCGTGATGTTCTTTATATTTCTGGTTTAGCTCACAATCTATTAAGTATTGGCCAATTAGTTCAAATAGACTATTCAATTAGTTTTTTGAATGATACGTGTGAAGAGGTCATAAATCTAGTAGGATTGCCATAGTAAAGATGACACCTAAAAGATGTTTTCACTCAAGTTCTCTTATCTTGATGATCATGCTTTATCTGTCAATATTGAAAATGAACTTGGTTGTGCCATTTGTATTATGGGTACAATTGTATTTTAATGCTTTAAAGTTAATAAATCAGAAAAATATGGTAGATGGTTTACCTTGCATTGAGAATGTAAATAATATGTGTGAAGGCTGCATCTACAGAAAACAACATCGAGCATCATTTCCCATTTAGTCGGACTGGGAGAGCAAGAATGCCAGTTCAGTTAAATATTGCAGATATTTGTGATACAATGAGAACTCCTTCATTAGGCAGTTGTACATATTTTATTTTGTTCATTGATGATTTTGGTATAATGAGTTGGGTTTATTTACTAAAATACAAATCAGAGTCATTTTCTAAGTTGCAGATGCTCAAATCTTATGTTGAGAAGCAAAGTGGTTACTTTATAAAAAATATTGAGAACAGATCGTAGGGGAGATTTTTTTTATCCAAAGAGTTTTTTTTTTCCTTTTTTTTCAAGCTAATGGCATACACAACATTTGACGGCAAGCTATATATCAGAGCAAAATCGATTCGCATAACATAAAAAATAGGATCATTGTTGAGATGGCCAGAAATTATATGTTAAAGACGAAGTATCTTCCAAATGAATTCTGGGTAGAAGCAGTGTACACTTCAGTCTTTCTCCTAACTAGACCCACGAAAGCAGTACAGAATTGAACTACTTTATAAGTATGGTCTAGTAAGAAATCTAATGTAAGTTATTTAAAAGTGTTTGGTTCACTTGCAAATGGATTTTGTATGTCCAATTTTTAATACATAAAATTCAAAGAATTGCTATAATCTTTAGACAAGTCTACTAATAAAAAAATAAGTAGTTTTTTTTATCCAAAGAGTTTTTTTTATGTTGAGAAGCAAAGTGGTTACTTTATAAAAAAATATTGAGAACAGATCGTGGGGGAGTTTTTTTATCCAAAGAGTTTTTTTTTTTTTTCCTTTTTTTCCAAGCTAATGGCATACACGACATTTGACGGCAAGCTATATACCAGAGCAAAATCGATTATCATAACAAAAAAAAAAGGATCATTGTTGAGATGGCCAGAAATTATATGTTAAAGACGAAGTATCTTCCAAATGAGTTCTGGGTAGAAGCAGTGTACACTTCAGTCTTTCTCCTAACTAGACCCACGAAAGTAGTACAAAATTGAACTACTTTATAAGTATGGTCTAGTAAGAAATCTAATGTAAGTTATTTAAAAGTGTTTGGTTCACTTGCAAATGGATTTTGTATGTCCAATTTTTAATACATAAAATTCAAAGAATTGCTATAATCTTTAGACAAGTCTACTAATAAAAAAATAAGTAGTTTTTTTTAAAAAAAACTCAAACAGTTTAAAATCAATTATAAGTCTTTTAGGAACTCATGATAAGTTTAAAGTTAATTATATTTATTTTAAAAACCAATATTTTTTAAAATCATAATTAAATAACTAGTAGAATATGGAAGAATTTGGAATAAAAAGTATCTAACCTACGGGAGAAATTGAAATATTGGAGAGAACCAATTTAACGTTGATAATTATAGGATCCTCTTTCGACATACGTAAATAGCAAAAAGAATGCTATAACTGCTATAGCATTCCAAATATGTTATAGTCTTTTTTTATCATGTAAAATAACAACCTACGCTGCTTCTCCTAGAATTCGAACATGAGATCCGCTTTGACACACAAACATAGCAATAGATGAATGCTATAGATTCTACAACATTTTGTAGACAGATATTTTTGTAGCACCGCAGAAAGAACGCTATTGTTGATAAATTCTATAGCGTGGACACTTGAATGCTATAGAAAAACTGCTATTGTAGGTTCAATTTGTTGTAGTGTTTGTACAAAGCAAAATCATTTACAGTTCATAATAATACTAATATGAATAAATTTGTGAAGTTATAGATATATAACTTCCACAAACTTTGATAAATGGCAACTTCATCATAATTATTCAAACCTTCTATCAGAAAAGGGTTCACAATGGGCCCATACATACAATTCTAACATTGCTTACACAAGAAGAATCAACAAACAAAAATAAGTTTATTAATAACGTCCATTTGGTCGATTTTACAGAATATAATAGTAAGGAATGGCATACATATTTCTTAATTGAAAACAAGATGAATATAATAACTTAACATAAATGAAATGATTTTGTACGGTTAGGCACTTATTCCACATTTCATACTTTTGAAAGCCAGTTGGTGGTGAGCTTAGCAAGCGTCGCCCTTAATTACTTAAGGGCACTGGAAGCCTTTGGGGACCTTCTTGCCGCAATAGTTGAGGAGAAGGCTGAGGTCGACGGGGACATCGAGGTGGATCCCGAGGATGTCGGCCTTGATGGCAGTGCAGAGGCAGACGGCAGCCTCAAGGTCGAGCAGGTTTCCGAGGAGAGAGCAGCATGGCTTCTTAGGTGGCTTGCCAAGGTTTAAGTTGACTAGGCCGCTCAGCACGTTGGCGCAGACGCCTAGCTTGAGGGTGTCAATGGGACACTTGCCACCGGAAGAAGGGCTCGGGGTCGGGGGCTTCGGGGTGGGGGGCTTCGGGGTTGGTGGTTTCGGAGATGGGCAGGTGCCACAGGAGCTCACCAGAGCAAAGAATAGGAGGTTGACGGCGAGGAAGAGGACAGCTGATGCTGTGCTCGTTGATGCCATTACGTACGTACGTGCTTGTAGCTAGTGATACAGAATCTGAGTAAGTTCCACAGTAGCTTATAGCTAGTGAAGAACTGCAGCTTATGACGAATATTACTATTGAAGTGTATGCGCGCTCTATTTATAGGCATCAGGGGTTACTGGTGTGTTTGAACGGAGACAAAAACCATGTGATGATGCATGAGGGCGGGAAATATGTTTTAGCTGGCAAACCATGCGATCGTTCGGTATAGTTTGGAACCTAGTTAATTCGGTGGAATTATCTCAATTATATATGCAATCCCTCTCGGCATGCAACAATAATTAGGATCTATTATTGTTTAACGTCCAATAGGTTTAGCTTAATTAATTTGATGAGCAAATAATAGTCTGTCTTCCTTTCTCTACAACAGATCGCATTCACATGCATGGATGGAATTCTATACCATTTTTGCATTCTCTTACCAAGTTAGTTGTGAGCAGATCTATTATTGTTCGCGCTAATGATGTCGCCTCAATGTGTATCATGGTTTGCCAATGGTCATTGCGGCAGGGCCGACCCATTGGTAAGCCAGACAAGGCTTCGGACTTGCGCAACCCTCCTCTGCTTAGGGCAACCCCCATGCTCAGGGTTATCTCAATAGAGGTCAGGGTTGCGGGTGCATGGCTCTCCAGGATCAGCCTAAAATAAGGGTCAGTGCCAACCAAAACTAGCTCCAGATATGACAACCCAACCCCCAGGGCCGACTCTGATTGCAGGGAGACTTTAGTTCCAATTTGCACTCACACGAGAACAGACAAGTCCGAGACAGTATCAAAATAAGTCAAATTAGCGACACCAGAAAATGTTGTTAATCCGAAAAATTTGTCGTTAAACGTCATTAGTGACTCCATTAACGGGTCACATATTGACGGATTGCGGACCAAAAGTGTGTCATTAAACATCACAATACAAAAAAAGTAGTGATGTCGCCAATGTTGCTAAATTGGTACAACGTTTAGTGGCATTTTATAACTTGTTTTGTTGCCAATTCAGCGACCCATAATTAGTCATTGTTTGTCGCCAAAACATCGACTAAGTTAGCGATGTAATATTTAGTTCCAATTTGCACTCACACGAGAAGGTAGGGAGTAGTAGTGTACCAGATATTAGTCTGTTGACTGACTTTGAGCATTGTCTTCTTAGATCGGGATTGAAGTGCATGACCAAGACTTGCCACATTTGGACATTGAATAAGAGAGTGGTGAAGAAGAGGTCAACTGATAGAGGTTTGTGCAAAGAAATGAGCAGTACCCTCCCAGATCCAAGAGTGGAGGGTTTGCGTCTGTGATACACATCCGACTTCATTTCGTTATTGTAGTGTTTGGTACGAGTTGAGGGATATGAGTAACACTACAAAAATACAGTAAAACATTAACTGTAAACCAGTGATGCACTAAGTATGTCGCTGATTAGTGACAAACAAGAGACATATCAGCGACGGATCATGCACGAGCGAGTTACAAGTGGGCCGTGGATCCATTTCCAATACCATTGCTAATTGACGAAGATCAGGACGTTGCTTGCGTTTAATTAGTACACCAACGAAATTGGGTGTCGTTTGTCCGTCGCCTAGGGCAGAATTTTTCTGCACTAGCCTAATTTTCATTCATGCAAAACAAACTCCCAAAACCTCCCCTCTTGATCTCTCAGACAAGAGCGCCCTCGAGCTCTACTCCTCTCCCCTCGGCCCAATCAACGCGACCCTGACTGGAAGCTCCCTCCCCGCTCGTTCTCTTGCTATTTAATTGTGTGCTCCCTCCTCCACGTGTCTATATATGTGTCCAAGAACAAACAATAAGAATTTTGGATAATATGGACACGGGATACGGATACGGGATGTAGTGTCCCATCCCGCAAAGTCAATCGGAGAAATCGAAACGCCGACGGCGTTGGAACTTAGCCTTGCAACGGCTGCTCGAAGGCTCGCTCGTCCGAGGCGACTTCTCGCACAGGTGGGGTAGTTTCGGTGAACTTGCCTCATCTTAGCCTTCACATAATAACTCACAATGTTTTCAACTGCACTAGTAGGCTAATCTAAAAGCTACGAACGCACATAGCTAAGGGAATAACCCGACCCGTCGGAATATCTTAGAACATGGAAAATGGTCCCACGGTCAACATAGAAGTCGGCTCAGCGTGCTTTCAAATGACACTCGATCCTTCGATCCCATGGCTTGGGAGAAGGAAGTTGGCCTAAGTTGCTAAGTTGCCCCAACACTTGAAATAGCCTAAGTCATAGGCGTCGCCTGCGTGAATGCTTGGTAAAGCATGCACGGTCCCGTCGTTTTGCCCCAACACTCGAATCAACCTAAGTCATAGGCGTCGCCTGCGTGAATGCTTGGTAAAGCATGCACGGTCCTGTCCCGCAAGGCTTGGCATAGCCTTCGCACGTCCCGCAAGTTAAGTCGTCTTGCACGACTGTTGGCTTAAGTCTAGGCACGAACTTGGTTGTTCAAAGTCGACCCCGTGCATAGCACGTTCCCTCAACGCGGAGCTCGGCGTAACCTTTGCTCGTCGAGTCGTTGCCCGAATAAGTTAGACAAGTGTTGTGTTTGGCTATTGAAGCCATTTCTAGCACTGTCCCGCTCTATCTGCGGTTGTCAAGTCGTGTCGCCCTTGAGAACAAGGCTCGTCGTATAAGTATATGACTTGAGCGTTAGCGTCGCCTATAGAAACAGGCCTGTCTAAGGCACGAGTTACGGTCGGTTTAGTGAAAAGCTTGCCACGAACAAAAGAAGTCCACGCAACTTGTTGTCGCCGAGATCGGTCCCGCTACTTGGGAGTCTCGCTATGTCGTAATAAGTCCCGCACACGAGATCGGTCCCCTGGCTTGGGAGTCTCGCTAAGTCTTGATATGTCCCGCACACGAGATCGGTCCCGCGGCTTGGGAGTCTCGTTAAGTCTCGATAGAAAGAAGGAATGCATGGTCATATTGAGAAAGGACTGGATAGACTGGATAGATCGAGTATGCATGGTCATTGGACAACTTATCGACAAGGTGTAGTCTTCTCGAGTGATCACCGGGGTGCCGGGATCATTCAGCCCGGGGGAAGCGAGTGTGGCTCAAAGTAGGATGCTGGATGACCGTATGGGAGAGTTCGACCCCACCGGGCTAGCTACCCGTATTGGTACAGGCCGATATCCCACGAGCCATGTCCAAGATAGCTTGACATTGCTAGTGACCTCCTCATGTAGATGTGTCGGCAGATAGCGACACACCACGTGTATGCCTTTGGATTTGGGTATAAAGCTTGAATGCAGGTCTAGTCGGTAACACAAGGTCTGGGCCTAAGACTGGGCTGCAGCATAGGCACCGTGCTTGGCACGATAGATGGCATCGGAATATTCATGGAATTAACACTATGTTTCACAAGTCTTGTCTAAGTTAGCAATGAGTCGATCCGGAAGGCCGCAAGGCGGTAGCATGATAAGTCTTGATATGTTGCGAGGTGCGGCCTCAATCTTGAAGCACGAACAAGTCTAAGCAAAGTCTAGAGGCACGACCTGCACGAGTCGTTCCCCTTGACATCGCTAGCACTAGAATTGGTTTTGTAGGCTTGAGTTTAAGTAAAAGTCTTGGTACGGCCGAGTGCGCATAAGTTGCTCCTCGGCGAAGCACTGTCCCGAACATGTTAAGTTACGAATAGAATACGGTTCGACCCTGCCGTCCCGAGTTCAAGTTTGGTCAAGTACCTAGGCGATGAGGCACTGCCTCGATCGAATCACACGTTGGCATTACAGCACGACCTCGTCGTTGCACGACCTTATCGTTGCATCGCTAAGTATAGGCCGAGATGTCTTGTTTAAAATGCATCCTAAGACAAGACTAGAAAGACAATTGAAAGGGTTTTAAGCTGCACAAAGTAAATAAAACGTGTCGGTTATGTATGGGTAGACGAGGAGCTCACTCCACCAGTACAGTTGAGTACTGACACCCACACAGTGTTCATGTGCAGGCACAGGTAGAGGCTCGTGGTGCAGAGCTCGCTTGGATGCGTCGAGGCACGGAGTTCCTTGGCGATTCGAAGCGTGCAACCGCGAGGATTGAAGACTTATACAGGACATAATGTATGGACATCGCCTTCCGAAGCTTCCGCTGACTCAAGCATTGTATCGAGAGATGAGAAAGAGCAGAGTGGCTTGTAACCTGAGTAAAAAGTGAGCCTGAGAGACTTGTAAATTGGCCTAGCGCCCACAAATGTAATCTTGTATTCAATATCAATAAAGAGCTTCTTTTGAGAATGACTTGTGTTCATGTGTGCTTGCTTCTAATTTTTGCTGCGTATTTGTCACGACCCGTACCCGTTTTTTTTTAAACGGATACGAGACGTGTCCAAGCCAGCCTACGCCGTAGTGTCGGCGGTAGAACGCTGTCACGGCCATGAAGATCAAAATCACAAAAATCCAATGCTTATTCACAGAAACTAATTTAACTTATAATGATTACAAGTTTTACATTTGTAGGAGTATATAAACTTGTACAAATAAAAGAATGGCTACAACTCAACTATCTAGCTAGTCTCTAGGCTTTGTCTGCAAGTATCCCCGTCACTCCCCAAGCTAAGTGAATCCACGGCTAACCTGAAAATGTTGGTTTCCAGTCAGGAATGGAACGAGCACAATTCACTGAATGCAATTTCAAATAAAGAAAATGACTATAAGACAAAGGTTAGGCATCAATCATGAGTTTTAAAAATAACAGTAAAGCCGTAAGAAAAATCAATAGTAATAAATAGACCAATATACTTTCCACCGTTAGAAGTACCTTTGACATGTGATCGGTCTGGGGTACTACACCGCACGGTCTACGAGATCTACTGCATGAAACTAAACAATGTCTACGAGATCTACAATGTCTACGAGATCTACTGCATAAAATAAATAATGTCTACGAGATCTACTGCATAAAATAAACAATGTCTACGAGATCTACAATGTCTACGAGATCTACTGCATAAAATAAACAATGTCTACGGTCGGATCACACATCCTTGGTACTTCTCATTTCCGACTCAATAATTCATAATAGAGTATAAAAATCACATAACCAATGACTAATCAATAAAATATAGTAAAGATCAATATCGAAATGCAGACAATAAACTATACTCGCCTGTGGTCCTGTGCTGGTGAAACCGATGATCCAAATCACTCAATATACCACAATAGTCAAAATCCGTACAACAGTCCCCGGAAGCTGAAATAAACAATACCAATGATCTCAGAATAGTCCAATTAGCTAGAATTGTCTATCCTTAAGTCCAATTCTGGACACAGGGGCAAAACGGTAATTTTGGGTCAAAACGATGTCCACCGTTGGATCCGCTTTGCACCGAAAAGCGTGCCAGAGTCAACGGTCTCTAAAGTCGTTAAACTATATGTCTACGGATCCGATTTTCCGATACGAACCCAACCGTATATCCAGAGTTGGATTCCGGTGGACCGTGCACAAAATCGTCCGTTGTGTGGGACCGTGGGGCCCGCAAAACGACGTCGGATTTAACTGTCTCAGAATTGGACCAAACTTGGCATGCAGGACCAGAAAAACGATACGGTCCTGTTGGCATAAGTTTCGTCTCGATCTGACGAGCGTGCACAAAGTTATGACTGAATTTGCATTGTATGGATACGGGGCGATTTCGACGGATACGTATCAAATTCGTCGCGCACACGCGACCAATTTGAATTCCGTCAAAGCCCACACGACCACGAAGCTGTTACGCAGCTTTCGATGCCTTCGGTGTGCGACCACGTCGCTCGGAATGGCGGGACGGACGTCGTGTGGAGCGAATTTCTAAGTTTTGAAAACAGATTTTTCGTCAACTTCGGAATCAAATAACTTCCTATCTGTTTAATGAAATCTGAATCTACGAGAAGGGTTATGATGCCCTACATGTTGTCAATAAACGCCTTCAAAAGGATTTTGAAATCGATCACTGTTTTGCAAGAAATCGGGACTCAAACTGGGAACTTTGGGACAGACTCTAAACTCAGAATTTCGAGATTTTTCTCGATCTTTGCGATCGGTTCTCGTCGCGGGTACTACGAATTAAAATAATCTAATTGCAGAGAAGCGGAGCCGTATAGGTTGTGAGTATACCTGCACAGTTGGTTCGAGGATCGATGGAACGTGGAGGGAGCAAGCTCGTCGCGAAGTTGACCTCCCCGCTCGCTGTTACTGTTGTGGTCTCACGCGCGCGCTGTCCAGCGCTCCTGTGCGCGGTTGCCGCACTCGACCGGCCGGCGGCGCGCTCTCGGCGGCGCGCGCGCGCAGGGCACTCCCAGGTGTAGGGGCGGCGGCGGCGTGCTAGCATCGAGGGTTAGGGTTTCTTATGAGTTTTGCCGACTTCTCTCGATAACATACAAGCGTATATATACACCGCTCATGAGGATTCGAACGAGAGTGTCGGGCCTAGCTGGGTTGGGCCTGGCGACTTGTTCTGGTGAACCTAATAGCTGAAGTGAAATGCTCACGTGACCCAGTGAAATGAAATGTTCACGTGAACCTAATAGCTGATGTATAATTGTATGCATGTGGTTGTTGTTGCAGCACTTGCAACTAATATATCTTGGAATGAATTGGATTAAATTCCAATTCAATCCAGTTCAAACATTTATTTCATTTATTTCATTTCAATTCAATTCAATTAACTACTATATTATATAATCATAATAATAACAGAGGCCACCACTATTTGCACTTGTTGCTTTAGGCAGTGGTACAAGTCATGTTCGGAGGGCCGAGTGTTCGTTGTGTACATATTTTCTTTTCTTCTTTTTCCATTTCTATATATATATATATATATATATATATATATATATATATATATATATATATATATATATATACACACACACGTATATATTTATATATAAACCTACGCTTATACGTATTTTATATACAAATACACCCATATATAGTTAGAATTTATATATATACCTACACACTCACGTATATCTATATACACATTACATATATGTCCTCGAATATATATATCTCTATATATATATTTTTTATATACAAGTATATATACTTTATTTACTCACGAATATATTCCTATATATTCATATCCATATTTGCACATGTAACATATATAGACTTAACACTCTATCATTCCATATTTTTAATATATAATCTATTTTCAGTCTAGGGCCTATTGTATAGATATGACTACATATAATAATATTTATTTGACAAACTAATATAACCCATAATAATAAAATAATATTGTATAATAATATCCTCGATAATATTGATAATAAATAATAATAAAAATATTTAAAAAAATTCGGTAAGGGGAGCTACAAATCTACCCACCTTAAAATAATTTCGTCCTCGAAATTCTAACTCATAAACATGCCTAAAAATAATAATAAATAGAGTAAATCCACTATTACCACAATCTTTTCAAATTTAATTTCTCCAAAAATATTTATGGCCTTCTCTAGTCATTTGGTATTTACGAATTCTCGAGGACTTCTACCCACCTTAGGTCACACTACTCCCTTGAAACACGGGTCACTAAAATCTCAAAATTTTCTAACTAGTTTCTAACAATTCTACCGACAGATATCTAGGCATAAGTCATCTACCACCCTCTCCTATCTATCCAGCAATCCAAAATCTAAAAATCAACAATTTTACACAAGTAGCTAAAGATTATTGGTAAATTCTAATAAGTAAGACCATTCGTCACTCTACAATAGGAAGGACAGGAAGATAGGGAAATTAATCGAGAGCGATTATGAAGCTTCCAAAGCGGTAGAGGGTATCCAATGATGTAGACAGAGGGAAGGTTTATAAGCCCTTGTCTTATTTGCTAGATCGTGCTAATCTAGTCCAGTCACTTGCTACGTCGAAGAGCACTTGTTTCTTAGAGGGGCTTACAATCCGTGCTATACAGAAGTCTCGCTCTCGAAATTCCAATTCAAACAAGGTTCCATAACGGAACAGAATTTGAGAAATCAAGATTGTGGTCTTAATGGGTTCTCTATTTGGACATCAGTCGTTGGTTGGATGAACATTGGGTTTCAATCTATATGGACTAGACAAGATTTCAATGATAAAACTATTCCTACTAGATTAGGGTACCCTAGAATAGGTTTCTATCCAAGGGGTTGAGCTAGTGGCTAGTCAGATTGGTTAACTAGGTCCTTAAGACTCAAGATGCGACTGCAGTGACTTTGTGTTCAAGAAGCACATGAGACCTCAATTGGGTGGCACACTAGAGACATGTGCATAGTGGCTCCGAGTAGATCACAACCATTTATTGGGTCGAAGGAATTAAGTCGATGTGGAGGCTCTACTGGGAGTCGGGAAATATACCGGTATTATGGTAAGGGTTATAACTAGTCCTTTTTACCTGAAAGTCGTAGCACAAAAATAGAGTACAAGGGAACGTGTTTGAGTAGGACATGATATACCTAGGTGAAGGTGAACTCGTCTAGATCTTGCATATAAAATTTGTTGGAAGGTAACAGCTGGTCTCGTGCTCCGATTGTTAATGACACGACCGGGAACACAAAATGATCTAAATGGAAAGTGGGAGTCCAATGAGACACTAACTATCATCCTAATGGAAATCATTCTAATTAATCGGCAATTCTCGTATATCCTAAAATTTTAGAAAGCTTACAGTCTACCCACCTTAGAAGCTAGGACATGGTTTTAGGAATAATGAGGTTAGAAGAATTTCAAGGTCCGGGTATTGTACCTCAATTCTCGGTAATAAAGAACAAGGTACGACGTAATAGAATATGGTAGATATAAGTCAATTCAAGGATCGTTCCGCAATAAATGGGAAACGAGTGTGTAAAATGACACATGGTCGATAGGATAGAATGGCTTACTCGTCCACCGTATATGAGAGTTGATGGGGTAATCAACTCCAAGGCACAACATAAGAGAAGATTTCTAACAATTGAGTCAAGAAATTTTATTTGTGTCAACCTGCCAGACTATCGTCACAAGAGTTGTAGTGATCGTGCATTGTTGTTGACAACTGGTAGATCATAATATGACAGGGTATTTAAGCTATGGTATTGGCTAAGCTAGTGACTGTGGTGTTCCAATACTAGTTAGGTCTTAATAAAATTTACATAACTAGAGCAATATTTATTGGAAACCAATTTCGGGATGAGTGTCACGGTAAATGATTACCCTATTGTCCACTCATCTCATGTCTAACTGTGGCTTCGGTCGAGGAAGGGTTGGTTCCAGGCTTAAGGGTTGCTAGTTAAGGCAAGCTTCCAGCAAATAATTATGGACTCACAACTTTTGGTTTCTAAAGAATAGGAAGTCTCATAGGTAGGTATTTCGATTAAAGGTAAAACCCTAATCCTTCTCAAATTCGAATGGCTAGAAGGTCTCAATAGTAGTTTGAGGGTCGATGGGAGAACGAATAACTCAATCACATGACTGGCCGATGGTAGCTACACTTGTGCCTACCATTATCATAGCCATGGAAATACTCTGTATCTCTCTATCATCACGAGCTTTCATCTTTCCAAATCGGGGAAAGACAGAAACAATAAGGAATTCAAGGGAGATATTACTGAATACAATTTTGTGATTCAAGGGCGAACATATAATTCAAGAGGAATCGTCAAAGCAGTCGTGGATGAGATCCTAGATACCTATATATCTCCATCCACGTAGTATAATTAAACGAAGAGCGAACCAAATGCATCATGGTTGATCAGACCATAATACACTGATTCTGATTAGACAATAAGTTTGCAGGCGTCCCCACTAAACATATGCCTCAAATCAAGCTCGAGAACATAGTGAGCTTGCAAAACTAAGCTGTGACAGCAGCGTTGGTCAAAATAGTCAAATTACAAGTACGCGAGAATTTGAAAAGAGTTACAAGTAGTTTGAGTTTTGAGAGAATCAAAACTTACCTGGTGTTCTTGCTTATACAGTCTTCCTACTATCTTCTTATCCACAAGGACTTGGTCGACTAATGGGTTATGACCTCTAACTTCTGTATTCTAGGTAAACCTATTAGTGTCAAACAATATCCTCGTCAATAGGTCACAAGGACCACGGAATGCTAGATCGGGAGACACGCTACCCAATCTCACAGAACTTCCACTACTATTGGCTTCGGATCTTATAGAACATACAGGGCACCGTCCTATCCTCTATAGTGTCCTTAATTTGTAATCACGTCTGAGGTCATTTCTCCGAGGACTACGCCTCGCCCGTAAAATCGGGCTGTGGTAAACCCTTGGTTTCGTAACTCAGCATGATACAAAATCGAACACTTCTTAACTCTATCTAATGTTGGCTCAAGGGTATCTACGATCAAGAGAGGACCAATAGCCATAGCTTTGGCAATATCCACTCACCTATATTTTCTTATACTAATTTTACCTCTAGGGGTTGTGTCTCGCCAGTGCGCTGCTGGCTGCAGTGAATCCATATTCTCTAAAATTCAAATAAATGGCGGCAGTGCGCTGCTGTCCTGCCATTATGAGTTAACTAATATTCTTTTAACTATATATGTAAAAACTCATAAGCTTCTAGAGATTCAAGCCGGTCGACTAGGAATAAAACTTAAGTATTTGTCCTATCCGTCACCACCCTTCGAATGAAAGATCGCACATGGAGGAAATAACTGAAGACAAAAGGAATACAAACATTCTAGTATCTATTTCATATGTATTCGAACCATGGAGGAAAATCTTGAATCAAAATAACTCAAGGTTCGTATATGGGTAACATAATCAGAAATAATAAAATAATAATTCTTAGGCAAAATGGGAAATAAAATAGGCAATTCAGGCTAAGATATGAGAATGATATCTAAAGAGGCAAAAAAAGAATTGAACAATTCATCGTGGTTAGATTGTTTATTGTATGAAGCCCTGTCTCACCAAGTGAATAATCTATCCACATTGGATCGTATCGTCATATCAAAGGTAAAGGTATACCTATGGGAATTTGACAAACTATCAAAATTGATAACTCCTCATCTATATTGCATGGCCTAGACTACCCATCGGTGAATTTGTATGAGGGACTCCTAGTCCTAGCCATTCTCTTAAATTAAATTAATCTTAATTCGTGAATGAGCATCTCCTTGCCGCAGGCTCGCAATAGTACAACTAACTTAAGTACTATCACGAGTTCGCATGATTTGTAAAGACGGACCTGCATGGGCCACCACAAAAACTTGTCACGACCCACACCCGTTTTTTTTTTTAAACGGATACGAGACGTGTCCAAGCCAGCCTACGCCGCAGTGTCGGCGGTAGAACGCTGTCACGGCCATGAAGATCAAAATCACAAAAATCCAATGCTCATTTACAGAAACTAATTTAACTTACAATGATTACAAGTTTTACATTTGTAGGAGTATATAAACTTGTACAAATAAAAGAATGGCTACAACTCAACTATCTAGCTAGTCTCTAGGCTTTGTCTGCAAGTATCCCCATCACTCCCCAAGCTAAGTGAATCCACGGCTAACCTGAAAATGTTGGGTTTCAGTCAGGAATGGAACGAGCACAATTCACTGAATGTAATTTCAAATAAAGAAAATGACTATAAGACAAAGGTTAGGCATCAATCATGAGTTTTGAAAATAACAGTAAAGCCGTAAGAAAAATCAATAGTAATAAATAGACCAATATACTTTCCACCGTTAGAAGTACCTTTGACATGTGATCGGTCTGGGGTACTACACCGCACGGTCTACGAGATCTACTGCATGAAACTAAATAATGTCTACGAGATCTACAATGTCTACGAGATCTACTGCATAAAATAAATAATGTCTACGAGATCTACAATGTCTACGAGATCTACTGCATAAAATAAACAATGTCTACGAGATCTACAATGTCTACGAGATCTACTGCATAAAATAAACAATGTCTACGAGATCTACTGCATAAAATAAACAATGTCTACGGTCGGATCACACATCCTTGGTACTTCTCATTTCCGACTCAATAATTTATAATAGAGTATAAAAATCACATAACCAATGACTAATCAATGAAATATAGTAAAGATCAATATCGAAATGCAGACAATAAACTATACTCGCCTGTGGTCCTGTGCTGGTGAAACCGATGATCCAAATCACTCAATATACCACAATAGTCAAAATCCGTACAACAGTCCCCGGAAGCTGAAATAAACAATATCAATGATCTCAGAATAGTCCAATTAGCTAGGATTGTCTGTCCTTAAGTCCAATTCTGGACACAAGAGTAAAACGGTAATTTCGGGTCAAAACGATGTCCGCCGTTGGACCCACTTTGCACCGAAAAGTGTGCCAGAGTCAACGGTCTCTAAAGTCGTCAATCTATATGTCTACGGATTCGGTTTTCCGATACGAATCCAACCGTATGTCCAGAGTTGGATTCCGGTGGGCCGTGCACAAAATCGCCCGTTGTGTGGGACCGTGGGGCCCGCAAAACGACGTCGGATTTAACTATCTCAGAATTGGATCAAACTTGGCATGCAGGACCAGAAAAACGATACGGTCCTGTTGGCACAAGTTTCGTCTCGATCTGACGAGCGTGCACAAAGTTATGACTGAATTTGCATTGTATGGATACGGAGCGATTTTGACGGATACGTATCAAATTCGTCGCGCACACGCGACCAATTTGAATTCCGTCAAAGCCCACACGACCACGAAGCTGTTACGCAGCTTTCGATGCCTTCGGTGTGCGACCACGTCGCTCGGAATGGCGGGACGGACGTCGTGTGGAGCGAATTTCTAAGTTTTGAAAACAAATTTTTCGTCAACTTCGAAATCAAATAACTTCCTATCTGTTTAATGAAATCCGAATCTACGAGAAGGGTTATGATGCCCTACATGTTGTCAATAAACGTACGCCTTCAAAAGGATTTTGAAATCGATCACTGTTTTGTAAGAAATCGGGACTCAAACTGGGGACTTTGGGACAGACTCTAAACTCAGAATTTCGAGATTTTTCTCGATCTTTGCGATCGATTCTCGTCGCGGGTACTACGAATTAAAATGATCTAATTACAGAGAAGCGGAGCCATATAGGTTGTGAGTATACCTGCACAGTTGGTTCGAGGATCGATGGAACGTGGAGAGAGCAAGCTCGTCGCGAAGTTGACCTCCCCGCTCGCTGTTACTGTTGTGGTCTCACGCGCGCGCTGTCCAGCGCTCCTGTGCGCGGTTGCCGCACTCGACCGGCCGGCGGTGCGCTCTCGGCGGCGCGCGCGCAGGGCACTCCCAGGTGTAGGGGCGGCGGCGGCGTGCTAGCGTCGAGGGTTAGGGTTTATTATGAGTTTTGCCGACTTCTCTCGATAACATACGAGCGTATATATACACCGCTCATGAGGATTCGAACGGAGGTGTCGGGCCTAGCTGGGTTGGGCCTGGCGACTTGTTCTGGTGAACCTAATAGCTGAAGTGAAATGCTCACGTGACCCAGTGAAATGAAATGTTCACGTGAACCTAATAGCTGATGTATAATTGTATGCATGTGGTTGTTGTTGCAGCACTTGCAACTAATATATCTTGGAATGAATTGGATTAAATTCCAATTCAATCCAGTTCAAACATTTATTTCGTTTATTTCATTTCAATTCAATTCAATTAACTACTATATTATATAATCATAATAATAACAGAGGCCACCACTATTTGCACTTGTTGCTTTAGGCAGTGGTACAAGTCATGTTCGGAGGGCCGAGTGTTCGTTGTGTACATAGTTTCTTTTCTTCTTTTTCCATTTCTAATTATATATATATATATATATATATATATATATATATATATATATATATATATATATATATATATATATATATAATATATATATATATAATATATATTTTTTTTATATATATAATATATATATATATATATATATATATATATATATATATATATATATATATATATATATATATATATATATATATATATATATATATATACACACACACACACACGTATATATTTATATATAAACCTACGCTTATACGTATTTTATATACAAATACACCCATATATAGTTAGAATTTATATATATACCTACACACTCACGTATATCTATATACACATTACATATATGTCCTCGAATATATATATCTCTATATATATATATTTTATATACAAGTATATATACTTTATTTACTCACGAATATATTCCTATATATTCATATCCATATTTGCACCTGTAGCATATATAGACTTAACACTCTATCATTCCATATTTTTAATATATAATCTATTTTCAGTCTAGGGCCTATTGTATAGATATGACTACATATAATAATATTTATTTGACAAACTAATATAACCTATAATAATAAAATAATATTGTATAATAATATCCTCGATAATATTGATAATAAATAATAATAAAAATATTTAAAAAAATTCGGTAAGGGGAGCTACAGTATTCAATGTATCTGCTTGGGACCTGTGCGACGATCCCGTCGCTGCCTATGTAATCCGCCGTTATGGAACTGCCTTGCACAAGCGCAATCTAGGCTCGTGCGGCATCACGTCTTAGCAAGGACGATCGCTCCTACGGGAGCGGGACGTGACACGGGATACACATGTTGGTGCTTTATTTACATGGAGAGAGCTTGCTCTCAACATGCCTTGTAAAATTTTAGTCCCACATTGGAAAAGCACCATGAGTTATCTCAACATATATACTTGGGTGTGTTGTTGAGAGATGCACATGGGGTGGTGACCCTGAGGAGGGAACCATGTGGGTGATTTTACTAGGAGGTAAGAATAAGGCTCCAAGGATTAAGCATTAATGCTTTTGTCATTCTCTTGGATTAATTCCACTTGGAGCTAAGCCCCAAAGGGACTTAGCGACTCGGACTCGGACTCGGACTCGGACTCGGGCTCATGAGGCGTAATGTAGCGTTTTGTTGGCGCACTTTGCACTTAGCACGTCA
Organism: Iris pallida; assembly: GCA_029216955.1. Lineage (NCBI taxonomy): Eukaryota > Viridiplantae > Streptophyta > Magnoliopsida > Asparagales > Iridaceae > Iris > Iris pallida. The sequence continues at coordinate 9,401,854 of JANAVB010033817.1, read as the reverse complement.
GCAGTCATGCGGTCTTTATGCGGCTCATATGCGGCCATGCGGTCTTATGCGGCATGCGTCTCATATGCGGCCTCATGCGGCTCATGCGGCCATGCGGTTCATGCGGCCATGCGGCTCATGCGGTCCATGCGGTCCATGCGGCTCATACGGTCCATGCGGTCTATGCGGCTCATGCGGCTCATGCGGTCCATGCGGTCCATGCGGCTCATGCGGCACATGCGGTCCATGCGGCCAGGCTGCTGCTGCTGCTGCCGCATGGAGGGCTATGCTGACTGTGCAGATTTCAAATCGGTTATGGAAAGGGTGAATCAATGCGATTAATTCAGATCCTATCTTTGTGGGATTTGAATTAATTTCGTTACTAGCTTTGTGGGATTTGAATTAATTCAGTTCCTATCTTTGTGGGATTAGAATTAATTCGTTGCTATCTTTTTGTGATTTGATTCAATCTTTCCATAACTGAAGAGGCGGCTAGGGTTTCCACCCTCTCTCTATATATACTCTCTTCTGGCCTCATTTATGACTACTACAAAAATACAAGTCAGAAAAGGAGAAAGAGAGAGAGAGCTGCTGCCGCCATTGCAAGTCCATCCAAGGAGTCAGAACAGAGGTGACATCGAGCGTTCCACAAGTTATTCAACTTGCTGGTTCCTGGAAGCAGATCGTGTGGGGCGATTCTTGCTTTGAGCAACGGTGTTTTGACACCCCAGCATTGTTCTTCTTCTCATCTCTCTCTAGTTTTAATTGTAACTCATTCTGTCCCAATTGCAACACGTTTGCAAGGAAGAACGAGAGATCTTCTCTTCTCTATTTTCCCTCCTTCAGATTGTAATTTGGCTATTTGATTTTTTATTCCATCGTAGATCTTGAGTTTGCTCTCTGCAAAATTTTGTGGGACATCTCAGATCTCGATTGCATCTATTTTTCCATCTTTGATCAAGCCCCGGGACTAACAATCTCAAAGCAAGATCCGTATAGATAGAAAACATTATTGCTTCGCTCCTCCAATCGGACTTCTGCAAGTTGGAAAAGTTCGATGGAGAGCACTATCAAGTCTGGAAGAGAAAGGTGTACCTAACTCTTCAACTAAAAGACGTTGATCATGTTCTGTTGGAGGAAGAACCCTCTGTTCCAGACACTGGATCTACTGCCGCCATCAATGCGGCTACCAAACTCCAGGCTAAGTGGAGAAGGAAAAATAGCATCTGCAGGCTTCTCATCCTGAATGCTATGGAGGACTCCCTGGCAGAATCCAACTCAAAGAAGGAACTTGCCAGAGACATATGGAAGTCTGTGGAAAATCTGTATGAAGAAAATAAGAACAGGAGCAAAATGTTTGTGGTTGAAAAATATCACAAATTGCTCTTTGAGGACGAAAAGTCCATGCTGCCACAGGTGAAGGAATTTCTGAAGCTGCGTCAGAAACTGGAAGACGAAGAGATGCCCCTTCCCGACAAGTTTGTCGTCGGAGGGATCGTCTCAAAACTTTCTGCAGGATGGAGTACCTTCTATGCAAGGATGCACAGAAAGAAGCTAGACATTAGCTTGGGAGATCTACTTCAAGAGATCCATGTTGAGGACGAGATGCGTTCTCAACAGAAGGTAGACACTCTGTCCAAACAGTTGGCTAAAGCCAATCTTGTGCAGACGAGAGATTCCAAGGGGAAGCAGGCGGCTTCTCATCCCAAGAAGAAGGACTTCGCTAATCTAAAAGTGAAGGGTCCTTCTTTCAAGCAACAGAAGACTAAGTCCCACGTGACTTGTTATAATTGTGGCAAGAAAGGCCACTACAAGAGTGAATGCAGATCTAAGCCTAAAAAATCAGAGAAAGGTGAGCCTAATAAGGTTTCATTGGTTTCTAACGTTGTTGCTATGATCGGACAGGTCACAACTGTGGGGGTTGACTCTGACTGGTGGATAGACACTGGTGCGACTTGCCATGTCTGTTCAGGCAAGGAATGGTTCGTCACGTATCAGCCGATATCTGAGAAGGTTGTCATGGCGAACCAGGCCCAAGCTGAAGTTCTGGGGATCGGGACCGTGGAACTGAAACTCACTTCTGGGAACACTCTGACGCTTCAAGGTGTGAAGCATGTTCCAGCGATTGCCAAGAACCTGATCTCTGGGAGCCTGCTCTGCAACGCAGGCTTGAGGATGGACATCAATGCTGGTCAGATGGTGATGTCCAAGAAAGGAACATACTTCGGGAAGGCTTATCAAACCGAAGGCATGTTTAAAATTCAGCTTGTTAACCAGTTTGAAGACATTAATGCAGTTGCATTTTCTGATTATTCTCTTGAGTTGTGGCATAATAGACTAGGACATGTTCATTGTAAGAGAATTAACAAAATGTCTAGTCTAGGACTTATCTCCAAATGTGGGGGTAAGGTGGAGAAGTGTGAGGTGTGTGCTCAGACGAAGATCACAAGAAAACCCTTTCATCGGGTCAATAGAAGCACAGATCTTCTGGAGTTGGTGCACTCCGATATCTGTGACTTCAAACATTTCTCCACGAAGGCCGGGATGAAGTATTTCATAACCTTCATCGACGACTTCTCAAAATACGCGTTCGTCTTCTTGCTCAAGTCTAAAGACGAAGCCTTCGAGAAGTTCAGAGAGTTCATGGCCGAAGCTGAACGGCAGACTGGACAACAACTCAAGAGGTTAAGAAGTGATCGAGGTGGAGAGTACAGGTCTCATGAATTCGCATCGTTCTGCAAAGAACATGGAATCATATGCGAGACTACTGCTCCATATTCTCCTCAATCCAACGGAGTAGCAGAGAGGAAGAACAGAACGTTGACAGAAATGATGAACTCTATGCTGCTAACCGCGGGTCTTCCTAAATGCTACTGGGGAGAAGCTGTATTGACGGCCACTTTTATTCTTAATAGAGTACCACATGCAACTTCGGACGTAACTCCTCAATGAACTCTGGTTCAAAGTCAGACCAAACTTGAATGTCATTCGAGTGTGGGGGTGTCTGGCGTATGTGAAACTCCCAGATCTGAAGATTCAGAAGCTAGGGACAAGGACTACGAAGGCGATCTCCTTGGGGTATGCCAAGAAGAGTGATGCTCGGAGATTTCTTGATATTGAGTCAAATCATATCATCGAATCTCGCGATGCTGAATACTTTGAAGACAAGTTTGCAAAAGACAAAAACATTGTTCTTTCGGATATTCCGGAAAATAATGTAGGTGCAAATGAGACTGAAATCTCATATGAGCCAGTAGTCCAAGAAGAAGCTGTTTTTGATGAAATAACTCTTGTACCAGAACTTGCAGAGCCGTCAGCTAAGCGAGCGAGGAGACCGAAAGACTTCGGAGATGACTTCGTCACCTATCATGTGGAAGCAGATCCGCTTACCTATGATGAGGCGATGAAGACCAGAGATGCTATCTTCTGGAAGGAGGCAGTGAATGACGAGTTTGACTCTATCACCTCCAATAACACATGGGTGTTGGTAGATCTACCTGAAGGAGAAAAGCCTATTGGATGTAAATGGATCTTCAAGAAGAAGATGAAGGCAGATGGAACTATTGACAAGTTCAAGGCCAGGCTGGTCGCCAAGGGATTTTCTCAGAAACAGGGGATAGACTACTTCGACACGTACGCTCCAGTAGCTCGGATGACCACCATCAGGATGTTAATCGCTCTAGCAGCTATACATAAGTTGGTGATACATCAGATGGATATAAAGACAGCGTTCCTGAATGGGGAGCTGACCGAAGAGATTTACACGCAACAGCCAGATGGATTTGTCGTCAAAGGTCTTGAAGACAAAGTCTGCAAGTTGGTGAAATCATTATATGGTTTGAAGCAAGCTCCCAAGATGTGGCATGAGAAGTTTGACAAAGTTATTAGGTCAAACGGCTACAGAGTCAGCGAGACGGACAAATGTGTTTACACAAAGTTCGCTGATGGAAGAGGAGTCATCGTTTGTCTGTACGTGGACGACATGCTAATCCTAGGTACGGATATAGGCTGTGTCACAGAGACAAAGAAGTTCCTCTCAACCAAGTTCAATATGAAGGACTTGGGGGATGCAGATGTCATCTTGGGCATAAAGATCATCCGGACAGACACTGGAGTAGCGCTGTCACAATCTCACTATATTGAGAAGATGCTCACACGCTATGGGTATAAGGATCTTCCAGGGATCGATACGCCATACAGGTGTGATCAGAAGCTGAAGCCAAACTCGAGGGAAAGCGTCAGGCAGCTGGAGTATTCTAGCGTTATCGGAAGTTTGATGTACGCAACTACTGCCACAAGGCCTGACATAGCTTTCGCCGTGGGAATGCTGAGTCGGTTCACAAGCAACCCAGGGGTTGAGCACTGGAAAGCTGTGAAGCGAGTAATGAGATATCTCAAGAAGACTCAGACATATGCACTGCACTACAACGGGTATCCGACAGTAGTGGAAGGCTTCAGTGATGCTAGCTGGTGTTCAGAGGTGGAAAGCGAGAGATCCACAGGTGGATATGTCTTTTCTTTGGGTGGAGCTGCTATATCGTGGAAGTCGAAGAAGCAGACTATACTCTCTCGTTCCTCCATGGAATATGAATTCTATGCACTTGAAATTGCAGAAGATGAAGCAGAATGGCTTCGGGAGCTCATGTATGATCTTCCAGTGGTTGGGGCTCAGATACCGGCGATACCGATATACTGTGACAACCAGGCGACTGCGGCGGTGGCATCAAATGACCTCTTCAACGGGAAGAAGAGGACTGTGCGGTTGAAGCACAAGGCAGTACACGATCTTATCAAAAGAGGTGTAATTGCAGTGGTTGATGTTCGAAGTCAGGAGAACCTGGCAGATCCGTTCACAAAGGGCCTCAAGCGCCAGTTGGTCGAGGACACAGCTTGTAAAATAGGTTTGAAGGCATTCTGATAGTGTGTCTTTGTAATCCTACCATAAAGTTTTATGCTATTAGTTCAAAAAGAAATCTACTAGGCATCTAACTTTTGGTTCAAAGGAGGATCACTGACTGGGAAACTATCAGGTAACAGTGGGTACTTGTTCTCTGGAACATGGAAGGGATACGGACCCATAATCACTGTTGTCTACTATGTATTTTTCTGCAGAAAAACAGATCCTGTGGAAGGTTGGCTTAAACGCCTTAATGAGTTCTCAGGCAGAGTGAATGTCTGGTGTGCTTTACATAAAGCATGGTAGAGCAGCACTACAAGGAGTGAAACTCCATGCTACAGTGGGATGACTCCACCATGAGGTTCCCAGGTAGGGGTAATGCCTCGGCTTTGCAAGCCAAGTCATAGCGGCGTAGCACCGCAAATAGGCAGGTAGCCTAATGCTGTATGACGTAATTAAAGAGTTGTAGACAGCACTACAAAGGGAAGGATGGCCCCATGTTACAGTGGCACGACACCACGATGAGGTACCCAGGTAGGGGTAAAGCCTCGGCATTGCAAGTCATGTCGTTGCGGCGTAACACCGCAAGGAAGCCTTAGGCTTCATGCTGGGTAGTTTGGCACTACAAAGAGGCTTGTGACCTCATGCTACAGTAGTATGACACTACGATGAGGTTCCCAGGTAGGGGTAATGCCTCGGCTTCAGGCCATATCATAGCGGCGTAGCACCGCAAGGAAGCGCAAGGCTTCATGCCATATCTCTTTAATAAAGAACTCACCTATAGTGTATGAAAAGAGATATCAGGCCGTCTCTTGAGGGTAAACTTGTAGACGCCCAAAATTATACACTGAAACCAGGCTGGCACAGGGCCTTTAATGTGCAGCCAGAAGCACACGTAACTACACTTTGTGAGTGGGAAGAATTACAATTGTGGTGCAGAATTCAAGGCGTAGTCCATTCTTGTATCACATTGTTATTTAACCCATGCGGGAAGATTCAAGTCGTCAGCGACATCTATCCTAATGCAAAATGGACAGTTACTGTGGGGAACGCTCAACCCTGGACACATATATATGTTGTGATATGTGGGGGATTGTTGGTGCTTTATTTACATGGAGAGAGCTTGCTCTCAACATGCCTTGTAAAATTTTAGTCCCACATTGGAAAAGCACCATGAGTTATCTCAACATATATACTTGGGTGTGTTGTTGAGAGATACACATGGGGTGGTGACCCTAAGGAGGGAACCATATGGGTGATTTTACTAGGAGGTAAGAATAAGGCTCCAAGGATTAAGCATTAATGCTTTTGTCATTCTCTTGGATTAATTCCACTTGGAGCTAAGCCCCAAAGGGGCTTAGCGACTCGGACTCGGACTCGGACTCGGGCTCATGAGGCATAATGTGGCTTTTTGTTGGCGCACTTTGCACTTAGCACGTCAGCAGTCATGCGGTCTTTATGCAGCTCATATGCGGCCATGCGGTCTTATGCGGCATGCGGCTCATATGCGGCCTCATGCGGCTCATGCGGCCATGCGGTTCATGCGGCCATGCGGCTCATGCGGTCCATGCGGTCCATGCGGTCCATGCGGCTCATGCGGCTCATGCGGTCCATGCGGCTCATGCGGTCCATGCGGTTCATGCGGTCCATGTGGCTCATGCGGCACATGCGGTCCATGTGGCCCAAGCGGTCCATGCGGCCAGGCTGCTGCTGCTGCTGCCGCATGGAGGGCTACACTGACTGTGCAGATTTCAAATCGATTATGGAAAGGGTGAATCAATGCGATTAATTCAGATCCTATCTTTGTGGGATTTGAATTAATTCAGTTCCTATCTTTGTGGGATTAGAATTAATTCGTTGCTATCTTTTTGTGATTTGATTCAATCTTTCCATAACTGAAGAGGCGGCTAGGGTTTCCACCCTCTCTCTATATATACTCTCTTCTGGCCTCCTTTGTGACTACTACGAAAATATAAGTCAGAAAAGGAGAAAGAGAGAAAGAGCTGCTGCCGCCATTGCAAGTCCATCCGAGGAGTCAGAACAGAGGTGACATCGAGCGTTCCACAAGTTATTCAACTTGCTGGTTCCTGGAAGCAGATCGTGTGGGGCGAATCTTGCTTTGAGCAACGGTGTTTTGACACCCCAGCATTGTTCTTCTTCTCATCTCTCTCTAGTTTTAATTGTAATTCGTTCTGTCCCAATTGCAACACGTTTGCAAGGAAGAACAAGAGATCTTCTCTTCTCTATTTTCCCTCCTTCAGATTGTAATTTGGCTATTTGATTTTTTATTCCATCGTAGATCTTGAGTTTGCTCTCTGCAAAGTTTTGTGGGACATCTCAGATCTCGATTGCATCTGTTTTTCCATCTTTGATCAAGCCCCGGGACTAACAACACATACACATACAGTGAAAAGTATGTGACATTGGTAGATGGTAGGTTGCGTCCGGGACCAAGGGCACAAACAGTGGGAGTTTTGTTTGCATAGGAGCAGCAATACTGTTAATCTTTTGATCACCAATATATTGGAGGTAGATACATTCTGAGCATCAACACTGTAAACTATTCCACGCTAAAAATATTTAATTTGCATGCTTGGAGAGCACTAAAATCAACCATGAAGTCTTGAAGAAAGTATATTATGAAAACGAAATACACTTAAGATATTTCTTTGATGGGTGAGGAAATGTATCTCTGATATTAAATTTAAGTGTTGAGAAGAACAAGATTATATTCATCTATAACTGAACTAAAAGGAGGCTCCTAATGATCAAGGAGACTCAAATAATTGGAAAGGTAAAGGAGACTTAAATAATTGCAAAGGTAATCACAAATCAAATATTCAATATCGTTATTGTAACAAGTATGGTCATATTGAGCATTATTGTTGGGACAAAGAGAAGCATCAAGCCACTGCATCTGAAGGAATAGATGAAGAAGCTAATCTTTTCTTTTTTTTACTTATTTTAATGCTAGAGAAAACACAAAATATATATATTGTTGCATAGTGGTTGCAGTAATCACATGGCAGATATGAAAGAGGTCTTCAAAAACATTGAGAATCAATAAAACTTCAAGTGTAACTTGGAAAGGGAAAGCAGGTTCAAGCAGAAGGAAAATGTGTTATTACAGTGAGAACTAAATCAGGTATTGAAAAGCAAATCCATGATGTTCTTTATATTTCTGGTTTAGCTCACAATCTATTAAGTATTGGCCAATTAGTTCAAATAGACTATTCAATTAGTTTTTTGAATGATACGTGTGAAATTCGAGATCATAAATCTGGTATGATTGCTATAGTAAAGATGACACCTAAAAGATGTTTTCACTCAAGTTCTCTTATCTTGATGATCATGCTTTATCTGTCAATATTGAAAATGAATCTTGGTTGTGCCATTTGTATTATGGGTACAATTGTATTTTAATGCTTTAAAGTTAATAAATCAGAAACATATGGTAGATGGTTTACCTTACATTGAGAATGTAAATAATATACGTAAAGGCTGCATCTACAGAAAGCAACATCAAGCATCATTTCCCATTTAGTCGGACTGTCAGTTCAGTTAAATATTGCAGATATTTGTGATACAATGAGAACTCCTTCATTAGGCGGTTGTACATATTTTATTTTGTTCATTGATGATTTTAGTAGAATGAGTTGGGTTTATTTACTAAAATACAAATCAGAGCCATTTTCTAAGTTGCAGATGCTCAAATCTTATGTTGAGAAGCAAAGTGGTTACTTTATAAAAATATTGAGAACAGATCGTGGGGGAGATTTTTTATCCAAAGAGTTCTTTTTTTCTTTTTTTTCAAGCTAATGGCATACACAAGCATTTGATTGCAAGCTATATACCAGAGCAAAATCGATTCGCATAACAAAAAAAAAAAAAAAATAGGATCATTGTTGAGATGGCAAGAAATATGTTAAAGACGAAGTATCTTCCAAATGAGTTCTGGGTAGAAGCAGTGTACACTTCAGTCTTTCTCCTAACTAGACCCACGAAAGCAGTACAGAATCGAACTACTTTAGAAGTATGATCAGGTAAGAAATCTAATGTAAGTTATTTAAAAGTTTTTGATTCACTTTCAAATGGGTTTTGTATGTCCAATTTCTAATACATAAAATTCAAAGAATTGCTATAATCTTTAGACAAGTCTACTAATAAAAAATAAGTAGTTATTTTTAAAAAAAAACTCAATCAGTTTAAAATCAATTATAAGTCTTTAGGAACTCATGATAAGTTTAAAATTAATTATATTTGTTTTAAAAACAATCATAATTAAATAACTAGTAGAATACGGAAGTATTTGGAATAAAAAGTATCTAACCTACGAGAGAAATTGAAATATTGGAGAGAACCAATTTAACGATGATAATTTTAGGATCCTCTTTCGACATACGTAAATAGCAAAAAGAATGCTATAACTGCTATAACATTCCAAATATGCTATAGTCTTTTTTTATCATGTAAAATAAAAACATACGCTGCTTCTCCTAGAATTCGAACATGAGATCCGCTTTGATACACAAACATAGCAATAGATGAATGCTATAGATTCTACAACATTTTGTAGATAGATATTTTTGTAGCATCGCAGAAAGAACGCTAATGTTGATAAATTCTATCGCGTGGACACTTGAATGCTATAGAAAAATAGGTTCTATTTGTTGTAGTGTTTGTACAAAGCAAAATCATTTACAGTTCATAATAATACTAATATGAATGAATTTGTGAAGTTATAGATATATACCTTCCACAAACTTTGATAAATGGTATTGGCTACAATTCATTGGTAAGGCAACTTCATCTTAATTACTCAAACCTTCTATCAGAATGGGGTTCACAATGGGCCCATACATACAATTCTATTACTGTAACATTGCTTACACAAGAAGAATCCACAAACAAAAATAAGTTTATTAATAACGTCCATTTGGTCGATTTTACAGAATATATATAATAATAAGGAATGGCATACATATTTCTTAATTGAAAACAACATGAATATAACTTAACATAAATGAAATGATTTTGTACGTCTAGGCACTTATTCCACATTTCATACTTTTGAAAGCCAGTTGGAGGTGAGCTTAGCAAGCGTCGCCCTTAATTACTTAAGGGCACTGGAAGCCTTTGGGGACCTTCTTGCCGCAGTAGTTGAGGAGAAGGCTGAGGTCGATGGGGACATCCAGGTGGATCCCGAGGATGTCGGCCTTGATGGCAGTGCAGAGGCAGACGGCAGCCTCAAGGTCGAGCAGGTTTCCGAGGAGGGAGCAGCATGGCTTCTTAGGTGGCTTGCCAAGGTTTAAGTTGACTAGGCCGCTCAGCACGTTGGCGCAGACGCCTAGCTTGAGGGTGTCAATGGGGCACTTGCCACCGGAAGAAGGGCTCGGGGTCGGGGGCTTCGGGGTGGGGGGCTTCGGGGTTGGTGGTTTTGGAGATGGGCAGGTGCCACAGGAGCTCACCAGAGCAAAGAATAGGAGGTTGACGGCGAGGAAGAGGACAGCTGATGCTGTGCTCGTTGATGCCTTTACAGAGTTTGAGTAAGTTCAACAGTAGCTCAGTAGCTAGTGAATAACTGCAACTTATGAGGAATAGTAAGTGTCTGCGCCAGCTATTTATAGGCGTCAAGGGGTACTGTTGTGTGTTTGAACAACATATTTTTAGGCAAGAACAGAGACAAAAACCATGTGATGATGCATGATCGAGGGCGGGAAAGATGTTTTAGCTGGCAAACCATGCGATTCGTTCGGTATAGTTTGTTTCGAATATGCAAACGTCTATGACCGACTTGGGTTGAGCAGTAGTATCTTAGCGATACGATATGGCTTATTCCCGTGTGTAAGAGGGGCAAGCTAATACAGTTATGACAATAGGGCTTTGGTCATAAACGCCTACACTATTCCCCCAGTCCCACAATCAGTAACAGTATCAATCAGTAGTTGAACCCTAAGATAGAGTTCCGTGTCAGCAGTGTGGTTTAACATGCAGCTTAACTTTACTAAGTAAAATACAAGAATACATAATCCGAAACTTGCCTCGTATAGAATGACTGGAAAGACGAGTTGATACCGAGGAGGAACGTCAGGTATGTCTTCGAGTTCCTACAGTTGAGAACTCGACTTAGATCCGTTGTATAACCAGGCTAAGAGTGCTAGTTGCAATATCTAGTAACAAGTCCTAGTCAGGTTTTAAGTTGTTATTAAGCTACAGCTAACGTTTACGTCGCAAGCTACGTGCGTTGATTTGATTATTTGGAAAATAATAACAAGAACAAATTATCTTTGGAAAACTTTGTGCTTTTGTAATATATCTATAAAAATAGTTTCTTTCAGTGCCAAAACATAATCTAGTTATCTTATTAAGATTTTATCCATTTATTTTACTTGGTAATTCTTAATTATATGAGAAATGATCACGTTCTAACTACGGGTTACACGTCCAATCCAAAACCACCCAAAAAAATCAACATCAACCACCCAGAAAGAAGTAAAACTTACACTATGCAATACAGGGGCACATCTAATCAACCTAGAGTTATGGGCTTATGCCCTTACATATTTTTACATAAAATAAGAGGAAAGTGTTTAGTTCCTAAATAAAATGTGCAGTAACCAATTATCCATAATAAATAATTTAAACATTAAATAAAGTAATTTTAAATCAAAAGTTTGGAGTCTCAGACTTGGTCCATCGTCACATTTAGCTAATACCTCAACGCCCGGTCGGACCGGTGCGTTTGCATTTCGCTAGGGCCCACAGACCGGTACGGTCGTCGCCCGAAAAGTCGGTTTTAAAAATATTTTCGAAAACCAATTTGAAATCCAAAAAGATAAAGTTTTGTAAAAAATTTGGGCAGCATTTCCTCTATTTCGGGACAACCCAAAACTGGGAAATGCGCCAACAACAAAAACCTGCAATTGTCCCAACCAAAGAATAACCCATTTATACCGAAAATATAACCACATAATTCGTTCGGTGGAATTATCTCAATTATATATGCAATCCGTCTCGGCATGCAACAATAATTAGGATCTATTATTTGTTAACGTCCAATTGGTTTAGCTGAGCAAATAATTGTCCGTGTTCCTTTCTCTACAACAGATCTTATTCACATGCACGGAATTCTATGCCATTTTCGCATCTTCTTACCAAGTTAGTTGTGAGTAGATTCTATGGCGTTGGCGCTAATGGCTTGGCCTCAATGTGTATCATGGTTTGCCAATGGTCATTGCGGCAGGGCCAGCCCACTAGTAAGTCAGTCAAGATTTCGGGCTTGAACAACCCTCCTTTGCATAGGGCAACCCTCATGCCCAGGATTATCTCAATAGAGGTCGGGGTCGCGGGTGACCCTCCAGGATCGGACTACAATAAGGATTAATTGCAACCAAATCGCGGGCGTCCATCCCGTTCAGTTAAACCTTGCAGATATTTGTGGTCCATTGAGAAATCCTTCCTTAGGCGGCTGTAAGTATTTTATTTTGTTCATTGATTATTTTAGTAGAATGAATTGGGTTTATTTCCTATACAAATCGGAGGCATTTTCTAAGTTCCAAATACACAAATCTTATGTTGAGGAACAACGTGGTTACTTTATAAAAACATTGAGAACATATCATGGGGGAGAATTTTTATCCTAAGAGTTTAAACTTTTTTTGCCAAGCTAATGGCATACACAAGCATTTGACAACAAGCTATACACTTGAGCAAAATGGAGTCGCAGAACAAAAAACTATGACCATTGTTGACATGGCCAAAAGTATGTTAAAGACGAAGTATCTTCCAAATGAGTTCTGGACAGAAGAAGCACACACTTCAGTATCCCTCCTAAATAAATCTCCGACGAAAGTAGTACATAATCGAACTCCTTTAGAAGCATGGTTTGGTAAGAAATCCAATGTAAGTTATTTAAAAGTTTTTGGTTCACTTGCATATGCCCATGTCAATTCGGAGAAACGACATAAGTTTGATAAGAAAAGTGTCAAATGCTTTTTCTATTGGATACATGATGAAACTAAAGTACTATATCGCTTGTATAATTTAATATCTAAGAAATTGATAATAAGTAGAGATGTTGTATTTGACGAAAATAATTTTTGGAAATGGGATTGAAAAATGATCAGGTTGATGTGGAATATGAAGAGCTAGAGACAACTCACTCCCCACAGGAAGACATGAATGAATTGGAGTCACCTGATGCACCTCCAATACAAAGCACTACAAGATGCCCCCCAACTCCGGAATCTGAAAGCCCGCCAAAAAAAGTCAGATCCTTAATAGAAATATATGAATCTTGCAGCTTTGCTCTAACAGCTGCCACTACTAAAATCTGCTAGAATAGCGACGTATATTAGCGACGGCAGAAAAAGCAGTCATTGATAATTGCCTATAGCGACTCCTAGTGTTACACGTCGCTGACCGTCACTGAGTAGCGACGTTCAGCGACGTAGTGTTTATTACGTCGCTGCATGGCGACGTTTTGCGACGGACATACTTTTTACGTTGCTGTATTGCGACGTTTTGCGACGTATAACGCTGACTTATTTCATATAGGGCAACTGGCCCGATCGAAATCACAAATTTTTATCCAAATTTTTTTCTTCCCGTTCGATCCCCCTCTCCCCACGGTGAACCCTCCCCTCCGGCGACCCCTCCCCTCCGGCGACCAGCCTCCCTCCTCCGACGAAGTCTCCTTCCTCACAGCCTTCCTCCTCCGAAGAAGCCACCCTCCTCGCCGCCTCCATCCTCCGACGAAGCTTACCTCCTCAGGTAAACCCTAACCCTAGCCCTAGCTATCTAGACACAGACACGGACATGAGAACCCTAACCCTAGCTGGGGTGGTCTTGCTGTCGATGGGGGGAGGGAGGGTGGGGGTGGGAGGGTCTTACTGTCGAGGGGTGGAGGGAGGGGTGGGGGTACCCGGGGGTGGGGGGGTTCTTGCTGTCGATGGGGGCAGGGTTGGGGTGGGTGCAGGGGTATGGGGAGGGGGGGTCGTGCTGTCTAGGAGGGAAAGGGAGGGGGGTCTTGCTGTCGAGGGGGGTAGGAGGGAGGGGACAGGAGTGGGTGGGTGCAGGGGTAGGGGGAGGGGGCAGGGGTAGGTGGGTGCAGGGGTAGGGAGAGGGGGCAGGGGACAGGACCCTAACCCTATTTCGGACACGACTTTGTGACACAGGACACAGAACACAGGACACAGGACACACACACACAATATATACATATATACATATATATATATATAAATACACATATCTACATATATATATATGTATATATATACTCACACACTTACATACACACACAAATACATATATAAATATATATGTATACAATGTATATACACACAAATACACAGATATATACAATCAAAAATCTATTTGAAATTCATTTTAAGAATCTGAAATGTTGACGATATATACCGACACCGTCAACATTAGGTAGTAGTGTACAGTTCATGATTAGCATTGTTTAGATATTAGTTTCAGTTAAAGGGTTAGTTTAGATTAGGATATTAGTTTATGTTAGAAGGAACTGCCTGCAAGTGCATCGTAGCTGCAGGAATATGAGAGTTATTAAATGTTAAAGTAGAATATTAATTTATTAGTTAGGATAGAGATTTATTAGTTATTTTTATAAAACGTGATATGTTAAATGCCTGCAGTTGCATCGTAGCTCAGGGATATGACTGAGAGGGTGACATGGTTGTCACATTAAGGATCTTTGAGGAGGTTACATGTTGTGAACAGATATATCCTTATTGTAGGAACCCTAGAGGGGGGTGAATAGGGTCAAGCTAACTAATCAAGCACTTAGCACAAGCTAAGTGGCAATTTAAAAATATAAGTGCAAGAGAAGAAGCAAACACAATACCGACACCCGATTTATCCTGGTATCCTCCTAAGAGGCAGTCCAGTCCCGGAACTCTCTCCGGCTTTAATCCACTATTTGAGCAAATAGTTACACACGAGTTTGGATCCGAAGAACTCGCCAACTTCTTACACAAGAGCTTTAATCCGAAGGGCTCTCCGACTTCAACCGAGAGTTTGGATACGAAGACTCCCCAACTTCAACCGAGAGTTTGGATACGAAGACTCTCCAACTTCAACCGAGAGTTTGGATACGAAGACTCTCCAACTTCAACCTTTCACAATAGGTTTTGATCTCCTTATATAATAGGATGAAGATCTCATTTTTCAACTCAATAACTCTAACACAATTTGTGAATGACAAATGAAAGCTTTGTAGAGTTGTTTTTGGATAGGCTTTGGTGGTTTAGAAATTTTTAGGCTCAAAGCATCAACCTTGAATGAAGGGGTTCAAGGCTATTTATAACCAAAGCAAAGGAAGGTGCAATAATGCAACTTTCACAGGCTGACGGATCATCTGACGGATTTTTGCGGAAATCCGTCGGATCATCCGCCTGTATAGTCCAACGGCTATAAAAAGAGCCGTTGGGATCAATCATTCGTAGAATCCAACCGTTGGAAAGCAAACGGTCATATGGCGGAAAATTCGCCGGAATTCCGCGGTTTTCCGCCGGATAATCCGAACACTCACAGAAGGTATTCTGTGAGACCATTCGGATCTTCCGTCGGATTTTCGCGGAGATCCGCCGGATTATCCGCCAGGATTTCGAAGATTGTCCTGGGTTATTATCTACCCTAGCTTTCGATTTTGCCATCCATTTTTTGTGTTTACAATGATTCCTAAGACTCATTACAGACTCCAGATATACTGTAGCAGGTGCAGGCTTCTTCAGAGTCTTGAAATGATGATGGCATGGCTTGGCTTCTTCCTTTGATAGGTGCTGGCTTTTTCTCTTGGCTCCAGAGATGTCGACGGGTGGTTCAGAGAAATCTTATGGGATCCATCGTCTTTGGCCCACCATGATTTCTTCATTGCATTGCATATGTCCACATTGATCTTGCTAATTATTTTTCTGCAAATACATGTTAGAAGAACAAAGCAATATACATGTAGCAAGAATGATAAGATAAAAGCACATTAGGACTATGCGAAGTTTAAGTATCAATGTTATAGTGATAGCATAAATATTAGTGATATCACAATGTTAAACTTAATTGAATAACCACAATCAAAAATATAGTTCTGATTTTGGTAGCTCAATTAAATTTAACATATATAATAAAAACTCATATCACTAATATGTAACACAATAAGCACATATCACCAAAGGTATAAGTATAAGTAGAAATGCTATATCGATAGTATGAAGATTAGTGATAATAAAATGCTAAACTTAACATATTAGCCATATTCAAAAACATGATACAATCATTGGGCTAACACTTATAGTTCTCCTACGTAATGTTAAAGAAAATCTGTAGAAGAACTATATATAATGATATATCTTTTCACAACATATCATCTTGTCAAAGACCCTTAATGTATCAACCATGTTACTGCGGTATCGGTATTGGGATACCAATAGCGATAAGGTAAAGGGTACCAATAGCGATAAGGTAAAGGGTACCAACTTAAGGTATTGGTATTGGGATACCAATAGCGATAAGGTAAATGGTACCTAGGTAGGTAATAACTAGAAATAGGATATTTGACTTAAATTTGACCTTGTTTGACCAAGGTTGACTATTTTGACTGAAAGTCAAAGTAGAGTCAACATCTGACCTAGATTGGACTAAGAGTTGACAAAGTCAACTATAGGTCAACCCTTGACCTACTTTGACCTTGTTTGACTTTGTTTGACTTAGCTTGACCTTGTTTGACTTTGTTTGACTTAGTACAACCTAGTTTGACCTAGATTGCATATCATTGTTATTAGTAACTGTCCGCTACTAATGTGTGTCCCATAATAAGACATAATATACGAATTTGTGCCTATTGGATAATGTGTGTCCATCTTTGCAGAATTATTTCCAAATGGATATGAATTACTACTTGCAGAATCGTTCATGGATGTACAATCGTCGTCCTGATGATATGTGTGGTGTGCGGGATGAATATTTAGCGGGAGTACAGCAGTTCCTGCAGTTTGCTAAGGCGTTCCCTCAGTACTTGGATGGCACCAAAATTAAGTGTCTGTGTGCGAAATGTCATAACGTAAAATATTATCCAGAAGTGGAAGTGACATATCATTTGTACTCGAGGGGTTTCATGCCTAATTACTATCAGTGGACCGCACACGGAGAACTTATGTCTTTAGCATCAGAGTCGGAGCCTTATGTTGAGCCGTATATACATGCGGGACCTAATTTTGTTTCAGATAATCATGCATACGACGACGGGTGTGTGAACATGATTTTTGACGCTACGGGGCCTAGTTTCGTTCATAATGCACCTGAGGAGGCACCAAACGTCGATGCTGCACAGTCATGGAGTTGCTGGAGAATGCAAGGACTCCATTGTATCCTGGTTGTGAGGATCATTCACCGTTGGAGGTGGTTACAAGACTATTGAGCATTAAGTCAGATTTTAACATGTCGCAAGAATGCTACAACCGAGTGTTGGAGTTGATTATAGAGATCTTGCCGGCGGGTGCTAAGTTGCCTAAAGACTTCTACCGGTCTAAGAGGATGGTAAGATCGTTCTGGATGGGATATGAGAAAATCGATTATTGTCGCAATGGGTGTATGTTGTACTACAAAGATGACAAGGACGCAGATGTGTGCAGATTTTGTGGTGCTGATCGCTATAAGACAACTTGTACAGGAAGGTCTACCGGTGCAAGAAGACCGACCGATTCAATGCACTACTCCGGTCTATGGAATGTTATCTGGATGGAGCACTCATGGTCGTCTCTCATGTCCGTATTGTATGGACCGTATTAAGGCTTTCCGTTGAAACATGGAGGAAAATCGTGCTTCTTTGATTGTCATCGGCAATTTCTGCCAAAAGATCATCCGTTCAGAAGGAACATGAATGCATTCCGTGCCGGCGTTGTAGAGAAGGGTGATCCACCGCCAAGGTGGTACGGAGCCACGATATGGAAGGAGGTTAGATATTTTCCAAGTGCTATCGAAGATCCTACAACTGGGTACAAGTGCGATGGATTTGGTAGAGATCATAACTGGACAAAGAGGAGCATATTCTGGGATCTGCCATACTGGAGTACCAATCTGATCAGACATAATCTTGATGTCATGCATATTGAGAAGAATATATTTGATAACATAATTAATACTGTGATGGACGTAGAAGAAATATGTAAACGTCCTGCGTTGCATTTGATAGGGCAGAATAAAAAATAGTTCCTGCCGAAGTCAATTTTCTCGCTGGACAAGGAGGATAAAGTGAGACTTTGTCGGTGGATCCAGGGCCTAAAATTTCCAGACGGATATGTGTCAAATCTGAGAAGATGTGACGATCCGAAGGAAAACAAATTGACGGGTATGAAGAGCCACGACTGTCACGTATTCATTCCGACTGTATTTCGGGAATTCTTACCGCATGCAGTTTGGGATCCATTGACGGAGCTTAGCATATTCTTCAGGGATCTTTGTTCTAAAAAATTTCTCGTTGATCGTCTAGAAAATCAAGAGAAGGACATTGCGGTAACATTGTGCAAGCCAGAGAGGGTGTTTCCTCCTGGATTCTTCGACTCTATGGAGCATTTGTCGATTCATCTATCCTATGAGGCACGTGTTGGTGGACCTGTCGAATATCGATGGATGTACCCGTTCGAGCGACATTTGAATCACCTAAAAAGAAAGGTAAAAAATAAGGCACGGGCCGAAGGTTCTATTTGTGAAGCCTATGTTCTCGAGGAGATTACAAACTTTTGTTCGATGTATTTCAAGCCTCATGTTGCAACTAATAGAACGAGAGCTTCCAGAAACGACGACGGAGATCATGAAAGTAATGATACAATACTGAAGGTATTCAATGCTCCAGGAAAGCCATCGGATAAAATGAAGAAGAGATATCTGAACGATGATGAGCTAAGGGCTGCTCAGATGTATGTATTACTCAACTGCAACGAGGAGTAAGTTGAGAAACTGGAGGGGTAAGTAATTAATACATCTACATTATTTTAATAGTGTTGATTATTATACTATTACATTAATTGAACGATGTTGTTATCAGCATATTTAATGATGATGTGAGGTCAAGTAGGCCACACATAACAGAAGAAGAACTAGAACAAGAAATGAGGCGTTATTTTCCATCATGGTTGAGTGCATATGTAAGACTTGAGAACTCTGTAATTACCTTTCTGTATATGTACTTGATTGAGAATGAGCTTAATTACTTCTTTCGTGGTATTTAAGTCGATCGTCCATACGCAAGACTTGAGAATGAGTCTATTAGAACGCTAACCAAGGGACCAATTTATGCTACAAAAATATGGCCAAGCTACTGTGTTAATGGGTTTAGGTTCAAGTCAACAACTTGTCCGATCAGAGACAACTTTGTGGATCTCGACTCCACCAAAAATAGCTGTTTGTGTATCAGATCTTCGAACTACAAAGATGTTGATGCGGGCAACGATTTCTATGGCGTGCTACGGGAGATCGTGGAGCTGACATATAATTATGGAATAGAGCATGCTAAGTTTGTGTTATTCAGGTGTGATTGGTTCGATCCGATTGAATGTCAAGGTTGGAAAGTAGACAAGCACGGTCTTGTTGATATAAACTATCGGCGTCGATATCAAGCCTATGAACCATTTGTCCTATCAAGTCAGGCTCAGCTCGTGTACTTCACAAGTTATCCTAAACGGGGAACAACAAGGTCGGACTGGTGGGCAGTATGAGTACATGCTATCCCAGATGCACGGCAGGGGTCCTCAGTGATCCAGTAGATTTTTTATCATCTTTTTATTTATTGGCCCTATGGGCCCATTCACCGTTCTGTACACTGATTTTGAATATTATTTGACTCTGTTGGACATGTATGTTTGTTGGACATGTATGTTGGTGATATTTAATTTGTTGGTATTTTCATTGAGTACATGTATGATATTTAGTTGTAGAGTGTTATGATGGGAGACTGTTATTCATCTATTAGTTATAGACTGTTATGATGGGAGACTGTTAATTGTGATGATATCTGCGACGGGGATGAAAAATATACCTACACTGGGTTATAAGTGATGATCTGATATACAAAGGAGGTGCTGTCCAAATTTTAAAAAAAATATAATGTATATTTTTGTGATGATGTGTGTCTGTGTTTACAGTGAATGTGAAATACAGTGTTCGGAACCATCGACAGTTTCGGTTACTATTGTATGTTTTATCTTGGATAGAAAGAGCAACAGTTCAGGGTGTACTTCTGAGAGCTTCATTTTCACGTCCTTCACTTTCTCGGGACGTCGTAAAGGATCCCGAGAAGGTGAAGGACGTGAAGAGGAAGCTCTGAGAAGTGAACCCTGAACTGTTGCTCTTTCTATCCAAGATAAAATATAGAATAGTAAGCGAAACTGTCGATGGTTCGAATACTGCACTTCACACACACTGTAAACACAGACACACAGCATAACAAAAATACCAATTTTTTATAATTTTTTTATAACATCTGCGACGTATAGAAACGTTCTGCGACGTAGAGAACACGTCGCTATACGTCACCAAATAGTGACGTAACGTCGCTATACGTCGCTATATTACTGACGTTGCATATGACCACCTGAGAGCTGACGTCGCTAAACTTGTCGCTAGGCGTCGCTAAAATGCTGACGTGGCTGCCATGCCATGTCATCATATATAAAGTTGACGGCGTCGCTAAGTGGTCGCCCTACGTCGCTATAGTGGCGACGTATGATGATGTCGCTATCTGTCGCTAATGTTGCGACGTCTAGCAACACTAACGTGACGTTGCAACTAGCGACGAATTGCGACGAAATTGTGATCTGCGACAAGCCTATACGCAACATCCAATTTTCGTCGCTAAATACGTCACTAATAGAAATTAGCGACGGATTTTCCTTTTTAGCGACGTATTCGGACGTCGCTAAAAGGGGTTATTTTAGTAATGTGCAGAACCTACTTCTTATGAATAGGCAACTCAAACAGTTGAATGAGATCATTATATGGAGAAATAACACATGGGAGTTGGTGGATTTAACACAAGATAAAAAGTCAATTGGGCTGAAATGGATCTTCAAAACAAAGCTATAAGTTATGGCAGCATGCACAAGTACAAGTTGAGGCTTGTTGCCAAAGGGTAGCTCAGCAACCAGATATAGATTTTTATGAAATATTTTCACATTTTGCTAAATTAGAAGCCATTAGAATTATTTTGGCAGTTGCTGCAGAAATGAAATGCCTTGTTTATCAGTTTGATGTTAAATCTGTATTTTTTTAATAATGTTTTATTATAAGATGTATTTGTTAATCAACCAAAAGGTTTTGTTGTGTAAGGAAAAGTGGAAGATGTCTATAAGCTAAAGAAAGCGCTTTATGGACTAAAACATGCATCAAGAGCTTGATATAGCGAAATAGATGGATGTTTTTGTCAAAATAGTTTTCAAAGAAGCCATAGTGAATTAACACTTTATTTGAAGAGAAATTGTAAGGACATTCCCATTGTATGTCTTTATGTTGATGACATTATGTACACTGATACCTAAAAGACCATGATTGATGAATTCAAAATGCAAATGAAGAATGAATTTGAAATAACCGACTTAGGTCTTTTACATTACTTATTGGGTTTGGAAATTAAGAAAAATGAAGAAGGTATATTCTTATCACACAAAAAATACATATGATCTTCTAAAAAAAATACCAAATAATGAATTGCAAGGTTTATAACACACCAATGAATGCATGTGAGAAGTTATGTGTTGTAGATGGAACTGAAAATTTTGATCCCAAGTATTTCCGAAGCATCGTTGGTGGACATATGTACTTGAATCTTAGTTGTCCTCACATCAAGTTTTCGGTCAGTTTGATATCGAGGTTTTTGCATAGTCCTACAAAACATCATCTTGGTCCTGTCAAACGGATTTTATGATATATTCGTGGAACGTTGGTTATGGCATTTGGTATTCTAGTTTGACTAAATTAAATTTGAATGGCTATTGTGATAGTGATTGTGCAAGTTCAATGGACGACTTGACAAGAACCAGTGTATTTGTGTTCAGTATTGGATCTGCAGTTGTTTGTTGGATGTCAAAGAAGCAGGAAACAACTGCATTATATTCATCAGACACAAAGTATATTGCATCATCTTCGAATGTTTGTTAACCAATTTGGATGCGAAAGATTCTAGAATATTTGGGTTTTCGTCAAGCTAGAGCATCTACAATTTATTACGACAACAAATCGACTATTGCAATGTCTAAAATCATGTCCATCAAGAAATAACCAAGCATATAGTGTACAAAGGAGAAGTTGAGTTAAGCACTGCAACACCAATAACCAAGTACCTGACACGTTCACAAAGGCTCTAACAGAGGACCAGTTTAATAATTTAGAACGTCAATGAGAGTAGTAAGATATATTTGAATTAAGGGGACATGTTAGAATTAATTCAAATGTTTTTAACTATTTGAACTAGTCTACAGTGCTAGCTAGTCTATAAAACTATTGCTAACTAGAATAGGACCTTTTGAACTATTCCTACGTAAGGGTTGAAGGAGGGATGTGTACAGCCTAAATGAAACACAAGTTTTTATTAAAAAAGATAATGTTTTCATCTTTAGCTTTCTTCCAATTTGTTAAAGATTGTTCACGTGCGCCATTTCCTTCACTACATAGCAGCAAGTATAGTCGTGGCTCTTCTAGCATTCTCCAACAGAAACTTCATATAAGAAGAGAGCAGATTGATTGTCTAAGAAATGATATCTACTAAAGTTTGATATATAAAACATCTTTAGATCAAGATCAAAGGACACAAGCAATGATGGTAGGTTTTTTCTAAGGGATTAAGACCACAAATATTTGGATATATTTTGGGACAGTGGGAATTTTTCATCAAAACTGCCATGAGAGGAGGCCTATAGGCTGTTAGTGTGTGTAAAAACGTGTTCAAAGGGCTATTAAAGGTGACGATAGACTGTGTTCGGGACATCGATAGATGTTGTTGGGCTTATTGTATCTTTGTGATGTTTTCATCTTTTTGAAGAAATGCAAAATATACCTAATTTATATGATTCGAGAATTAGTTGTACTCATGGTAGATAAGATGCTTGGTGTACATGGCATAGCTTCTATAAGCCTTTACATACCAATGAGAATGAGGATACATCAAATATCAAGTGAAGTAGTCATTACAATAAATGGAGTTGGAGATTATTTTATTTCCAACCATCTTCCAACAAAAAGCAAATTGGACCCTTAAATTCTATTGCATACATGAACTTTTTCGTGATGAATCATTGAAGTATTGAAAACTGTTATAGGAGGACCCATAGGGGGGAAAGTCCGGGCCTAGACAAGTCTGTTGACAGTACCAAAATAAGTAAAATTAGCGACACCAAAAAATGTTGCTAATCCTAAAATTTTGCCGCTAAACATCGTTAGTGACTCCATCAATGGGCCATATATTGACTGGTCACGGACCAGAAGTGCGTCGTTAAACATCACAATACAGACAAAAGTAGTGACGTCGCCAACGTTGCTAAATTGGTACAACGGTTAGTGGCATATTATAACTTGTTTTGTTGTCAATTCAATGACGCATAATTAATCATTGTTTGTCGCCAAAACATCGACTAAGTTAGCGATGTAATATTTAGTTTTGGCAATATTACTATTGACATGGCAAATTCTGCCATGCCAACATGTTTCCGACGTATTTGCAAGTGACATCGACATTTTTATTCAAAATTAGCGACATAATTGGAGTGCTAAAACTATCATAATTTCTCCTTGTTAGCGAAGCATTAGCGACATTTTAATATGTCATGATACTTTTAGTGACATTTTGATACTGTTAATAACATCTTTCCTGCGTTGCTAAACGTCACTAAATAAAAAAAAACATAGCAACATATAAACACAAAGATAGTAACAACACATAATATCACAGAGATAGCAAACAAATCTTCTACAAAACATAATATCTCATGATAACCAATTTGATAAAATAAACAATACTTTATAGATTTAAAAAATAACACAAACTGCCCGATACAACAATGTGTAATGTAGGAGTGAGTAAATAAAAGACCCAACTAGGTCCGATATAAAAACTCATGAAAATCTATCCAAACTATAAGGACTATTGGTGGGAAGGAGGAGCACTCCCACGAATCTGAAGGACAATCTGGTCAATGAAATATTGTGTAAGTTGCGTACTAGTTGTAGATTCGGTGGCGGTGGTGTCAACGTCTGTTGGGGTTTGGTCTTTTATAAAGTGAATTTTAGTCCCATATCGGCTAGACCAAAGGACTTGTATCTCTATATATTATCTTTGCTTCTTTAGAGATGCACATGTGGTGTGGAGGTGCACATGGGTGTGCCATATGGGGTTATTTTTCTAATGGGAAAAAGACTAAATCAACAATTGAAAGCATTCATGCTTTTTGCTCTTGGAAAATTTATTTCCATGGGAGCTAAGCCCCGTACGGGCTTAGCGACTCGGACTCGGACTCGGGCTCATTGGCTCATGAGGCGTAATGTGGCATTTTGTTAGCACAAGTAAACAGAGAATTCAGAAGTGTTCTTTAACACAGTTCTGATATGACTATAATATGGATCTTATTTACGTCGCATACTGCATGCCGTAAATACTAATCTTTTACGATTCGAAGTGATGGCCATTAATAAATTCAATTTATTCAATTTAAGGCACACAAGGCAAGTCGTGAATACTTAAAAATAAATACCTACTATCTCACATTTACGGCTCAAAAATACAGGTCGTAGATGTTATGTGTTTATGACTCAACATGAGGGCCGTTACAAGGTTGATGAGTTTCATTTTAGTGGCTCGCAAGGCGCGCCGTGATTATGGTTTTTTTTAAATATCCACATTTGAATAGCTACAAACATAATTTAATAAACCAAAATCAAATATGACTATAATATGGTTCTCACAGTTTTTCCAACCGAAATCAAACTAATTGCACATCTATATTGAGAGTATTTACTTCCAACAAGTTGTACTAAATCCATACACATTAATAAGAAGACAAAAACATGATAGAAGCTTAACATAAAGCAAAAGTGTTTAAGCTGGATTTCCAATAGCAAAGTCATTTTCTTAGTCAGTAAGCTCAAACCAAAATTAATGTCTTACTACAAAAACAAAGTCACTTTGTCTTACTACAAAAGCAAAATTCACTCTCACTATAGTTGGACACTTCAAGACCTTCCAAGATTTTAAAGTCCTTGAGCTCAAAATATAAAACTTTGTAGAAGCATGCCTCCCCTCTTCTTTAAGCTTAATTACTTGAATAAAAATAAAAAATACAGTTCAGTATAAGGAAGGAAAGGTTATGATCTGAAATCATCAGAACGACCAAATCAATTAAGATACTTTGATATTTCCAGCAAACCGACAAAATTACTCTATAGTTTAGTACTAGTACTAACACTCAAGTTCCATTGACAATCTGTAGTGAAAATTTCTTGTGTCATCTCAACTGAAATGGATAAAAGCTATAACTAATCGGCGAAAAGAAGCAAAAAAGAGTGTTTAGATAAAAATTACCTTCCATTTTCTAACAAGTTATGATGTAATTGATCGTCCATGCGATTATGCTTCCCAGTGCTTCATTCAAAAGAAAAGCTTCACGCATTGGTCGATACAGAGTCATGCTCTCATTGCCCTCTACTACATGTCGCACAGAAACTTTCCAACATTCAGCACCAAGCGGCACATGATGTACTAGTGATTTAGGATCCTTTGATAGTACTTCACCGGTGGCAACAACTATTTTTTTGTCTAACCAACTTAGTAATTTGCATTTTGAGCTCTCCTGATTGGAATTGCGAACAACTACATGTCCTTTCTTCTTGATTTGTGTTGTCTCATGAACAGAATTCATAATTGGACTTGTTTCGTTCCTTTTGCTTTGCGTCATGTTATTGATAGAATGTTGACCACTTGCATCATTTTTCTGCTATAATTAATATATGTTAAGCTTAATATATAAATACAAAAGAGTCATAATATTTAAAAAGCAAATCTATTGAGGTACTTATCGAATTACTTCCTCCTTTTCCGACCATTGCAATAAAATTGTTCATTTGATTTTTCAAGGCCATAAGTTCATTTTCTAATTTATTAACCTTGTCTCTCATTTGTGTTTGTCCCTCCAACTTTGACGGAGCTGCTCCATATCCAAGCCCTCTTACTCGTCCTCGTGGATCCGGACCGAGTACCTTTGTAACAGCATCATCTCTAAAAGAAGAACCATTTTCTTATGCTTTGTATTTTTTGACTTGTTGCTTTATTACAAAAAAAAACACATATTGGGTTGTGTAACTTACTATGAAATAAGCCCCTTAAAATGACGCCAAAGTACGACATATATTGAGAAAAAATGAGATTTTCGATTTCAGCCATAAATGATACACTTACTATTCAGATAACATACATGTTTAAACTGCTATGTAATACATGCAAAACCACATTCAGTTGGCATACCATTAAATTCCATTTTAAAAGAATGTATAGTTACAATGTATTAAGATGTCAAGAGGATACTCATCCATGGCTTAATATGAGTTGCAATGTGAATCTTCACTCGACATCTTCAATAGAACAAGTGAAAACCAATACAAATTGATATGCAAGTAAAAACCAATACAAATAAAAGAAGACAGAAAACAGAATGATGGATGGAATTAATCTTTTAGAGCTGAAGACATAGGAATTGCAAAATGGAAAAAAAAAACTTGGGAATAGTTTGGAATGGTGAAACAACCTTCAAACCTGATTGTTTAGTAAGTTACCAGCTCTTAAAACCGAATCCCTTTGAATATTTTCTATTAGCTCAGGTTTGATAAGCTCTTGAAATAAAAAAGGCTTTCAGTATAAGTCTTGTGCATTGTTGCAAGTAAGTTGTTCATCACCTCTTCTTTGGATATCAGTCACTAGATTGGTGGCTGGATTAATTTTTTAGAGCTGAAGATTTAGGAATTGCAAAATGGCAAAAGAAAGAAAACCCTGGGAATAGTTTGGAATGGTGAAATAACCTTCAATTCCGATTGCTTAGAGAAGTTGCCAGCTCTTAAAACAGAATCCTTTTGAATCTTTTCTATAAGCTCAGGTTTGATAAGCTCTTGAAGTAAAAAGGCTTTTAGTTTACTTTTACTTTTCTTAAAAAGAACTGGACCCCTCTTCACATGTATAAGTCTCAGTCATGTTGCAGTGGAGGGGAGAGCTTGGTGTTTGTAGGCCCTGTGAGAGTTACAAGATCAAATTCCAGGGAAATCTTAGATCCTGAGTTTGCATCTGCTGAGCATCAAGGAAAGACGTGGTTTTGACTCTTGGAGTGGCTATGGTGGCAAGTTAATGCGAAATGCCAAGTTTTATTTGTCTTGGGATTGACAGAAAGGAATGTTGACACAAAGTCACAGTCAACCAAATATTGACTACATTGACTAAATAATATCTGTATTAATTCAATACGACACACGACGTCTGCATTCAGTTCAAGACAGACGACAGCTCAGTCTCCGGCTCTCAGTGTGTTTTCGAGTCTGTATTTTACAAATTTCATTGAGTCTAGACTTGTGTACTCTGAGTCATGCTGAGCTCTTGAAACTTAGTCTACAGCCTACCCAAAATCCCAAGCTCCACTAAACCAAACACTGCCCAAAATTTCCCTTAGAACCACTCTGTGCTCTGGAGACAGAGTTCGGGCCGAACTCTGCCTCCACACAGAGTTCGGGCCGAACTCTGCCTCCTAGAAATCAAGAACCCTAATTTTAGGGATAGCTGGTTGCTAGTTGTCCAACGGCCAAATATTTGAATTTTTCTACCCGAATTCTGGCCGAATTCTGCCTCTAAAAATACTATAAATAGGGCATGAATTCTCTCATTTCCAATCATCCAATCTTCTCTTCTCTTCTCTTTTATAGCTGAAATAAGCCATACCCTTTCCATCTACTAGCCACAAGCCTCCTAAGTCTCGAGTGCTCAGCATCTCTCAGTTAGGATTCTTGTGCAAGAGTCGAAGAAGTCGCTTGGACAATTCCAAGCAAATCGCCACTGTGATCATCTGTTAGAAGTTGACGTGCTCTTCTGAAGTAAAGGCACGGGTTGTAAACTACTATTTCACAAATAGTGGATTTAATCCTGAGCTAGAGTTCTCAGGCCTGGACTAGTTCTCCACGAGAGAAACCAGGTTAAAATCACTGTGTTTGCGTATGCTCTTTTGCTCTCCTTTTATTTTCCGCATTTTACTCTGATTATTTATTATTGGTGAAAGAGTTATTTTTAATTGGCCATTTTTCTATATAAACTCTATTCACCCCCCTCTAGAGTTGCCAAACTGTTCTTCAATTGGTATCAGAGCTCTGTTCTCTTTATAAGGACTAACATCCTAAGAGCTGATCCATGGCAACCACACAATCCTTGATTTCCAATCATGATGAAGGTCAGTCCACTCATAGGCCTCCCCTATTTGATGGAACTAACTATACATATTGGAAAACAAGGATGAGCTTCTATCTTAAGTCTCTAGACTTTGACCTGTGGACTGTCGTCACTGACGGTTACAAAAAGCCTGCCAGGATAGTTGTCGATGGTGACCTCATTGAGAAACCACACAACAAATATTCTGTCGAGGAGAAGAAACAAGCAAGTCTAGATGCTAGGGCTATTAATGCTTTATTCTGTGCTATAGACAGGAATGAGTTCAACAGGGTCTCCACATGCACCACTGCTCATGAAGTATGGAGACTTCTAGAAGTGACGCATGAGGGAACCACACAAGTCAAGGAATCCAAAATAAGCCCTCACTCAAGAATACGAAGCTTTCAAGATGAAGCCAAATGAGACGATCACTCAAATGTTTACAAGATTCCTCGACATCATCAATCCTCTATCCTCGCTTGGTAAGCAGTACTCAAACCACGAGAAGATTCGTAAGCTACTCAGAGGGTTGCCAAAGATTTGGAACCCTAAGGTGACGGCCATCATAGAAGGAAACGATCTCACATCAATGTCAATGGAGACCTTGATGGGTAAGCTCATGACTCACGAGCTTGACCTCAAGGACTTCGAAGAGCCTGCTCCGAAGACCAGGGAGATCGCACTTAAAGCTCAACGACGAAGGGCCGATCACGATGAGACCGAAGACGATAACTCGGATGATGAAGACCAAGCTCTCATGGTTCGCAACTTCAGAAAATTCCTTCGCTTCAATCGAAGGAAGAAGGATTCACAAGAAGATGATGAAGAAGAGCCAACCTGTTACGGTTGCAAAAAGACTGGACATGTCCGAAAAGACTGCCCATTCTTGAAGAAGAGCAACCGCTATGAGAAACCATACAAAAAGAACTCATCAAAGAAATATGCCAACACAGGAATCTGGCATGAAAGTGAAGCAAGTGACTCCGAGGAAAAAAAAGACTCTCCTCAAGATACAGCAAATGTGTGCCTAATGGCAACTTCCAACAAGGTATCCAACGAAACTCTTGATGACTTTTCTTTTGATGAACTTGGCGATGCTTTTACTGATTTACTCGATGATCATAAAAAGGTCATTGGTAAATACAAACATGCCAAGGACAAAATCAAAAGTCTTGAAGATGAGATACAAAGAATTTCTATACTTCTTGATAATGTTAGAGACACGTCACCCACTGATGACACTAATGAAGTATCCAAGCTTAAAATAAGCTTACATGATGCTGAAGCACGTATTGAGCAACAAGCTCAAGAAATCACTACTCTCAACACGTTGCTTGCTGAAGAAAAGAGTAGACACAAAATCTCTATGACTAAAATATATGGCTTAAATATTAAGGTTGATGAATTGCAAGCTGTTTCTAAGAGATTAGAAACCAAATTGGGTAAACAGGTGCTTCAACCTCAAACCCAATCACATGTGCACAACACCACTCATACTAGTCAACCACGTCATTCTCATGCAGCACACAACCATGCTTTTATATACACAAACTTTCATAAACCACGTGCACGTAAGAATAATTCTCATTCAGTACACAATCATCATGTTGCACATAGACAAAATCATCATGCCATGCCATATAGACAAAATCATCATGCTATGCCACATAGACAAAACCATCATACCATTTCACAATCACATGCCATGCCATATAGACAATATCAGCATGTCACACATCATAGACAATATCATCATGCCATGTCATATAGGCAAAATCATCATGTTATGCCACATAGACACCATCACCATGCCACTCATTCTATGCATAACCATCATAACCATGCTAACTCTTCACATCATCCTGTTGCTTAAAGATATTATTCTCATGCTCCTAGTATAAATAAAAATGCTATCTGTACCTACTGTGGATCACATGGACACATCTCACCACAGTGCAGAGTTAGAAGACTGGTAGACAAAAAGATATATGCATGGTTTCCGAAAACTAACTTTTCAGGACCTTCAAGAACTCGGGTACCAAAGGTCACATCTACTCTTGATATAGGTGGACCTTCCCTCCTCAACTGAAAGTAAGTGGATTCTCGATAGTGGATGCTCGCGACATATGACAGGAGACGCAAACCTTTTTGCATCACTATCGATGAAGAGAGAAGGATACGTATCCTTCGGTAACAATCTCAAAGGACACATAATAGGTAATGGTATCATTGGTCATCCTCCTTCTCCTGTAATAAAGGATGTCTGCCTTGTGACCGAGTTAAAGCATAACCTGCTCAGCATTAGTCATCTTGCTGATCATGGATATGATATTAACTTTGGACAAAACAATTGCCACATCTATGATAGGTCAAGAGGAGACATTGTTTTTGAAGGGAAAAGAGAGGACAACATCTACACTTTCTATCTTTCTATAAATTCTAACAATGCAGGTAGATGTTTGTATGTCCACAAAGACGAACGACTACTTTGGCACCAGCGTCTTGGTCATGCCAACATGGATGCTATATCCAGGCTATCGACCAAGAAGCTAGTGAGAGGATTACCAGACATCACATTCAAAAAGGAACACGGTATGTGCCGAATATGAACTAAACAAGGCAACTAAATCCTCATTTTATTCTATCAACTCTGTAAGTACTACTAGACCATTGCAACTACTTCATATGGATTTATTTGGTCCTAGTAAAATAGCTAGTCTTGGTGGCAAACTTTATGCATTTGTTATTGTTGATGATTTTTCGAGATTTACTTGGATTTTCTTTCTCGCTAATAAGAGCGATGCTATTTCGGTTTTCAAAGTCTTTGTAAAGAAAGTCCAAAATGAAAAAGGCTACATGATTACTCGAATCCGAAGTGATCATGGAGGCGAATTCGTAAATTATGATTTTGAAAATTTTTGTAATGCAAATGGTTTTGATCATGAATTTTCTTGTCCAAGAACTCCTCAATAAAATGGTGTTGTGGAGCGAAAGAATAGGACTCTTGGCGATATGGCTAGAGTCATGTTGAATAAATTTTTTCTTCCGAAATATTTTTGGGCAGAGGCTGTAAGTACAGCATGCCACATCTTAAATAGGGTTCTTATTCGTCCCATTACGAAGAAAACACCATATGAGCTTTGGTTTGGAAGAACCCCCAATGTTTCTTATTTCAAAGTTTTTGGTTGTAGATGTTTTATCCTTAACACCAAAGACAACTTAGGCAAATTTGATGCCAAAGCTGACGATGGTATCTTTCTTGGTTATGCCGCCAAAAGTAAGGGATATAAAGTTTTTAATAAACGCTCACTAATTGTGGAAGAGTCAACAAATGTGACTTTTGATGAAGATAACAGTGCAGCAAGTACTCTTAATGATGATGTTGAGCCATCAACTTCTACTCCAATGAATACTTCAACTGAAACTGATTCTCTGGAGGGTTTGCCTAAGAAATTTTCTTTCAAACCTTCTCATCCAGAAAATTTAGTTATAGGTGAAGTTTCACGTGGAGTAACTACCAGATCATCACTAAGAGACTCTGTTGCTAGCACTGCCTTCATTTCACAGGTTGAGCCGAAAAATATTTCTGAAGCTTTTAATGATGAATTTTGGATTTCTGCTATGCAAGATGAACTCAACCAATTCGAGAGAAGCCAAGTGTGGGAACTAGTTCCTAGACCGGCTAATCACTCGATAATTGGTACTAAATGGGTGTTTAGAAACAAAGTGAATGAAGATGGTTCAGTCACACGTAACAAAGCTCGTCTAGTAGCTCAAGGATACAACCAAGAGGAAGGTATCGACTACGATGAGACGTATGCTCCTGTTGCTAGACTAGAATCCATTCGGATGCTTTGTGCTTTTGCCAATCATCAGAACTTTAAATTATTTCAAATGGATGTGAAAAGTGCTTTCTTGAATGGCTTTATTAAGGAGGAAGTTTATGTCAAACAACCCCCTGGCTTTGAAAATCACAAATTTTCCGACCACGTGTTCAAGCTGAAGAAAGCTCTTTATGGCCTTAAACAAGCCCCCAGAGCTTGGTATGAAAGGCTAAGCAGCTTCTTGCTTGAGAAAGGTTTTTCAAAAGGGAAAATTGACACTACACTATTTATTAAATCTTTTAAAGACACTATTTTATTAATTCAGATTTATGTTGATGATATTATTTTTGGGTCTACTGATGAAACCCTTTGTCAAGAATTTGCCAAGTGTATGCAGACGGAATTTGAGATGAGCATGATGGGAGAGCTCAACTACTTTCTTGGTCTACAAGTAAAACAACTGGCTAATGGAACTTTCATCTGTCAATCGAAGTACACCAAGGACATGCTGAAGAAGTTCGATCTTGACAACATCAAACCAATCAGCACTCCAATGGCTACTTCAACCAAACTCAAACCAGATGAGAGCGGCAAACCCGTTGATCAACGTAAGTATCGAGGTATGATATGCAGCTTACTTTATTTAACTGCTAGTCGCCCCGATATCATGTTTAGTGTTTGCCTATGTGCTAGATATCAAGCAAATCCTAAGGAATCACACATGACTGCAGTTAAGCGTATCTTTCGATACCTTAAGGGTACGATTACAGTGGGCCTATGGTATCCCAAGTCAACATCATTTGACCTCATCGGTTACTCTGATGCTGACTTTGCTGGATGCAAGGTCGACCGTAAAAGTACGAGCGGCACGTGTTATTTATTAGGGAAGGCTTTAGTCTCATGGTTTAGCAAAAAGCAGAATTCTGTCGCACTATCCACAACAGAAGCTGAATACATAGCAGCTGGGCGTTGTTGTGCACAAATCCTGTGGATGAAGCAAACCCTTGAAGACTACAATCTATCTTTCTTGCATATTCCTATTTTCTGTGACAATACTAGTGCCATCAATTTGACTAAGAACCATGTCTGTCACTCACGCACTAAACACATTGAGATCAGACACCACTTTTTGCGTGATCATCAGCAAAATGGCACGATTAACTTAGAATTTATTGACACTGATCATCAGCTAGCAGATTTTTTTACTAAGCCATTATCCGAAGAGCGCTTCAATTTCCTTTGTCGTGAACTCGGAATTTTGGATGAAGCAGTTATAAGTTGAGACTTACCTGCATAAATATCGAGTATATTTTGATTCTTTTACGACGAATTTGTTATGGGTACAAGCCGAAAGGGTCCTTCTGACAACAAGGCGTAAAAGCCTAAGCGACACGGTGCACTAGTCCTCAGGACTACCGCTAGCTTGGATCCGGCCCCTGCAGCTAACCCATGGCAAATTTGAAATATTGAATTACAATATATTTCCTTGTTTATTATATGGTTTGTTTCGATTTAATATTGCCTAATTGATTTTTCTAAAGTTCATTCTGAATTTTGTGTACATCTCTATGTAATTTATTGATTTCAACAACTTTTATCCTCAACTATCACTTTTATTTCAACACTTAACCATTTTTCTATCTTTTCAGCCTATTTTCTGTTCTGGACCACTAATCCAGAACTCGGGCCGAACTCTGCCCCTAACAGAGTTCGGGCCGAGTTCGGTCCCTATTGTTCCAGAGTCGGGGACAGCTTCAGCCGTTGGATCATTTTAGATCAAACGGTCCGAATTTCTTTCGACCAAAGAAAACCCTTTCTTATATTTCGGGTTTTCTTCTCTCTCCTTCACTATTACCACCTTCCTCACCTCTCCAAACTTTTTTCTTCAAACCCTAACCCTAGTTTTTGATTTAGAAGGCTCTATTGCTCCTCAAAATAAAGGAAAAGGGGTTTCTCATCATTCTCTTCTACTATTTATTGATCATTTGAGGTATCATTCTTGTCTTCTATACTTCAAATCATCAAGTTTGTTTTTCTTTTATGGCTCCTCGCTTGTTCAATCGTGGAAAGAGGATTCGAACTGAGAGTGTTTCCTCTTCGGATTCTCCTCCGTCAATTGAACAAATCATTGAACAACTTCAACCCCCTCATCCGTTGTTCAACCAATCTCGTCCTCGAAATCCTTCTACCTATGACAACCGATTATTTGTCTCACTAGATGCATCAAACAACTGGTTTAGTGACTTTCGGAATCGTCACGTATTCGCAGGACATCCTATCAATTTTTCTATATTCTCTCAATATGATTCTTTATTTCATGACCTCTGTTTTGATGAGCTAGTCACTACCACTTCTGCTATCTATCGTCATGCTGTCCAAATTTCTACTGCAACATGACCTTTGATGACCTCCATATTTATTCACGAGTTGCAGGTATCAATATATCCTTTGATGACATTGACTTAGCAGAATATCTTGATCTTCCAGAGCCCAATTCTTGGGAAAAGCTTGTTGACGCTCGATCATTCCGGTTTCCCGACGAAATTTCCCTTGAGAGCTTCAAGGACGATTTGTGTACTCCATACACACATCCTCGCAAGCTCCTGGCTAAATATCTCAACCCATATTTTTCTGACCTTCTTTGGATAATCTCTAACACCATTCTACCCAAAACAGGTTCTCCTGATAACATCACTTATCTTGAAATATCTGCTCTTTATCATCTTCACTTTGGAATTTCTTTCAATCTTCCACGTTCCATGATGGACTGGATGATTCACTGTAGGAAGAAACCACGAGCTCTGGTTTATCCTTTGTACCTTCCTATGATCTTTCGTGCATTTCACATACCACTTGACACCTGTCCGTTCTTGCCTACTCCTGCTTTCCTGTCCAAGGCATGCTGCCTTCTGGCAGTTGTCGCCTCTCCTGAGACTTCTGAGCAGTCTGATGATGAGGAGTCTGACGCCCCTCCACTCGGTCAGGATGCACCACTTCCACATGCCACTCTTGAGTCTATTCAGACTATGCTCCGGGATCGTTTTGCCCTTGAGGACGAGCGCTGGACCCAGCTGGATTATCGTACTACTCTGCAGATGAGTGCCCTCGGCAACTCCCTGCATGATATACGGTACTCCATGTCTCATCATCTGCACATTCCCATGGAGCGGGATCCTGAGCGCGCGGGCCATCGTATTGATGATCCGTGGGTCATGAGGTACATGGATCCGGATGCTGCATTTTTGGACCCCCGTCGCTCCTTCCCCGGTCCTTCAGATGCTCCAGGACCTTCTCGTGCTCCGTGATGGAGATTGGCTCGATCTGCTGCTGCTACTGATGATGACTTTAGTTGGTGCATTTTGATTTCTAGTTATTTAGTTCTATTTTGTTCTATGTACTTGGATGTTCTAGTACTCTGGCTGTGCTTGACACTTGGTTTTGTAGTTGACATTTTATGCTCTTTATCATAGTTTTATTTCTGCTCGTGACTCATTTTTAGTCATACACAGTTTCTTCTCTGTTTGGTGTGGTTGCATCACTTTAATTGTCTATACTGCAGTTTATATGATCTTTCATTCATATGCAGTCTATATTGCTAACTGCCAAAAGGGGGAGAAATATGTATATTTTCGTATATCTGTGCTTGTTTTTGCTTTTGGGAGATATTATCTATCAGGCCACAGGTTCTATGCATTATGTACGGGGGAGAGCTATTGCTTCTAGCTCGGCACCGTTCACTATTTACGGGGGAGCTATCTTCTTCTAGCTCGGCACCGTTCACTGATTACGGGGGAGCTATCTTCTTCTAGCTCGGCATCATTTATGGGGGAGCTGTGTTACAATCAACTGTGTCCAGGTATGAATATTGAAATATACATATATTATTTTGTCAATTATCAATATGGGGGAGATTGTTGACACAAAGTCACAGTCAACCAAATATTGACTACATTGACTAAATAATATCTGTATTAATTCAATACCACACACGAGGTCTGCATTCAGTTCAAGACAGACGACAACTCAGTCTCCGGCTGTTAGTGTGTTTTCGAGTCTGTATTTTACAAATTTTATTGAGTCTAGACTTGTGTACTCTGAGTCATACTGAGCTCTTGAAACTTAGTCTACAGCCTACCCAAAATCCCAAGCTTCACTAAACTAAATACTGCCCAAAATTTCCCTTAGAACCACTCTGTGCTTTGGAGACAGAGTTCGGGCCGAACTCTTCCTCCACACAGAGTTCGGGCCGAACTCTGCCTCGTAAAATCAGGAACCCTAATTTTAGGGATAGCTGGTTGCTTGTTGTCCAACGGCCAAATATTTGAATTTTCCTACCCGAATTCTGGCCGAATTCTGCCTCTAAAAATACTATAAATAGGGCATGAATTATCTCATTTCCAATCATCCAATCTTCTCTTCTCTTCTCTCTTATAGCTGAAATAAGCCATACCCTTCCCATCTACTAGCCACAAGCCTCCTAAGTCTCGAGTGCTCAGCATCTCTCAGTTAGGATTCTTGTGCAAGAGTCGAAGAAGTCGCTTGGACAATTCCAAGCAAATCGCCACTGCGATCATCTGTTAGAAGTTGACGTGCTCTTCTGAAGTAAAGGCACGGGTTGTAAACTACTATTTCACAAATAGTGGATTTAATCCTGAGCTAGAGTTCTCAGGCCTGGACTAGTCCTCCACGAGGGAAAGCAGGTTAAAATCGCTGTGTCTGCGTATGCTCTTTTGCTCTCCTTTTATTTTCCGTATTTTACTCTGATTATTTATTATTGGTGAAAGTGTTATTTTTAATTGGCCATTTTTCTATATAAACTCTATTCACCCCCCTCTAGAGTTGCCAAACTGTTCTTCAAGGAAGTCTCCCCAGGTCCAGAGTATACAATTGCAAAAAAAAGGGCCAAGAATTAGACCTATTTTAAGTTGTTTCATACATTCGTAGAGCAAAAATCTCACAAATTAATCTGGGAACTCACGAACGAGTTAGAAAATTGTAACATATACAAATATATGATTTTTCTGAGTTGGTCTCTCTTTATTCGCATATGTTTTTATGGCTCCCTCCAATCCCTTGCATATTTTGAATGCAGGTCCAAGCAGGACATGCCCTTCTCTCTGGAATAACCACAGATCCCCAAAACTCTAACATCAACCTATGATACTTGTATCCCAAATACCTAAACCTATGATACTCTAACCAACTGGCCGAAAGGAAACCGAAATCTCTGCAAAGGAATGCTCTGTTCGAGCCATTGCCCAAATCTGACCCTCTAATACATCAATCCAAAATTCCTAAAACTGACACACACTTGAACCTTAATTTGATACATATAAACAATACCTGATACTAGAGTCCAAGGC
The DNA here is from genome assembly GCA_029216955.1 of Iris pallida. Lineage (NCBI taxonomy): Eukaryota > Viridiplantae > Streptophyta > Magnoliopsida > Asparagales > Iridaceae > Iris > Iris pallida. The sequence continues at coordinate 9,364,333 of JANAVB010033817.1, read as the reverse complement.
TAATGTGCAATCAGGTGTCCAAGTGCCAGATCTAACCCCTTTCCCCCATGTTCTGATTCCAAAACTCAGATACATGCTAACCAAGTCCCATAGGCCAATGGCTAACCACTGCATCCTACTGCTGCAGCTGTAGCATGCTCAAAAATTATTTAGGAGAAAGAGATAGAGTTAACTCTTTCTCCATCTTGGGCATCACCAAAAGTGATAGAGGCTATTACAGTTGACTCATTAGTTGTAAACATAAATGAAGTATATGTACCACTATTTCATGATCCTCAACTTCTTCTTCATCATCAGTATTCTTCTTCTTTCTTGCTTCGTACCCACGAATCCAAACGTCAGACCTTGATATTGCATCCGGTGTCTCACTTTCTTGTCTCTACAAAAGAAAATTCTATTTGTCATATAAAAAGATTAAGTGATCACCAATAGAGATTCAATAATTTGCCTTACCATCTCATCCTCTAGCCGTGCAAATCCTTTACGACTCGTTCTATGCACTAGAGTTTGTTTTGCTCGCATTTCTTTATACTTTTTATTTATCGCCTATAAAATATTCATAATTCAAGGATATACGCTAAAAAAACTGTAGTAAAAGTAAAAAAAACCAATATTATTTACAATTAATAAAACCAATTATAATGTAGTATTTCCATTGTATACATCAGGGACTCACCAATTGTTGTGGATTGGTCCATTTTTTGATAAAAGCTTGCCAAACTTCCATGGATTCTACACTGTCAGGTTTCAAGAGGGTAGCAGCACGTTTCAGGCCAACCAACTTGGCTTGGTCCATCACTTTATTTAGAAGCAAACTCCGGTAATCCCTCCAATATTTTCTTAGCTTTCCAAATGTATACTTTTTATAACATTCAGCAAAACTAAACTTTTGCTACAAAATAAAATGAACAATTGTACTAGAAATATATCTAACAAAATGTATAACAAAATATAAATTTGATACTTATAGAGAATACTACCATAATGTGCTCCCATATTTGCGTGATAAATTCATCGGTAAGATCACTCCAATTGTCAAGTGTCACTGGTATTAATTCTCTAGCTGTGATCCCAAGGAAAGAAGAAAATTTTGCTGCATTCTCTCTATATGGTTGGCCTATTTCATTGAACTCAACTTCAAGGCGGGTCCCCTTTCCTTTTCCTTTGGTAAAACACAAAACTTTTGCCTTTCCTCTGGGTTTTAAGTTTGTAGCCTTTGGATTTTGGGGGGATTGAACTTCTGGGATATCAGCAGTTGGAGAATTAGAATCTCCATTCGATAATCTTCTACATTGATTTTCATCTTGAATGGTTGCAGCTGCTGCAACTATTTGTCGCTTTTTTGACCTTCCTCTCCTTTTTGAAGGCTACACATAGAAAAATGTTTGCAATAGTTATGCTTAAAAAATATGACCAAAATGATAAACATAACTAGCACACTGCTTATGTCCGTCCATGTACATAACTAGCACAATTAACTAGCTAAGTGGAAAGCCTTATTGTTGCACCAAGCAACGCCCTCGACTGAATATGAAATGTTTAAAACTTGTGTGAGGAAGTAATACAGGAAGTGGATTCACTCTAGTTTAAGAATCTTGTATCAAGTCACTGGATAGTAGAATAGTTGGAAGGATCCTATAGACTCGTGTCACTGGATAGTAGAATAGTTGATAGGATGACCTACACAGACTAGATCAGGATCCTACAGCCTGAAACAGGTTAGGCAGCCCATGGCGCACTTGGTCGAGGGTCTAAGTCATAGATTTGTAACCAGAGGGCCAATGCTCCTGTTGGACCAAATCCTACAATCCCAACAGCATCAGAAAACAAAATCTATGATCATTACCACAAAACTCATAGTTTAAGCTCCTCTCAAACATAATTGAGAACTACAAATGAACAGTGCCAAATAGCCAATGAGTGATACCATCGAGCAGATTGTTACCTTCAAATAAAGATTAACAATATAGCAAGGTGAGGCCAGTGCAATCAATGAATGAAGTCATGAACCATGGCACGGCCTTGACAAGTCTAGCATCACAGTAGCACTAAATAAAACTACATATGCAATAAGCTTGTTTAAAAAATGTATCTAAACAGCAGATAAATAAAGGAACAAGTAGTATGTAAAACTACATATGCCAGTACGACTAGCGTTTTTCACAACCTTGTGAGAATCCATGATAAAGAAGATTGACTAAAAATCTCACCCCAATCCCCCAAATACAAACTCGAAGATCAAATTACTACAACAAAAAGGCCTATTAATAACGCTCGATAAGACGTATTGATGACGCCTGATACCTAAGCGTTATTAAAGTTCGAAATACCTTTTTTCTTTGACGATTTGGGCTAATTCTGGGCTTTTTATAACATTTTTAAAACAAAACGTTATTAATATTTTAGAGCGGTGGCAAACTTGTAATATTTTGCAAACTTATTAATATTAAGCGTTAGAAATACTTCTTCTCCTTCCATTTCCCCTCTCCACATCCTCTTCCTCTTCCTCCGCTCGCATGCTCAGAATTAGGGTTCGGTCCAGCATCCAGGCCTAGGGTTAGGGTTCAACGGCCTCGACGTCACCGTCCCCTGCCTTTCCTTTCTTTCTCCTTTGTTCGTCCATCCAGAGAGACCCCCAAATTCCCCGATCGGAAAAGAATTTCTAGGGTTTCGTCGGACCGATCGCCACCAGAGCTCCATCATCAGAAGCCATGGGTCCCGAATAGTAAGCTCCTCCTCTCTCTCTCTCTCTCTCTCTCGATTACAGACGTCTTCGTAATCTACGGTTTCGTAGTGGTTGTTGATTTCTAGGGTTTCTGCTTAGATTTGTTTTAGAGACTTTTGTTTTGGGTCTTTCCTTCGCTGGTTGATCTACTTGTTATTAGAACGATTAGATTTTGGAGGTTTGATGTTAGACGGAGGTCTAGGAAGCATCGACACCCCCAAATCGGTGTCTTGTCCTGTGTCGTGCCAAAGAAGATTATGAGAAGTGGCATTGTTTGAATGCATCAGCATAAGAATGATCAATTATTGGTTGGTAGCTCGAATATATATATATCGACGCATGTCTTTGTTGGATTAGCATCAGCATAAGAATGATGAACACGTTTTAAACAACTCCCACAACAACGGACTCTTCACATTTCAAGAAAAAACAAAAACAAATTAATATTATAGCTGTTATAGAACGAAACTCCGCTAGCATGGATGGAATGCTCAATTACCGCGTGTATTGCCAATTAAAAGAGTTTCTGATTTTTCTGGTTGGAATATGTTGTCCCTGTTTTAAAAACTGGACCGGACTCCTCCCTAATCCTCGAGACATGTTGTGTTTTTCTTTGTGTGCAGCATGACAATTTCTGGCTGGGTGTTCATGATCTCTGTTGGATTCATTGTTGCTGCTAGGTGAGCAAATTGCAATGAGAGCCATAAATTGGTAGATATCCCAGCGAGTTCATATAAATGCTAATCGATTCTTACATATGAACCACAGTATTCGGGTGAGCAACGAGCTGGGTGCAGGCAATCCCAAATCCGCTTCGTTCTCGGTACTGGTAGTGACGGTCTTGTCGACGGTAATATCGGTGATAATTGTGATGATAATCCTTTCGCTGCACAACTACATCAGCTACCTGTTCATCGAGGGCGAGACCGTGGCGGTGGCGGTCTCGGAGCTCACTCTGCTGCTCGCGATCACCCTTATCCTCAACGGCATCCAACCTATTCTGTCCGGTGAGCTTCTCGTCTCATCTCAAGATATACCATATAGTAAAATCCTCTTACCTATGAGAGGTATTTCTTCATAGGGTTTTGATACCCGATTCTTACATATGTAGCTATTCTTCTTCGTAGCATATGTTACATTGACATGTATATGACACGACATGATATAGGCACGGCAACATACATGGAAGATACATAATAGGATACAACACAAATAGAAACCAAAATTGATGCCATGTATCCATCTTTTATGTGTCCACAAGTGTCGATACGAACATGATCTGGGATATGGAGGCCCATGGATGTCCTAAGCACCTACTACTTTTTTTACTTCTTTCTTGACAGCCTCCAGAATTATTGAATGGTGAATAGAGGCCCAGGGATGTCCGACAGCCATGTTCCTAGGTTGAAACCCGGTAGACAAAACTGTGCTTATTTTTCAATAACAATTTTCAAATTCTATTACTTGAATAATTATATTTAAAGCGGCATACAATCTTTCCATTAAATGTTTTCTTTTGGTTGTCTGGATAAAAAAGAAATATGAGCCCCTTTTACTCGATGGAGAATGAATAATGCATGTATTGGTATGTAAGAATAGGATATCTTTCACACTTTCCAATATTATCATTTAACCATTAGTTCCATCAAACTTGTACTTGTTCGCATTATGAAGCTGCACATGTCATATCCCATATGCATGTGAACTTACTGATTCGCCAAGGCTTTGTATTATTGATACATTAAATACTCTTTCATAACTGTTTTTCCTATTTATACTTGTTAATATAATTAGGACACAACTTTATCTTGATATCGAAATCTCCAGTCTTATGTTGGGGAGTTGGAAGGTTCTTGAAACCAACATCACTGATAGCAAGTGAGGTGATAATGTCTACTGCTAGTAGGAACAAAAATTGGAGGTCCCGAAAGACACTGGGCAAGCTCCAATTTTGGGACCAACTTGTATTTATAGTAACTCCACAGATTCTTATGTAAAGCCATTTATTAACAGCTTATGTCCAGTTCAACATTTGTGCTTAGCTTGCTCTTGACATGCTCACTGTCCATTCATCCAAGTTGGTCCTCCAAACAATTTTCAGTACAGAAGCAAAGCTATGGTTGTGAATCTTATCACATTAATATATTCATATATGTTTTTTACTCATTTATCTTAGTATTTCATGATTAGATTTGATTTTTAGGTCTGACAATTATATGGACTGATTTAGTTGTCTTCTCTTTTTCTCAGGATTTCACTGGTGTTCCGGCTGTCGTTGATCTTCCATGATTATTGGTTATGTGGCCAAGTTTTGATGTGGACAATTTTGGTAGTTGTAAATATATATATATATATATATATATATATATATATATATATATATGTATGTATTTAGATATTCTATTTTGAGAATGTAATGAAGATGTTGATATGTACTCTATTTTGAGAAATGTAATAAAGATGGTGATGTATAATGTTAAGTTTTTAGAATGTAATATATAATGTGCAGTATAGAGCGTTATAAATATGCTAATTTGAATAGTATAAGTGTTATAAATGTGCTGTATTGAGCCTATACATATTATCTATTCATAACGTTTTACAAAAGTCCTGAATTGTGCACTATATATTAAATATTCATAGCACTTTTATAGAACCTATTCATGACGGTTTTTTTATAACGCTTTTAAAAAACATTTATAACACTCGTTTTCATAACGGTTGATTTGAAAAAAAAAGCGTCATGGTTTGTCATTAATGACGCTTTTTAGCCGTCATTAAAAGGGTTTTTTGTTGTAGTGAATTTTGTAACCACAAGCTCATTTCGAGCAAGAAATGATTAGGGTAAAATTTTACGACAATTCTTATATAATTTGAGCACTAGAAAACAATTTGAAGCAAAGAAACATATTTACATCAAAAACACTAATATCCAACTTCCAGCATACATTGTATATTCCAGCAAAAGAAGTAATCCAACAATATGAAAGCCAAGAAACATAAATAGAAAACAATACAAACTAAACAATTAGTCTAAAAGATATCAATGTAAAAAAAATATTTCTCAACCTCGAGAGAAGTTGGAAAGGAGGGTGAGCAGTAGAGTATCGAGAGGAAAGAAGATTCAAAAATACTAAGGAGAGCTTCTCAGATTACTTATATACAGCATAGATAGTAAGAATTACGTGAAGAGAAAACTTCTATACATGACAAGTATCCATGGCTGTTTTTCTCCTTTTGGGAGCCAAATTAACAATTCTTCCACGCGACGTCACCCTTTATATTAATCCCAAGATGAACCAAAAAGAATAACAAACCTTATATTAATCATCTGAAGACATATAAAACAAACCCTTTATATTAATCCTTTATAACAAACCCTTTATATTAATCCCAAGACATATAAAACAGCTTTGGTGTGACTGTCTAAATCTGTAACAACATTGAGAAAGATTGCTAATCATCTGAAGTTATGTACGTGGACGGATGTACATAGACAGAAAATATATATAAAAAGGATGCTTACCTCGACACCGCTCATGATTTATGATGGTTGAATCTGAAAAGAAAATTAAAAATTAGTATTAGTATTCAAATCTATCTCATGAAACATAAAATAATAAACAACATCATCATTGCAACAATTACCGACTCATCCAAGACCTCATAGTCCTTTCTTTCAAAATCTTCATCATCAAGATTAAGATTGGAGACATCTAATGGAGCATATGGTATGCAATCATTCCCATTACTTTCACACTCATACACTCCTCTTCGTGGTGCTTTAAGTACCACATACCAATTTGAAGCATCATTGTCTCTAAAATAAAAGACTTGGTTTGCTTGTGAGGCAAATATAAAAGGATCATTCTCAAATTGGTGCTGACCTTCATAAAGGTTAACTAATGTAAAACACTCTTCAACTTTGACACCACTTCCTATGTTTGCCCAATCACAATGAAATATAGGGAGTTTAAACTTGTGATAGTCCAACAAAATTATATCTCTTATAACACAATAGAACACAATTTTTCCACTAACATGTGACGTATCTCTTGCCCTTGATCGACACATTGTCTCTGCTTCAAGAGAAACGCCAGAGTTTTGTGTGCAATTTTTAACATATCATGGAATCGATTTCCATTGATGATATAACCTGAATAGGATTCAATATATGGTTTAGGTCGACACCCTATCCACTTTACAAGGTCTGACATGTTACTAGCATCTCCAACCCTGACTTTATTTGCTAACCATGCACTAAATGTGTCTCTATGCCTCTTTCTTAAAAGACTTTCGTTCACACGAAGACGTATATCAGAAAATCGAAGCTCCTCTATGTGCATTCTGGAAAAAAGACCATGGTGAATAAAGTTAAAAACTGCAAATAAAAACATACTAAAACCACCAAAGTGATACTTATATTACTGTAGCACATATATATTAGAAACTTACTCTCTATACGGTTCAACTTCTACTGTATTATCTAGGACATACAAATGAGCAACTTCAAACATGTTAGGAGACAATTCCTTCAATTTAGCCGCACCCAATGGTCTTCCTTCTAATATATTTCCATCTTCATATTCTTCATATCGGCTCTGTTGAGCACCTATTTGTGATGCTTGTTTTTTGTAAGGAGCACAAAATTTTGTGCACTCTTCTGCATTATAATTTTCAACTATACAACCTTCTGGATTTGAACGGTTTTTCACAAAACCTTTCAGTACTTTCATATAGCTAACTCAAAATGTAAGTTTTACAAATTAATAATAGCTAATTCGACCAATAATTAAACCAAAGAACTGTTTATATAAGAGAAAAATATTGGAGTCACCTTTCAAATGGGTACATCCAGCGAAAATGGACCGGACCAGCTATTAGTGCTTCTCGAACCAAGTGAATAGTAAGGTGAACCATAATGTCAAAAAATGATGGAGGAAAAAACCTTTCAAGCATACGCAGAGTCTCACTACACCAAAATGGTCCTTTTGGAACGGAGAAATTATGTTCCAAATATTTTTTTGGAACGCCTTTATTCCGTGCCTATTTTTGGGCTGCCAAATTCTTGGAACGGAATAAAAGTGTTCCAAAGGACGGTTATTGGAACGCTTTATATGCGTTCCAGTGTTGGAACACCTACAAAGCGTTCCTAATAAAGAGTTCCAAAGGATAATTTTTGGAACACATTATATGTGTGCCAGTGTTGGAACACCCATAAAGTGTTCCTAATAAGGAATAGTCCAAATTAATTTGTACATTCATACTAAAACGGATAAAATGTGTTCTAATATTGGAATGGTAGAAATATGAATTCCTATGCCCATATTCTTTAAAATACCATTACCTATAATCTGAATTTATATATAGATAAATAATTTTTAACCCTTTTAAGAATTTATAAAACTAAAACTGATTATAATATAGAAGGAAATAAGCAAATGTCAATAGCACAAGTACACACAAAATAGATAAAGATAAATTCACATATCACTAATGAAGTCAAAATGTCTTACATAATAATATTGTATTATGTTTAATACAATTTTACTAGACTACGATTCTAACAAAATATCCTAGTGATGTGAAAATATTTGAGATCTTTTTCTCGCTCTCTTTCTTCCCCATAGCTAATTTTCCTTCGCTTTGTATCAAACTCTTCCATTGTTGAGATGGCCATTGGGCCTGCATAGTTGAAAGGTTAAAGAAAATTAGTGGAGAAAAAATAAATAAATAAATAAATAACAAAGAGTAACATTGCAAATCTTTTCCAACTTTCCAAATAAAAATAGATATTTCACGTGTTGAGATCATATTCAACTTCAAAAAAAATTCTCCAAACCCACTTATGTTGGAAGAGGAAAAAAAAAAGATGAACAAGAACAAGATAATGTGTCATTGTACAAATCAAGATGATTACTGCATATGCAAACTTCTTTTCTCCCTATGTATATCTTGTCTTTACATATAAAATAACATTTGAATCATTCAATATGTTTCTATTATGATTACTGCATATAAAATATGTTTCTACTACTATGTATTATAAATTTTAAACTACAGTATAAAAATAAACTTTGGAACCTTATGAAAGTCAGACTGCTGCTGTCGGAGAAGAAAGCATGAAGTAAAAAAAAAGCATTTATAAGCAAGGAAGATACAATCATGCAAGATGCTCTGGACCCAGCCTCCCCAAATTACAATAACACCCCTACAAAGGATCTGAAAATGATGATAGAAAATTGACAGAGAAAATTGACTGGGGGAATCCTGTCATTTCCAGTGTTGGGTATTTGTTTCAGAATATCCCTGTAATTCTATACTTCAAGTTGACATAAAAAATTGTTTGCATTGAAGAATCCTTATACTGGCTAATATGTCTCCATATTAAAGTTAGAGCCAATAAACATAAAATGAAGTTACTGAATCTGACACACATGTTCACCTTTTCTTAAGGATGCATTCCTCTCTTATTTTCCTTGTACACCATGGCTTTAGAAGACTATATTGCATGTTATCTTTATGACAGTGATTGTGAGATTTTTTTTTAAAAAAACTTCTCACTCAACTTCATCCTAAATCAAGGAATGTTCATCAAAGTGAAAAACAAATTAAAATAACAATTATCATGTTTCACCATTTGTTTCGAGGACACACACAAATGATCCCAAGCATCAAAGAAAGTGTGTTCAAGTACTAACAAAACCATTTCCTCATAACATATGATTCCTGATGCAAACAGAGTATCTATGTTTGAGCCATTGTGGTCTTGTTCTTGTTCAGCGTACTGGATTTTAAATTAAAAGCCAATACTTCTAGATAATCCTCTCTTCCTTAGCTAACCCAGTTACCTGAATCTATTACCACTTTTAACATATGTGAATCTGTTACAAGAAATATATATTAAAATGTAACCAACATTTCAAAGGTTATTTCTCCCAACCCACTTATGTAGAGTCCATGCACCACAGCCACTAACAAAATTTTACCTAGCATTGAACATGTTATCATTATATGTAGCAGAAAAAACATGCTAAAAGCAAGCACAAAAAAGAGACATTCAAGCACTCACTTGTATACATGTAGACCAGAATTGCAGTTTCAATGTCAGTCACACAACAAGATACTTTCCTGAAAAGCAAGCACAAAGTATGCAATCCACTTAGCAAAATATTGACATGTGTTCATTTTCCTTTTCATTAGTAGTAGATACATGGAAATCAAGAAGTATGAGGATATCAATTTGTCCCTTGCATGTGTAATTGAGAGACTACTATCAGAATTGAAAACGAGTAACAAGTTGCTAGTATTGGTTAGTATGATAGCTCAGCTTTTGTAGATACTTTAGATTGTAGGCTCTTGTCGTATCAGGTGGTTCATTTTCCTTTTCATTTATCCACAAAATAAGACAAGCAAGGTAATCAAGTCAGATATTTTTAAACATTGAAAAGTATGATAAGAAAAATACTCATAAATCAATGCTTCCAGAAGTTTGATGTGTGATTTGGGCCACACAGGAATTCGCCAACGCCTACTTCTTTAATTATTTTTGCATCTGGAGTTTCTTTGTAGAGCTTTGCGGAAAAAAATCTTTCGAACACACATGCTCACCTTCATTTCATATTGAGGGTTGAGTTGATAATTATGACAATTACCTCGATGCACTGGATCAATAACTTATTTTGCAACTGCAACACAATTCCAATTCCAATCAAACAATTAACACAACCTTGCCGTGGGAGTTGGTTCAGTGCCTGACGAAGTCATTGAGTCCCTTTCCCTTTCCCTTTAGCCCAAAGATGGCCTACGTGAATTGTTATTCGTCATTGGAGACGTGGGTGTTGATTGCCCTGTACTTGCTTGGAGTTGTTGGAGCATGGGTGACCCACCAGCTGCTTGGGACATAGGAATAGGTGATGATGACCCACCTACATGGGGCATAGGCACATGTGTTGATGTCCCACCAGTTGACTGGGGGATGGGTGATGGTGGCCCACCAATCTGTGAAAACAATATGTAAGAAAATTATTTATTATTATTATAATATGTTATAACAAATAAAACAATATGAAACTAAAACTAAGAAAATTATTTCAAATTCGGCACCCAGATTCTTTTTATTTTAATAAAACAATATAAAACTAAAACGAAGAAAATTATTTTGCAGCACAAATTGTAAACTTTCATAAACCTTCCTTTCCTAAACCTTCCTCCAACAGATAAAACTAGAGGTGAACTCCAATTTTTTGGATCGAACTACTAACTAAAAATACAAAGAAGAAAAACAATATTGTTTGCAAACAAACAAAAACATACACAGAAAAGTAGTAGGTAGTATATAGAGTGTGTCAGGAAGCGGGATTTCAGTAGCAGCAAACTGTGTGCAGTCATGTGTTCTAGTGAAGACTGTATTAAGTTCAGTTTTCCCAGGTATCAATTTATAGATGGGTTGGCTAGTGAGAGGAGTGAGTGAACAGGAAGAGGGTTCCCAGGTTATTCCTCCAACAGTTGCTGCAGTTCAGACATTGCCTGCAGTTCAAGCTGCAGATTGCAGCAGTTCAAGCTGCAAATTGAATGCACATTACAAACTAGAAACACGTAATTAGTTGCGTGTTATGGTGTTCTTATCGTGTAGCTTGTCATGCATGGTTAGCTTTTATTTATGTATTTACTTCTGGTTAACTTAGTGTTCATCTAATTTGTATGGATCTGTTACAGATGCTATTAAGTATAGTTCCACATAGGTTATGAGATCATTTTCCTCCTATTCTACTTCTATATATACTCTGGCAGATAGCCTAATAGACTTATTAAATCCAGGCTCAAGGTATAGGAACTAATTGCTCATGATCCATTAAATTCCCAAAAATTCGCAATTCTCAAATTACCAAATCCCTAAATCTACTCATAATTCTGAAGGACCGATCGAAATCCTATTTTCATATCCCTATCCTTGACCCCATTTATCTAAATCTCCTTTATGTCAAGACTTCGTTGTCTCCAGAGTTACAAGCTGGAGATTCCTCGTTCCTGAGCGTTGGTCTCTACAAGATAATTGAGCTTTGGATATGGATACTTTGTACTTGAGATTATTGTGGAAACACTAGTCTCGTTCCTGAGGTTGGTCTCTACAAGATAATTTAATGTTTACAGAAATCTCCCCAAGGGACCTTTATAGCATCTACAAGAATAAAGAACAAGTGAAAAAGGCATCCTATTAAGCAACAATATCGGGTCCCCTCAATCGTTTGTTGGCATCTTCAGAATTCAAATATGAAACAATGAACCAATACATAAATTTTTGGCAGAAGTATTTGAGAAAGTCAGGTTACTAACATTTCTTGGACCAATTATGATGTAAGTATAAGAATGCAGACAAGAGTTGCCATACCTTCTGACCAGTTGTGAAGAGCCCAGTATCATTCAAAGCCAAAATGACCCTTTCCTGCACCACCATATTTGTCTACTAAGAACCAGTTTGGCGTGGCATCAACAAATATCAAATTTGTACTGGTAAGCATCTAAATCATTCTAATATCAAATAGACAAAAAATGATATAAAGAAGTTTGTCAAACATTAATACAAGGAACTCTTCTTAGCTAGTTTAAATTTATCTCTCAGTTGAAGGTCACATTATCCTAGAGGAATGAAATGACACCTATAAGGGATCATAGGTTATTACAAAGTCATGCTGGAAACTTGGGATACATTCCACACTTCCAGTTAGTACATTCCACACTCCAAAGAAAAAATTAATAAAAGGTCAGCTGTCATTCATTGCCATTAGGTCAATTATTAGACACTTCAAAGCGCAAACATAAGAAGCAGTTTCAAAGAGGGAATCCTCCTAAACTATGCAAAAAAATATCAAGAAACTGTATCATACCAAGAATGTGGCTACCTATTTCGCGGACAGAAGGAAACCCAGTTCCAAAGTTGAGTATCAATGTTCTTATATTTAGTGAGGCACATCAGAAGTTGAAAATGTTTTCTTCTACGATGGCGTGTACGTGAGAAAATTACAAAAGATTGAACTAAAGAAAAGATTGCATGTATATCATGTATACCCTAAATAGATAACAATACAGGAACCAAATAATGAAGAACACAATGCTATCAAATAACGACTTCAATTCATCTCATTTGACATTCTCGCCTAATATATTAGTCTAGAAGTAATATAGCTTTTCCATTTTAAGGTTAGTAGGCCACGTAGGGTAATTAATTCGGGGTTGTTGTTAGTTACAGGGAAGATTCTGGTCTTCGAAGGTGACAGGGAATTATATTGAACCCCATGCCTAATTAAAGCCCTAAATTCTTTCGATCTCCCTTGTAATGCATCCAGTCAAATACCTTATTAAAATCCTAACTCTATTAATCTCCCTTGTAATGCATCCAATCAAATACCTTATTAAAATCCTAACTCTATGAATCTCCTTGTAATTCATCTAAAACTAATTAAATCCCTAACCAAAAACTTGTCGGGATGGAGAAAGGGTGTAACAAAAACGAAAAAGAGAAATAACAAATTGGTCAGGAAGAGAGTCAACCTGCATGAGATTGTGAACTCGTCGGTATGGAGAAAGCGGTTGGGTACTCGTCGGGGTAGCCTGCAAATAGGTCGGGTAGAGAAAAAATTAAAAAGAGAGTTTTTGAAAGAACAAAAGAGGGTTGTGAACTCGTCAGGAAGAGGACCAAACCTGCCTGCGATCTCGTCGAGACAGCCTTCAAACTCGTCGAGACAGCCTTCAAACTCGGTTTGGAAAAGCAAAGGAGGGAAAAATTTTAGGTGAAATAAAGGGGGGTTTGGGAAGGAGGGAAATTGTTTGTGGGAAAAGAAAGAAGGGTTTTGGAAGAGGAGGATTTTGGAACACTTTTCTATTCATTACTGACAGTACATGAGATGTGGTATCCTTAATTTGGAACATTATTAAAGTGTACCTACATAATAATAAAAAACTAAAATTAAAAAAAATATCAGGAACACTTTTTAGCATTTGGAACACTTTTATTCTGTGACAGTACCTAGGTACGAAAAATAAGCGTTCAAGATTAAAAAAAAGTCTAGTGTTCCAAAATGCCTAGTTTGGTGTAGTGTCTCTGCAATGTGGTCTTCAAGTAATTCCAAATTATTTTTATCAAGCTCTCTTTGACATAGGCAATTAAAAAAAGCACATAATCTGAAAATTGCAATCCTAGGCCCCTTGTCTAATAGTCCCCTTAATGCTACTGACAAAACTTGTTGCATTAGCACATGACAATCATGGGACTTGAGCCCATAAATTTTGCAATCTTTTAGTGATACATAACTTGCAATGTTGGAGCTATAACCATCTGGCAATCTCAACTCAGATAGTCTTTTACAAAATATTTTTTTCTCATTTTTTGACAACACATATGGTGCTTTCTTATAACCAGAGTCATCATCTTTATTCGGATGCAAGGACTTTCTAATTCCCATGTGTTTTAAATCTTCACGAGACTTTAAGCCATCCTTTGTTTTGCCTTTAATATTCAATAGAGTGCCTATTATACTCTCGCAAATATTTTTCTCAATATGCATCACATCCAAATTGTGCTGCAACAGTAATGACTACAAAAAGGAGCAAATAAAAAGATGTTAAATTCTATAAACAAATTTAAAAGCAAACAAGCTTATTGTTTAAAACAAAAATATATAAAGCAAAAAAGACAAACCTCCCAATATGGTAGTTCGAAAAAGATTGATTTCTTTTTCCATACTGATTGAGGTTCTACGACGTCATGCTCTTCGTTTTCATCCTCTCTATTCCTTTTCTTTGTCTTCTTTTTCTTAGCCTTCCCCCAGTCATTTTCTATATCTATGATCACTTGAAATACTTCTGAACCAGTTAAAATTCGAGGCTTTCGACCATGTTCTTCAGTCCCATCAAACCAAGATTTCTTTACCCGAAATGGATGATTGTAAGCTAGAAATCTCCGGTGGCCCATGAATGCGTGTTTGTGGCTATTTTTCAACCATTTTGAGCATGTCTCAATTCCACAGGCAAGATATCCTTTACTGGATTTAACAGCATACCCGGACAGATTGCCATAAGCAGGAAAATCGTTTATCGTCCACATCAAAACAGCTCTCAAAATAAATGTGGATTGAGTAAATGCATCATAAACACTTACTCCATTTGTCCACATCTCTTTCAAATCATCTATAAGAGGTGCTAGGTACACATCTATATCATTTTCTGGTTGTTTTGGCCCAGGAATGAGTAATGTCAACATTAAATTTTCTTTTGTCATGCATAACCATGGAGGAAGATTATATGTAACCAAAATTACAGGCCAACAACTATGTCTAGAGCTAAGATCACCAAAAGGATTAAATCCATCTGAAGAAAGGCCAAGTCTAAGATTATGAGAATCAGATACAAAAGAGGGCCACTTATCATCTATTTTATTCCATGCCAAAGAGTCCACTGGATGTCGCATAATGCCATCATGACTTTTGTTTGAGTGGTGCCATGTTAATTGTTCACTCTTTTCAGCTGATTTAAACAATCTTCTAAATCTCGAAATAATAGAAAAGTACCTCAAAACTTTTGCCGAAACTCCCTTCCTTATCTTTTTGGTTCGCTCATTGAGTTTCCACCGTGAAGAACCACACTTCGGACAAGTCTTAATATGCTCTAGATCTTTCCGAAACAAGCAACAATCGTTTCACATGCGTGTATCTTCTCATAACCTAGATCAAAAGTATTAAATAACTTTTTGACTTAGTAGAAGCTATCCGGAAGTATGTTATCAACTGGTAACAAATCATGAACAATCTTGAGAACATCATCAAATGCTTTATAAGACATGCTGTGTCGAGCCTTGGCCTTGCATAACATAAGTGTTGCAGACATCTTAGTGTGTGTTGATCCTGAATATAAAGGTAGTTCTGCCTCTTCGATGAGTTTTTCAAAATCTCCATTTCTTGTTTCATCTATATGATCCATGTCATCATCTTGGAAATATGCATCTCTAAACATTTTATACGATGATGGAATTTCATCATTTTCAGTTTCTTCTACTGTGATTGGTTTTTCTCCATGAAATACCTAAGTGGTGTAAGTAGGATCAATTCCAGCATAAATTAGATGGTCGTATACTACATCATAATGATGGTATCTTAAGTTTAAGCACTGGATGCAAGGACATTGTATCTTATCTGGATATCCCTTACTTTTTTGAACCTTATCTACAAACTTTCGTGCTCCCTCTCGATATGCTTGTGATGGTCTGAAATAAAAAAAGAAAACCAAATTTACACTAATTAGAAGCTAAATATGTTTAGGATATTAAAAACATTATAGTGTAGGGCTTCGGAATTCACCTTGGCATATAAGTCCATTCTTTATCCATAATGGATGATTGTCTTACAATGACAATACTGCAAAATTATGGGCATAAGACATCACAAGGAAAGAAGAAAATAACATTTAAAATCAATGTCAACAAAAAACAACTCATGAAGCTAACCAATCAAAATCAGAACTTAACACCAGCCTAATAAAACTATAGTAAACAAGTTTAAACTAACATTCAAAGAACATATATCTAATTAAATCATACACAGTTAAAACCTTTCAAACATACACGTGTAGGAGACATTTAAATCTTTTAAGCATACACATTTTCTAGCTAGATTGTTGGCAGATGGGTGTAAAATAGAAAAAAAAAACTCCAATCCAATACAATTTCAAATCCATATAGTAAAGAACCACACTGTAAGTAATTATATGTGTTGGTGCTTTCTTTACATGGAGAGAGCTTGCTCTCAACATGCCTTATAAAATTTAGTCCCACATCGAAAATGCACCATGAGTTATCTCAACATATATACTTGGTTGTGTTGTTGAGAGATGCACATGGGGTGGTGACCCTAAGGAGGGAACCATGTGGGTGATTTTACTAGGAGGTAAGAATAAGGCTCCAAGGATTAAGCATTAATGCTTTTGTCATTCTCTTGGATTAATTCCATTTGGAGCTAAGCCCTAAAGGGGCTTAGCGACTCGGACTGGATGCGGCCCATGCGGCTCATGCGGCCCATGCGGCCCATGCGGTCCATGCGGCTCATGCGGTCCATACGGCCCATGCGGCCATGAGGCCATGCGGCTCATGCGGCCCATGCGGTCCATGCGGCCCATGCGGCTCATACGGTCCATGCGGCTCATGCGGTCCATGTGGCCATGAGGCCATACGGCTCATATGGCTCATGCGGCCAGGATGCTGCTGCCGCATGGAGGGTTCCGCTGATTGTGCAGACTACAAGTCAGTTATAGAAAGATTGTTTCAAAACGATTAATTCAGATCCTATCTTTGTGGGATTTGAATTAATTTTGTTACTATCTTTGTAGGATTTGAATTAATCTCGTTGCTATCTTTTTGGGATTTGATTCAATCTTTCCATAACTGAAGAGGCGGCTATGGTTTCCACCCTCTTTCTATAAATACTCTCTTTTGGCCTCCTTTGTGGTTACTACGAAAATATAAGTCAGAAAAGGAGAAAGAGAGAGAGAGCTGCTGCCTCCATTGCAAGTCCATCCGAGGAGTCAGAACAGAGGTGACTTCGAGCGTTCCACAAGTTCTTCAAACTTGCTGGTTCCTGGAAGCAGTTCGTGTGGGGCGAATCTTGATTTGAGCAACGGTGTTTTGACACCCCAGCAACTGTTCTTCATCTAATCTTTCTCTAAATTATTGTAACTCGTTCTGTTCCAATTGCAACATGTTTGCTAGGAAGAATGAGAGATCTTCTCTTCTCTATTTCCCTCCTTCATATTTTAATTTGGCTATTTGGTTTTTATATCATTGTAGATCTCTGTTGCATCTGTTTTACCATCTTTGATCAAGCCCCGGGACTAATAATCTCAAAGCAAGATGCTTATAGATGGAAAACATTAATGCTTCGCTCGTCCAATCGGACTACTGCAAGTTGGAAAAGTTCGATGGAGAGCATTATCAAGTCTGGAAGAGAAAGGTTTATCTAACTCTTCAACTAAAAGACGTTGATCATGTTCTGTTGGAGGAAGAACCCTCTGTTCCAGACACTGGATCTACTGCCGCAAATAATGTGGCTACCAAACTCCAGGCCAAATGGAGAAGGAAAAATAGCATATGCAGGCTTCTTATCCTGAATGCTATGGAGGACTCCCTGGCAGAATCCTACTCGAAGAAGGAACTTGCCAGAGATATATGGGTGTCTGTGGAAAAAATGTATGAAGAAGACAGGAACATGAGCAAAATGTTTGTGGTTGAAAAATATAACAAATTGCTCTTTGAGGACGAGAAGTCCATGTTGCCACAGGTGAAGGAATTTCTGAAGCTACGTCAGAAACTGGAAGACGAGGAGATGCCCCTTCCCGACAAGTTTGTCGTTGGAGGGATCGTCTCAAAACTTTCTGCTGGATAGAGTACCTTCTATGCAAGGATGCACAGAAAGAAGCTAGACATTAGCTTGGGAGATCTATTTCAAGAGATCATGTTGAGGACGAGATGCGTTCCCAACAGAAGGTGGACACTCTGTCCAAACAGTTGGCTAAAGTCAATCTAGTGCAGACGAGAGATCCCAAGGGGAAGCAGGCGGCTTCTCATCCCAAGAAGAAGGACTTCACTAATCTAAAAGTGAAGGGTCCTTCATTCAAGCAACAGAAGACTAAGTCCCACGTGACTTGTTACAATTGTGGCAAGAAAGGCCACTACAAGAGTGAATACAGATCTAAGCCTAAACAATCAGAGAAAGGTGAGCCTAATAAGGTTTCATTGGTTTCTAACTTTGTTGCTATGATCGTGCAGGTCACAACTGTGGGGGTTGACTCTGACTGGTGGATAGACACTGGTGCGACTTGCCATGTCTGTTCTGGCAAGGAATGGTTCGTCACGTACCAGCCGATATCTGAGAAGGTTGTCATGGCGAACCAGACCCAAGCTGAAGTTCTGGGGATCGGGACCGTGGAACTGAAACTCACTTCTGGGAACACTCTGATGCTTCAAGGTGTGAAGCATGTTCCGGCGATTGCCAAGAACCTGATTTCTGGGAGCCTGCTCTGCAATGCAGGCTTGAGGATGGACATCAATGCTGGTCAGATGGTGATGTCCAAGAAAGGAACATACTTCGGGAAGGCTTATCAAACCGAAGGAAGTTTAAAATTCAGCTTGTCAACCAGTTTGATGACATTAATGCAGTTGTATTTTCTGATTATTCTCTTGTGTTGTGGCATAATAGACTAGGACATGTTCATTGTAAAAGAATTAACAAAATATTTAGTCTAGGACTTATCTCCAAATGTGGGGGTAAAGTGGAGAAGTGTGAAGTGTGTGCTCAGACGAAGATCACAAGAAAACCCTTTCATCGGGTCAATCGAAGCACAGATCTTCTGGAGTTGGTGCACTCCGATATCTGTGACTTCAAACATTTCTCTACGAAGGCCGAGGTGAAGTATTTCATAACCTTCATCGACGACTTCTCAAAATACGTGTTCGTCTACTTGCTCAAATCTAAAGACGAAGCCTTCGAGAAGTTCAGAGAGTTCAGGGTCGAAGCTGAACGGCAGACTGGATAACAACTCAAGAGGTTGAGAAGTGATCGAGGTGGAGAGTACAGGTCTCATGAATTCGCATCGTTCTGCAAAGAACATGGAATTATATGCAAGACTACTGCTCCATATTCTCCTCAATCCAATGGAGTGGCAGAGAGGAAGAACCGAACATTAACAGAAATGATGAACTCAATGCTGCTCACTGCAGGTCTTCCATAATGCTACTGGGGAGAAGCTGCATTAACGGCCACTTTCATTCTGAATAGAGTTCCATATGCAACTTCAGATGTAACTCCTCATGAACTCTGGTTCAAGGTCAGACCAAACTTGAATGTCATTCGAGTGTGGGGGTGTCTGGCGTATGTAAAGCTCCCAGATCTGAAGATTCAGAAGCTAGGGACAAGGACTAAGAAGGCGATCTTCTTGGGGTATGCCGAAAAGAGTGATGCTAGGAGATTTCTTGATATTGAGTCAAATCATATCATCGAATCTCGCGATATTGAATACTTTGAACACAAGTTTGCAAAAGACAAAAATATTGTTCTTTCGGACATTCTGGAAAATGATGTAGGTGCAAATGAGACTGAAATCTCATATGGGCCAGTAGTCCAAGAAGAAGTTGTTGTTGATGAAACAACTCTTGTACCAGAACTCGCAGAGCCGTCAGCTAAGTGAGCGAGGAGACCGAAAGATTTTGGAGATGACTTTGTCACCTATCATGTGGAAGCAGATCCGCTTACCTATGATGAGGCGATGAAGACCAGAGATGCCATCTTCTGGAAGGAGGCAGTGAATGATGAGTTTGACTCTATCACCTCAAATAACACATAGGTGTTGGTACATCTACCGGAAGAAGAAAAGCCCATCGGATGTAAATAGATCTTTATGAAGAAGATGATGGCAGATGGAACTATTGACAAGTTCAAGGCCAGGCTGGTAGCCAAGGGATTTTCTCAGAAACATGGGATAGACTACTTTGACACGTACGCTCCAGTAGCTCGGATGACCACCATCAGGATGTTAATCGCACTAGCAGCTATACATAAGTTGGTGATACATCAGATGGATGTTAAAACAGCATTTCTGAATGGGGAGCTGACCGAATAGATTTACATGCAACAGCCAGATGGATTTGTCGTCAAAGGTCTTGAAGACAAAGTCTGCAAGTTGGTGAAATCATTGTATGGTTTGAAGCAAGCTTCCAAGATGTGGCATGAGAAGTTTGACAAAGTTATTAGGTCAAACGGCTACAGAGTCAGCGAGACGGACAAATATGTTTACACAAAGTTTGCTGATGGAAGAGGAGTCATCGTTTGTCTATACGTGGACGATATGCTAATCCTAGGTACGGATATAGGCTGTGTCACAGAGACAAAGAAGTTCCTCTCAACCAAGTTCAGTATGAAGGACTTGGCTGGAATAGCGCTGTCACAAACTCACTACATTAAGAAGATGCTCACATGCTATGGGTATAAGGATCTTCCAGGGATCGATACGCCATATAAGTGTGATCAGAAGCTGAAGCCAAACTCGAGGAAAAGCGTCAGGCAGCTGGAGTATTCTAGCATTATCGGAAATTTGATGTACGCAACCACTGCCACAAGGCCTGACATAGCTTTCGTCGTGAAAATGCTGAGTCGGTTCACAAGCAAACCAGGAATTGAGCACTGGAAAGCTGTGAAGCAGGTGATGAGATATCTCAAGAAGACCCAGACATATACACTGCACTACAACGGGTATCCGACAGTAGTGGAAGGCTTCAGTGATGCTAGCTGGTGTTCAGAGGTGCAAAGCGAGAGATCCACAGGAGAATATGTCTTTTTCTTGGGTGGAGCTGTTATATCGTGGAAGTCGGAGAAACAGACTATACTCTCTCGTTCCTCCATGGAATCTGAATTCTATGCACTTGAAACTGCAGCAGATGAAGCAGAATGGCTTCGGAAGCTCATGTATGATCTTCCAGGGGTTGGGGCTCAAATACCAGCGATACCGATATACTGTGACAACCAGGCGACTGCGGCGGTGGCATCAAATGACCTCTTCAACGGAAAGAAGATGACTGTGCGGTTGAAGCACAGGGCAGTACATGATCTTATCAAAAGAGATATAATTGTAGTGGTTGATGTTCGGAGTCAAGAGAACCTGGCAGATCCGTTCACAAAGGACCTTAAGCGCCAGTTGGTCGATGACACAGCTTGTAAAATTGGCTTGAAGGCATTCTGATAGTGTGACTTTGTAATCCTACCATCAAGTTTTATGCTATTAGTTCAAAAAGAAATCTACTAGGCATCTAACTTTTGGTTCAAAGGAGGATCACTGACTGGGAAACTATCAGGTAACAGTGGGTACTTGTTCTCTGGAACATGGAAGGGATACGGACCCATAACCACTGTTGTCTACTATGTATTTTCTGCGGAAAAAAAACAGATCATGTGGAAGGTTGGCTTAAACGCCTTAATGAGTTCTCAGGCAGAGTGAATGCCTGGTGTGCTTTACAGGAAGCACGGTAGAGCAGTACTACAAGGAGTGAAACTCCATGCTACAGTGGGGTGACTCCACCATGAGGTTCCCAGGTAGGGGTAATGCCTCGGCTTTGCAAGCCAAGTCATAGCGACATATCACTGCAAATAGGCAGGTAGCCTAATATTGTATGACGTAATTAAAGAGTTGTAGACAGTACTACAAAGGGGAGGATGGCCCCATGTTATAGCGGTATGACACCACGATGAGGTACCTAGGTAGGGGTAAAGCCTCGGTCCTGCAAGCCATGTCGTTGCGGCGTAACACCGCAAGGAAGTCTTAGGCTTCATGCTGAGTAGATTGGTACTACAAAGAGGTTGAGACCTCATGCTACAGTAGTATGACACTACGATGAGGTTCCCAGGTAGGGGTAATGCCTCGGCTTCAGGCCATGTCATAGCGGTGTAGCACCGCAAGGAAGCGCAAGGCTTCATGCCATATCTCTTTAATAAAGAACTCACATATTGTGTATGGAAAGAGATATCAGGCCGTCTTTTGAGGGTAAACTTGTAGACGCCCAAAATTATATACTGAAACCAGGCAGGCACAGGACCTTTGATGTGCAGCCAGAAGCACACGTAACTATACTTTGTGAGTGGAAAGAATTACAATTGTGGTACAGAATTCAAGGCGTAGTCCATTCTTGTATCACATTGTTATTTAACCCATGCGGGAAGATTCAAGTCGTCAGCGACATCTATTCTAATACAAAATGGACAGTTACTGTTGAAAATGCTCAACCCTGGACACATATATATGTTGTGATATGGGGGGATTATTGGTGCTTTCTTTACATGGAGAGAGCTTTCTCTCAACATGCCTTGTAAAATTTTAGTCCCACATCGGAAATACACCATGAGTTATCTCAACATATATACTTGGTTGTGTTGTTGAGATATGCACATGGGGTGGTGACCCTAAGGAGGGAACCATGCGGGTGATTTTACTAGGAGGTAAGAATAAGGCTCCAAGGATTAAGCATTAATGCTTTTGTCATTCTCTTGGATTAATTCCATTTGGAGCTAAGCCCCAAAGGGGCTTAGCGACTCGGACTCGGATGCGGCCCATGCGGCCATGCGGTTCATGCGGCCCATACGGTCCATGCGGTCCATGCGGCTCATGCGGTCCATGCGGCTCATGCGGCCCATGCGGCCATGAGGCCATACGGCCCATGCGGCCCATGTGGCTCATACGGTCCATGCGGTCCATGCGTCTCATGCGGTCCATGCAGCCATGAGGCCATACGGCTTATGCCGCTCATGCGGCCAGGCTGCTGCTGCCGCATGGAGGGTTCCGCTGACTGTGCAGACTACAAGTCAGTTATGGAAAGACTGTTTCAAAGCGATTAATTCAGATCCTATCTTTGTGGGATTTGAATTAATTTCGTTGCTATTTTTGTGGGATTTGAATTAATCTCATTGCTATCTTTTTGGGATTTGATTTAATCTTTCCATAACTGAAGAGGCGGCTACGGTTTCCACCCTCTTTCTATAAATACTTTCTTCTGGCATCCTTTGTGGTTACCACAAAAATATAAGTCAGAAAAGAAGAAAGAGAGAGAGCTGCTGCCGCCATTGCAAGTCCATCTGAGGAGTCAGAACAGTGGTGACTTCGAGCGTTCCACAAGTTCTTCAAACTTGCTGGTTCCTGGAAGCAGTTCGTGTGGGGCGAATCTTGATTTGAGCAACGGTGTTTTGACACCCCAGCAACTGTTCTTCATCTAATCTTTCTCTAAATTATTGTAACTCGTTCTGTCCCAATTGTAACACGTTTGCAAGAAAGAACGAGAGATCTTCTCTTCTCTATTTCCCTCCTTCATATTGTAATTTGGCTATTTAGTTTTTATATCATTGTAGATCTCTATTGCATCTGTTTTACCATCTTTGATCAAGCCCCGGGACTAACAATATGTGCACATGCCCATAAGTAAACAAATAGTCACTGCTAAACACTTGATTAACATACAGGATTTTAGAACAAAATAGAATGGATAAAATCACCATATAAAGTGAGGTTTGAATTTAAAACGACAAACTGAAGAAAATTAAGCTGCCATTGATTCATTGCATGAGAATGAAATCAAAACTTAGCTGCAACAAGAACGTCTTAGTATCACCATAAAAGCATCAACAGGGGAAAAAAAACTCAATAAAGAACTAAAAAAAAAATCACCATAGGCAGGTTCAAGCAATTAAAACGCTCATTTCCAGAACCAAATATAGCTTCTTTAGAAAGCAAATGTAATATAAATGAAGAAGGAATACTAGAAACTACGAATTAAATACATACACTGACATTTGTTTAATCTATAGCACATGAATCATCATTAAAAGATATGTGAGAATGAAGAAATTATTGCTCACATTACGTCAATTTAAATAACTTATTAACTAAATCCTATGTTCCTATCAAACAGAATATTTCAATTTAAACAAGACTGTAAGACAGAGAATTGTGGATGCAGAAGTAATTAGAAGAATGTTATACCCAACTTCTCTGTGGAGGCCAGGAATAACAAACAAACCAGAGTTTCTATCAAGGTACAGCCACCATAGAGATAATATCCATGCTATGGTATTCAGCAAAATGTAATAATTTCTTCACTTCTCCAGGGAGCAGTGATTGACTGTCATGGAGAATATAGAGATCATAAGTGATAATGGTGTCATCATGGTCTCGTCCCCCGACCAAGATAAAATCCCCATGAGGTCAGATGTTGTTAAAGGGTTGGGTTCAAGTAATATCTCGACTTGATTTCAGCATGGCATCGTTTTGACACTGATGTAGTGGACAATCGAAGATCACCAACCACTAGCAAATGTGATCCTATCGAGATCACACAAATCTCGACTGCTAATGACTGTGATTCGACTGATATCATGATATCACACCATGATCTCAGTGTGATCGTGATCAGACATTTTCAAGATTGTTCGTCCTAAACATACCTCATGGCCTAGCAAGGAGACAAATAACAATGAAATAAATAACTTCTATCACATTACTAGCCTGCAGAAGTTTACTATGGTATGGTTTTCACTGTATATGATAATTATTTTCCTTTTACTAAAAGGCCAAAAAACAAACAAATCACAATAATGCTATCATGTTATAAGCGAGAAGGGAGTTTTACAAATTATATTTCTTCGATATATATTGTAAAACTGCTTCTTCTTTTTTTGGAAAAGCCATTTTCCTACCGTAACACAAAGTATAGTCCCCAAAAAACCAACCAAAGTGGAGATATCCACCACAACACCACCTCCTACAAACATCAAAAAAATATATATATATATACAGCCAAAGTAGAGATCTACCATAACACAATTTAACACGGATCTCTTGATTCCTTTTATGTTTAAAGAGTAAGTTGTCTCTGAAACATTTTATTGTCTGCATAAGGTGATCATTTTTAAGGAAATTAAACAGCACATTAGAACAGCTATTCATAATATAGGTTGTGAGCTTAATTTTGTGAAGCTAAAATCTTTTAGGAACCTGGGCTGTTGGATTACTTCTTTTTTGGATACACCTTTACAGAAAATAGATATAGACTAAGAGACATGGACACTGCAATTTTAATGATATGTCCGTGTCAGACACGATTCAGATGGTCACCAGGAAAAATTAAAATTGGTGTCCACATATCATCATCTCGTACTTGTGTCCTATATGGATACTATATGGGCAGATGATAGTCAAACGCACCGCCTCGCAACTCACTAGACGAGGCGCACTTCTCCGGACGCACCCAAGGCACGCCTAAGACGTGCCTCTCATCAACAGGGAAAAAAACTCAATAAAGAACTAAGAAAAAAATCACCATAGGCAGGTTCAAGCAATTAAAACGCTCATTTCCAAAACCAAATGTAGCTTCTTTAGAAAGCAAATGTAATATAATAAAACAAATTGGGGGCCAAAACATGATTGATATAATCACAGCAAGATCCTTTAAATAATTTGTAAAAACCCTAATCTCGGTACATATCGTCGCAGTTTGCCTGACCGGAGCTGGTGGCTCCTTTGAGGAATTGGATCGAACACCTGTCAATTAAGGTGAGGAATTGAATCAAAAAAATTAATAAAAAATTTCGATCAAAACGGATTTGCCGATGAAGACTCTTCAGGAAAGACATCTTCGAGGAGAATGAATCCCCCACCGAGAAAGAAGATCTTCGAGGAGAAGACTCGTTGGGAGCTCACCTTAACGGAGAAGGAAGCCCAGATAGCAGCAGAATTCCTTTAGGTTTGGCCGCCCCCCTTTTTGAGCCCGCTGTCGATCAGAAATCTGAAGCCGCCCCCCTCTCTGTGAATAGATATTTAGGTTTGGCCGCCCCCCTCTCTGCGAATAGATATTTAGGTTTGGCCGCCCCCCTTTTTGAGCCCTTATATGTTTTCGTTTTTTGGGTTTTCTGAAGAGAAATAGGAGGGAACTTTTTTTCCTTAGCGGTTCGTGCTAAAAACTGGAGGCAAATTTTTTTGGGAGGAAATAATTAGGCGGAATATAATTTAGGGCACGAATTGGTAGGCTGTTAAAGTCCATTTATTTTAAGGCCTACCAGCGCAGGTCGTGAAATGTTATGAGAACCTTATATTTTACGGCTCGCATAAATACATGTCGTAATTGTTAACATTTAACGGCCCTAAAAATACATGCCGAAATAAAAAGTAAAAAAAGAGAATTTATGGCCTACATTCTCGGTGTGCCGTAATATTATACAATTTACGGCCTGCATCCAACGTATGTCGTAAATGAAAGGCCGTAAAAGCCCTAATTTGGTGTAGTGTATAAAAACAATATTTTAAATCAGCACTTCAAGAAAGGTGATTCTGAATTACGAGAATCTAAAAAGATTTCGTAATCAACAGCAATCAGATCTTAGTACTTCTAAAAAGAAGATACAATCAGAACTACCGGCAGCAACGAAGAAGGTGACTGGCGAAAGATGGAAGAAATCCTGCTGGGGTGAATAATCACCGTTGCTAAAAGGTTTATTCGCCCTACACGAACAGCTTCCAGGAACCAGCAAGTTCGTCGGAGAACTTGGAACACTCCTGCTCTTCTGACTCCTCGAATGGACACGAACTCCCGTACAAAAGCAACGCTGGTGCGACGCCTTTTCTCTCTTTCGAAGGCTGCTGGAATAGCAGAACTGTGTTAAAGAACACTTCTGAATTCTCTGTTTACTTGTGCTAAAAAACACTTCATAAACTTTCTATGGTAGCTTCTCTTTTTTTCTGTGATCAGCCTTGAGAGAGAGAGGATGCCGTATATAGGCCCTGTAGTAACTGTTCCGTTGCCACAAAGTTAGGGACGTGGTAAAAGCCACCCCGAACATGTAGCAACCGCCCAGAACATGCAAACGCATGTTCTGCTGCAAGTTGTGCCAACTGCGTACACCCCGCGCTCCTTGCACTCTGCGCGACAGAGCACGCACTGAACTGTGCACACTGTGCGCACTGCACGCACTGCACACACAACGCATGCAGCGTAACCAGCGCGTCTGCGCAACCCGCACAACCCAGCGCAACCCAGCACAACCCAGCGCAACCTGGACGCGCACCTGGGCAGCGCACCTGGGCAGCGCAACTGGGCTTGCGCAACTGGACAGCGTAACTGGGCTTGCGCAACTGGGCTTGCGCAACTGGGCATGCGCAACGTGACAGCACAAGTGGCTCGTGCAACTAAAGTGCACTATGTGCCTAGCGACGATGCTGATGTGCTAAGTGCAAAGTGGGCCAACAAAATGCCACATTACGCCTCATGAGCCCGAGTTCGAGTTCGAGTCCGAGTCGCGGCTTAGCTCCCATGGAAATAAATTTTCTAAGAGCAAAAAGCATGAATGCTTTCAATTGTTGATTTAGTCTTTTTTCCATTAGAAAAATAACCCCACATGGCATACCCATGTGCACCTCCACACCACATGTGCATCTCTAAAGAAGCAAAGCTAATATATAGAGATACAAGTCCTTTGGTCTAGCCGATGTGGGACTAAAATTTACTTTGTAAAAGACCAAATCCTAACAATCCTCTACCTATCTCTATATATGAGTATAAGTGTTCCCTACAGTAATTGTCTATCATGTATTAGGAGAGACGTCGCTGACGACTTGAATCTTCCCACATGGGTCAAACAACAGACTATAATACAAGAATGGACTAAACCTTGAATTCTGCATCATAGCTGAAATTATTTCCACTCGCATAATGTAGTTACATGTGCTTCTGGATACACATTAAAGGCCCTGTACCAGCCTGGTTTCAGTGTATAATTTTGGGTTTCTATAAGTTTACCCTCAAGAGACAGCCTGATATCTCTTTGTCCATACACTATAGGTGAGTTCATTATAAAGAGACATGGCATGAAGCGCTTTGCGCTTCCCTTGCGATGCTACGCCGCTATGACATGGCTTAAATCCAAGGTGTTACCCCTTCCTGGGAATCACCCCATATCTGGGAACCTTTGTAGTGTCATACTACTGTAGCGTGAGGCAACTGCCTCTTTGTAGTGCCAAACTACCCAGCATGAAGCCTTAGGCTCCCTTGCGGTGTTACGCCGCAACGACATGGCTTGCAAGGCCGAGGCTGTATCCCTAACCGGGTACCTCATCGTGGTGTCGTACCACTGTAACATGAGGAACTCCTCCTCTTTGTAGTGCTGACTACACCCCTCTTTATTTTAATATACAATATTAGGCTAACGGCCTATTTGCGGTGCTACGCCGCTGTGACTTGGCTTGCAAAGCTGAGGCTTTATCCTATGCTTGGGAAGCACCCCACATATAAGAACCTCATTATTGAGTCACCCCACTGTAGTATGGAGTTTCACTCCTTGTAGTGCTGCTCTACCGTGCTTCATGTAAAGCACACCAGGCATTCACTCTGCCTGAGAACTCATTAAGGCAATTAAGCCAACCTTTCCACAGGAACCGTTTTTCGCATAAAATAACAGTAGACAACAGTGGTTATAGGTCCGTAACCTCTCCATGCCCAATAGAACATGTACCCACCGTTCCTGATATTCGCCGATTAGTGGTCCTTTCTTGAACCAAAGCTAGATGCCTAGTAGATAAATCTTTGAACTATTAGCATAAAACTTTATGGTAGGAATATAATAATACAATATCAGAATGCCTTTAAGTCCAATTTATAAGTTGTGTCATCGACCAGGTGGCGCTTGAGGCCCTTGATGAACGGATCTGCCAGGTTCTCCTGACTCCTAACATCAATCACTGCAATAACACCTCTCTTAATAAGATCGTGTACTGTCCTATGATTCAACCGCATAGTCCTTTCTTCTCGTTGAAGAGGTCATTTGATGCCACCGTCGCAGTCGCCTGGTTGTCGCAGTATATCGATATCGCCGGTATTTGTGCCCCAACCACTGGAAGATCATACATGAGCTCCCGAAGCCATTATGCTTCCTCGGCTGCGGTATCAAGTGCAAAGAACTCAGATTCCATGGATGACCGCGAGAGCATAGTCTGCTTCTTCGACTTCCATGATATAGTAGCTCCACCCATTATGAAAATGAATCCACCTGTGGACCTCTCGCTCTCTACCTCTGAGCACCAGCTGGCATCACTGAAGCCTTTCACTACCGGTGGATGTCCGCTGTAGTACAGTGCATATGTCTGAGTCTTCTTGAGATATCTCATAACCCGTTTTACAGTTTTCCAGTGTTCAGCACCTGGGTTGCTCGTGAAACGACTCAGCATTCCCACGGCGAAAGCTATGTCATGCCTTGTGGCAGTAGTAGCATACATCAAACTTCCGATTACGCTTGCATACTCCAGATGTCTGACGCTTTTCCCTGAATTAGGCTTCAGCTTCAGATCATACATGTACGGGGTATCGATCCCTTGAAGATTTTGATACCCATAACGAGTGATCATTTTCTCAATATAATGAGACTGTGACAGCGCTAGTCCAGTGTCTGTCCGGATGATCATGATCCCTAAGATCATATCAGCTTCCCCCAAGTCCATCATACTAAACTTGCTTGAGATGAATTTCTTTATCTCTATGACACAGCTAATATCCGTACCTAGGATAAGCATGTCGTCCACGTACAGATAACGATCACACCTCTTCCATCAGCGAACTTCGTGTAAACACACTTGTCCGTATCGCTGACCATGTAGCCATTTGACCTTATAACTTGTCAAATTTTTCATGCCACTTC